>CAUDMG010003421.1:1140000-1667500 GCA_958450375.1 Homarus gammarus | reverse complement strand
TCAACCTTGATTTCTGGACCTTCCAAAAGTAGTTCATAACATTGTCATTAAACACACTGATGGCCTTTTGCACAGAACCAACATCAGGATGATAATCCTCAGCAAGTTTGGACAGTTTGCTCCAGCAAAAGAACGCATCCTTGAGATCTTTGGCTGGAATGATGCGGCTCTCCTCCTTGTCCATATCCTCCCCTGACTCCTCAGAAGTTAAGCTCTGCTTCAGTGTCTCGTTTTGTTCTTTGTGAAGCTCAAGCAGCTCCTCAGTGGACAGTTCCTTACTGTGCTCTTCCACCAACTCCTCAACATCATCATCATCCACTTCCAGGCCCATGGAATTGCCCAGACACACAATTTCATGAACAACAGCCTCTTCTTCTAACTCTTAAAAGCCTTCAAAGTCTCTTTGAAGCACACATTCAGGCCACAATGGCCTCAAAGCAGCACAAAGACACCTCACAGTAACCTCTTTCCAGGCTGAGGTAATTAAAAAAAGAGCATCTGCTATATTGAAGTGACTCTTCCAAAATTCCTTCAAACTAACATCACTGGAAGAAGTGGAAGCAAAAATATTTTCTAAACAGTGCCTTTGTGTACAGTTTCTTAAAGTTAGAAATTACCTGTTGATCCAGGGGCTGGATGAGAGGTGTTGTGTTGGGTGGCAAGAAGTGCACAGTGATGAAGTTGAACTCCTCTGGCAATTCAACCATCAAATTAGGAAGGTGGGCTGGTGCATTGTCCATCACCAACAAAGTTTTCAGTGGAAGATTATTCTCCCTGAGGTATTCCCGAACACTGGGTCCAAACACCTCAATCACCCACTTGGAGAATAAATTTCTGGTCACCCAAGCCTTTGGGTTTGACCGCCACATAACACCAAGGTGGGTCTTCCTAATGTTTTTGAAAGCTCTGGGGTTTTCTGCATGGTACACAAGGAGTGGCTTTATTTTGCAGTCACCAGGGACAGAAGTTTCCTCAGTAATTATGTACAGCAAGGCATTTTTTCCCAAAAAAGTCCAGTTTCATCACAGTTGAATACCTGCTGAGAAACAAAGCCTCCCTCTTTAATCACATTCAAAAAAATGTCATGGTGTTCCTTAGCTGCTTCCTTATCTGCACTAGCAGCATCACCATGTCTCACAACATTATGTGATTTATTTCTCCTTCTGAAACCAGTAAACCACCCCTTGGTACCCCTAAATACTGGCACATCACTATCACTTGTACTGGGAGTCTTGGCTTTAAGGTCCTCAAACAATTGTCTGGCCTTCTCACAAATTATAGCTTCACTAATGCTATCACCTGCCATTTCTTTCTCCTTTATCCACACTAAGAGTAAATTTTCCATCTCCTCAATCACATTACACCTTGCTTTGCTAAGTTTTAAGATTCCCTTAGCCACTTGCACAGTTTTTAACTGCTCTTTATTCTTTAAAATCGTACATATAGTCGATTTAGCCATCCCATACTCATCACTAAGTTTCGCAATGCTTGTTCCATCCTCACGTTTCTTTATGATTTCTTTCTTAGTTTCAAGAGTTATGAGCTTTCTCACTCGCTTTGGACGATTCATTGTTACAATTCTACACTTGTATAACAAAATATTTATACAAATGACTCTATTTCCACATCAAAAGACGAAATTTCAACAATAACAGTGGTGCACTGGCTACACAATGAGACAAAGATGGGCCCAACGCTCTTGTTGTGAGCCACTGTACAACAATATTCATGCGCCAGACGAAATAGTCCCGTATTCATCCGCGTTCGTTGTAGGAGTTGTGTTCGTTATAGCATTCTCAATTTTATAGGTAAAAACGTTCGTTATAGGAATATTCGTAGTAGGATCCGTTCGTTATAGCATACCCCACTGTAAATAAATAAACTCTAAGTTCTTAGCCAGCAAATTTCAAAATATAAATCACAAATTGGGATAAATCACCTGCTTGGGCCAGATGTGTGACCCTACCAAACATGGCAGATTTTCTCCAGGCACTCTGGTTTCCCGCTGTACTAACATTGGACAATGAAGGTTGAAACAAAGAACTGACTGACTGCCCAAATGGCTAATAAGATATACATGTAATATGATTAATTATACTATGCTTAGGATAGGAGATAAGCTACAAGATAAGAATAAAAGCAAGAAGGAAGACAATACCAACCTGCAGTACTGGCGCACCAAGACTAGCACGCACAAAATTATGAGTATCGGGTGAGAGTGGAGCTCCTCCCACAGCCACTAAGCGCAACCTTCCACCTAATAACAAACGGATCTTCCTGAACACAAACCTGCATGAAGAGAGAAACAATTCATCATACTATACACAAATTGCTGATTATCATATAATAATTAATATACAATGCAGGCATACCCCATTAACTGATGCATATAGGGACTGGGAAAAGTTGTTGGGTAGTGACTCATTAGTTATTGAAGCAATTAATCCCATAAGAACATGACAATTTCAGGGGGTAGGGGACCGGCCATCCTTCCAAAACTCTTGATATATCTTTGTCATGCACAGTGACAAACAAGAAAATAAAGCAGACTTATAAAACAAGCATAATAAGCCTTAAATAAGCAATGTAAAGCATAAAATGAGACTGTTATTTACCTGTGTTGAGGATGGTAAAGACATTCTAGGGTGGCAAGTTCAAGTCTCTACCAACCTTTGTTGGTCCTTCACTACTCTTATTATGCCTTATCACATCACACCAAGTTGCCAAGTACAAGAGGAAATATAACTGGGGCATTTAGCCATGAATGAGTAACACAAAGTCAGAAAAAAAAAAACACGAAGTCAGAGACATAGTAAATGTAAATAAGAGCAAAGTTGGTGGGAATGAGTCAGAGGCAATATACAGAGAGCCTTCTAGTGGCAAGAATTCGCATCACACCAGCTCTGCCAATTGTCGAATCTCTGGGGTATCAACGAAACTCGTGGGGTATTTCCCCTAATGTAATTGCTAGTTATGCGAATTGGCTGCGCTCAGAAGGCATCATCGAACTAAGCTTATCACCCTGGCGTGCTCAAGTTGTAATTGTTAAGATAACCTTCCGAGTCACAAGAAGACTATGCATTGAATATTCCCAGACCATTAATCAGTACACTGAGCTAGATGCTTATCCATTACTTTGCAAAGATGTTATTGTTAATGATCTTACTAATTACAGGGGCTCCCCTACTTATGAGCTGGTTAGGTTCCTGAGGTCTGTTCGAAAGTCCATTTGTTCGTAAGTCCAACATTACTTTTGTCAATATTGAATACTGCATACAACATTGTAAAAAAAGGTTGTACAGATAGCTATACCCCAATAATACTTGACAGTATTTCTTACCAGCCTTAAGCAGTATTTTAATGTATAAATAGCATGGATAGTAATAATAGCATGTATAGTAATAATAAATAAAGGTATACATAAGGTTACTGTACTTACTTTATTCCTGGTGCTGCCTTGCTTGCTGGGACTGATGTTGCTTGCTGGGGTGTTGGAGTTAGTTGGAGGATGGAGATGAGGGTGGAGATGGAGGATCAACAAGGTCTGAGGTACAGGCATCTGGTTCTGGGGCATTGGGAATGGCTTTAAAGGTTGTATAACCTCCTGTAGATGTAGATGGCATTGGTTCTTGATGTTCCGCAGATTATAATTTCTCTTGCTCCTTCTGTCCCATCTCAACTCTCATGAAAAACTTATCAAGAGATGTATGCACAGTTAATCTCTTCTTTTCTTCATAAATTATCTTGTAGCAGGCAATAGCATCGTGAACAGCTGCAGACACTTTTGTAAATATTTCAATTTTTTTTTTTTTTTTACAGGAATTAGCCCACCCAGGCACAGGTCAAAAGACCCACAACTGGGGTCCTGAGACTCAAAAGAAGCAGCCAACTGCTTAGAGTTGAACTTTTTGGGTTCCTCAGCCTCCTGTTCCTCCTCAGGGACCTCCTCCTGGACCCTGAGTGACTCCAGCGCCATCAAATCTTCGTTGGTCAGCTCCTGAGTGTGGCATTCCAACAATTCGTGGATATCATCTTCCTCCAATTCCAAACACAGTTGCTTGCCCAGTTCCACTAGGTTGTTGGCCACTGAATTCACATTCTCTGTAAATCCCTTGAAGTCATTGGCAAATTGTGAGCAGAGTTTCTTCCAAACACAATTCATGTTGGAAGTCTTGACCTCATGCCAAGGAAGCATCAATGTTCTTAATGGCCTTGTAGATGTTGTAGTTCTTCTAGAAGTCTCAGTGTCACTCCACTTTCCTCTTCTGTCCCCTTCACAGCCTGTGTGAAAGTTCTCTGCAGGTAGTATGCTTTAAAACTTGCTATGACACCTTGGTCCATAGACTGCAGGACAGAGGTGGTATTGGGAGGCAAGTACACCACCTTGATGTTGGCGTGGAAATCCTCCAGGAATGATGGATGACCAGGGGCATTACCTAGCACAAGCAGGATCTTGAAGGGCAGGTTTTTGTTGTTGCAGGAAGTGAAGCTTTGACAACACCCTTGAGGACCCTGGGGTTTTCGGAATGATACACTAACAAAGGTTTTAGTTTGCAGTCACCAGCAGCATTTCCACCAGAGCAGGAGTGCAAGTCTATCCTCCAATGCCTTAAAACCAGGCATAGTCTTCTCTTCTTTGGCAATGTATGTACAATCAGGCATTTTTTCCAGTATAAACCGGTCTCATCCACATTAAACACCTGCTCTGGTAGGTAACCCCCGTCATCAATAATTTCCGACAAAAGCTTAGGAAACTCCAAGGCTGCTACCATGTCAGCAATGGCAGCCTCACCACTCACTCTTATGTTGCGCAGGTTTGAACGAGCCTTAAGTCTGTGGAACCAACCATGGCTTGCAGTAAATGTTTCTTCAGCAACACTCTCACCATGTTTAGCCTTTACGTTTTCAAAGAGACTTATGGCCTTCCGCTGAATTAAGTTAAGGCTTATAGGCATGCGGTGCTGATGCTGGTCTTCCAGCCACACTCAAAAGTTTTTCCATCTCTGAGATCACCAAACCTCTTTTCTTACTAATGATCGTGGAATGCATTGGCACAGAACCTTTCACATGTTGCATAATGCACTGTGTGTCCTTCAAAATTGTCCCAGCAGTCGAACGTTTCATCCCAACAGCATTTGCTATGCTTATCATTTTCTCACCTCTTTCACAACGCTTTATAAAGTCCACCTTAGGTTCCAACGTAATAGTGCGACGCTTTTTACTACCACCATCACCACTGGCGTCACTCTTACGCTTCTGAGACATGTTGGGGTCAATAATATTCGTTAAAACCACAAATACAGTAAAACCTTGATTAACCGCCCACATATGGGGGGAAGGGGCCAACGGACAATCCGAAAGGTCGGTTAATAGTAAATAAAGTCTTCGGAAATAAAACATATATTTTCTATGTACCTATCCCTAACCTACCTCATTTAAGTCCCTCTATTCATTTTTGTTCATTTGCCATTCATATTTCAATAGAATTTGCTTTAAAACATTAACCACTTTAGTAAATAAATATGAACCAGCACAGAAACTGAATAAAAAATGTTAAAGTCAAAGAATCATGTCATCACAAAAATTGTGACCAAGTCCCAGGTTGCTGATCTGACTTTCTACCTCATTTACACACAATTGCAGGGTCTCAATTATTTCTCTTACTATTGACAACACAGCATACATATAGGTATATTGCTTCTCACTCTTGATGTTCTTTTTTCATTTTTGCATTTCTTTATGGTTCTTTATTATTATTAATATTATGACAGTGAACCCTCACTTTACGCGGTTAATTCAACCCACGGCGGCCCGCTTTAAGTGAGAAACGCGTAAAGTGAACAACAAAACATATGGGATTAATTGAAATAGAGACTGGGCCGACCCCCAAACTCCACTTTTTCAGACACAATACCTACATTGTAGTAAAAATAACTTCTTAATTTTATGATGGTATGCACACACAATTAATAATTAAGAGAAATATCAATAATAATAGGTTTTTTAACACTTACATTAGTAGAAAAGATGGCTGGGCACACGGGGATGGGGGGTTGGTTCTGAGGCAGAGGGCAGATTATTGGCCCTCACCTGTATCACTTGTATCACTATCCACCACAGAGGCTTCCAGGGCCTCTTTGTCAAACCCCTCAAAGTCCACATAAGTCCATATCCTCACTATAATTATCACTATCACTGACTTGGGCCAGCTGTGGTGGGTGGTGGGTGAAGA
This sequence comes from Homarus gammarus, assembly GCA_958450375.1. NCBI lineage: Eukaryota > Metazoa > Arthropoda > Malacostraca > Decapoda > Nephropidae > Homarus > Homarus gammarus. Next base: position 1,661,268 of record CAUDMG010003421.1, on the reverse strand, counting down.
ACTCAGTAAGGTTTTGATGACTGGGCGACCTTGTGCGCACCCTGCTCGCGCAGCTTACACAGCATGGCGGATGGCGGGAGGTTTGGATCCAAAAATGGTGCGCCTCGCCAGCCGCTCTCCGCGTAAAGGGGTACACGCACCGCGGAATGTGAGCATTCCGGTTTCGGCAGGGTACCGCGTAAACGTGGAAATGCAGAATGTGGGACCGCGTAAAGCGAGGGTTGACTGTATTAATATTAATATTATTATTATTATTATTATTATTATTATTATTATTATTATTATTATTATTATTATTATTATTATTACATTATCGCCCCCCCCCCCCAGGCCCCGATGTGGGTCAGTGACCTGTGCCCGGATGGGCTAATCCCGGTAAAAAAAATAAATAAATAAATAAATAAATAAATAAATAGGGGTCCGGGATCAGCGGTTAATCCGAAAGTCGGTTAATCGAGGTTTTACTGTAACCACAAATAACACCATGAGGCAGCAGAGGAACACAACACCAACATTGGCGCTGGGGATACAGGGTGACGCAGAACAGCCAACGCCATCTATCGCGTGGCGGTTGAACTTACGACTCGGCGCGGTTTTCAAACAGGCAATTGGGCAATTGAACATACGGACAGGTTTGTTCGTATCTCTGAAAGTTCATAACTTGAATGTTCGTAAGTAGGAGGGCTCCTGTACAAGGTGTTTTCTACTTTGATCTGAAAAGTGCCTATCATCAAGTGCCTCTGAAGGAATCTGACAGGATGTATACTGCATTTGAGGCAAATGGAAGACTGCACCAGTTTTGTCGGATTCCATTTGGAGTAACAAACAGTGTTGCTGCATTCCAATGAGAAATGGACAAACTAGTTGATTCAGAAAACTTGAAAGACACCTTTCCTTATCTTGATAATATAACCATAGCAGGCCATGACCAAAAAAAGCATGATGAAAATCTCCAAAAGTTCTTTGACGTTGTGAGCCGTCAAAATTTAACTTCAAAATGAATCCAAGTCGATCAGATCTGTGAAAACAATCAATATTCTTGGCTACTGGGTTGGGAACGGCACCTTCAAACCTGATCCAGAGAGACTTCTTCCTCTTCAAGAACTCCCTCCACCAACAAATCTAAGTTCCCTTTGCAGAGCCCATGGAATGTTTGCTTACTATGCAAAATGGATATCCCATTTCTCTGATAAAATACAATCGCTGATAAATGCCAAGTCTTTTCCATTAGAAGAATCAGCCATATCAGCCTTCAACCTCATCAAGAAACAACTGGAAAAGAATAAACTTCAATCCATAGATGAAAGCCTCCCATTTGCGGTTGAATGTGATGCCTCAGAAGTAGATATCTCTGCTGTACTGAACCAAGGAGTGAATTGCACTATCCCCCTGTTGTAAAGGAGGCCAAAGCTATATTAGAAGCAGTGCATAAATGGAGTCCTAAAAGAATCAGTTTTCCTGAAAAAAGAATCCCACACTGAACATCATGAGTCATTTCATACACATTTGTTTACAAAGAGCAATCAGCTGATCGGCTTACCACAATGTCTGTCTTCAACACTTAGTAAATTAGTACAGTACAGTTGTGTATTATCATCACTTAATGAATACTATTACAGTGTATTTATCATCACTTAATAAATACTATTGTAATGTATTTATCACCACTTAATAAATACTACTGTAGTGTATTTATCATAACTTTAATAAGTAATATTGTACAGTACTGTAGAGTATTATGCATCTGCATACAGTATACCCTGGTTTATTCATTAATCATTTGTCTAAGTGTACAAGTAGCCAAACTGAGTCATCACATAACACTCAAAGATAATTAATAACGTTTTTAAGAAGGTCTCTTCATATCAAATACTATACAGTGTGTTATAGTGACCCCTGTTGCAAGCTGGTCTGCAGAAAGCTCACAGGAATGCATCTTGAGTAAACAACCTTTTGATACAACTTATCCCTTTATTTTCAAGTCATTTTACAAATTACATACAGTATTGTACTTTTTCTCTCTGACTGAAGATGTTATATTAATCACGATGAACCATAAACCATAAGAGGCCAATCACATGAGAATATAATACTGAATCAATAAATAAATAAACCTGACGAATGCTGCCACACCAGATCAGCCCCAGCCTGCTTACATACTCAAATGTCTTAGTTCTCAGTAGGCCTATAGCAAATCTGATTAGACCACTGTACAGTAATCAGTAAGTGTTGTTTATTTTAGAAGATTTTTTTTTACTTAATCTTCCCTTTATCTTTTTTTTTTTTTTTTTGTATTTCTAGTGACCAGAGCATCCCAGAGTCCGAAAAAGCCGTTTTTTTTCTTCTAAAATCCAGTTTTTGTTATAAAGTCCAGAATGCGACATCTAGCTTTATACCTAGGTATGCAAATGCCTAACATTAACTCGCCAGGCCAACATACAGGCAATTAAATCATCTAATAATTACTTAAATACGTAATATTAGGAGGACACGTCACTACCTGGCATTTAATTGCAATTCTCAAAACCCCCTTCCGCACCCCCATCACACGCATTACTATCGTCACCTTCTTGCCTAGCGAATCAGCTGTAAACACGCACATGGAAAGCTCCACTAATTTGTGTTGTAATAGCTGAAATACTACCGTATATACTCATCTATAACCCCCCTTCATTTATATGTCAACCCTGAATTTTTTACCAAGAAATCGTTAATTTGTGATATTCCTCGTTTATAGGTCGACCAAAGTTTTTGAGGGTATTGGAACAACAAAACCTTCAGTAAAAACACTCTACGTCTTATAAACTGAGGCTCACCGTGCCTGAAACACCGAGTGCCGAAGGCAAATTGTTTACCATTTATTATTACGACACTTTACACTGAAACGCGGGTAGTTTCAACAAAAATATTGTATATTTCCATTCAAGTATTTATTCAAGTCAATTAGGAGGGAATGTTATTGTAATACAAGAGTTTTTTAACTGAAAACCATTCAAAAAGCGATTACGGTAACATATTTTGAACGAAAGAAAGCGAAAGTCATTGTTTTCGTCACGATTTTATCCCACTTTCCACTGTAATACGTATGTCATTTCAGCAAAAAATATTACATTTCCGTGAATGTATTATATCAAGCACAGTATGAATAGAATATCACTAATATAACCGTATTTTAACCGAAAAATATTAAAAAACAAGTAACATCTCTTGAACATCGGAAGGTTAGAAAAGTCTTTTGTTTTCGTCATGTAGTTTATCCTAATTTACATTGAAATACATCACGTTTCAGCAAAACTACAGTCATGCGCCGGTTAACGTCCTAGATACGTTCTTGGAAACGTGACGTTAACCGAAATGGATGTTGTTCGATCATCACATAAACTTTTTATTTATAGTTATGTGCATGTGGAATACTATATACGTACATATACACTTTTACTGTTAAATTACTACTGTAATGTGATACAGGTGATTAATCTTTATCTCTTGTGCAAAATACATGACGTTTATATTAAAATTATTCACTGTTTTACAAGGATTCCAGCAACGCCAAGCAGATGGGGGAGAGGGTGGGAGGGGGAGAGGGTGGGAGGGGGCGTGGGGGGAGGGGAGGTAGTACGTTTGACAGTTGGCACAGGCCCAGGTCTAACGCGAGTATATTTATCAGTTCTTAGGTGACTAAGCTTCTCTCTTATAAAAAGCCAGTGAAATGACCTGGGTGAATATAATTAACATAGCTGGGATTCTTGTAACATACTGATTAATTTGAATATAAACATGCTATAATTTGCACTAGACAAAACAATTTTAGTACCGTAATCAAATTAGTACATGTGCACTCCAGCTTTGCACTAAGGTCATTTATTTCTATTACGTTTCTTTTAGTATGGTGTGTGCATGTAAATGGATGAAAATAAATGAAGAAATCTATGTAAATCTACCCAAAAATACAGTTGAAAAACACTTTTATAATATGTACTACAGTACTGTACACTAATGTACAACAATTTTTATCTCTTGAGCAAAATATATGACATTTATATTCAAATTATTGGCTGTCTTGCAAGGATTCCAGCAATCCAAATTATAGTCTCCTAACTTTAGTCTGAGATATTATATAAGATAAAAACTGTAAACCTAAAAGCCTGGCCGGGGGGAGGACTGACGGCTCCGCCACCCAGCGAGGGGTTGGGGGGGGGGGGGTTGAGGTGATAAGTTTGAGGTGAAGGTCTCTGTGTGTTTATTTAACAGTCCTACTAAGCTTCTCTCATTACAAGATGCCAGTGATATGACCTAGGAAAATATAATTAACATAGCTGGGATTCTTGCAAGACACTGATTTATTTGAATATAAACATGCTATAATTTGCACTAGACAAAACAATTTTAGTACCGTAATCAAATTAGTACATGTGCACTCCAGCTTTGCACTAATTTATTTTACGTTTCTTTTAGTATGGTGTGTGCATGTAAATGGCTGAAAATAAATGAAGAAATTTATGTAAATCTACCCAAAAATACAGTTGAAAAACTTTTTATAAAATGTACTACAGTATTGTACACTAATGTACTACATTTTCTATATCTTGAGCAAAATATATGACGCTTATATTCAAATTAATCTCTGTCTTGCAAGGATTTCAGCAATGCAAATTATATTATCCTAACTTTAGTCTGAGATATTATATAAAATAAACATAGAGAAATCACCAATCTTTTATCTTGAACACAGGGTGGTGAGAAGACGGGGGGGGGGGGGGGGGGGGGGGGGGTGACAGAACGTCTGGCGTTTGTTTGTTTATTTATTTATTTATTTATTTATTTGAGATAAGATTTGACAGTTGGCGCTGAAGGCCTGCGTGTTTATTTATTATTACTTAAGAGTGACTAAGCTCTTCTCATAATTTTCCACCCAAACGACCTGAGTGAATATAACTTACATTGGAGGGATTCTTGTAAGATAGTAATTTATTTGAATGTTTTTTTTTTTTCAATTTAAATTTTAATTGTTTATTCCTTGATAGAGGAAGCGGGATCCTAGTGCTGTCACTTGATACGCCTGTACCATAACGCCAGAAGCAACTGGCCAGTGTCACAAGTATATACAGAACAGTGCAGTCATCCCTTGGTTATCGCACCTAACTGGTACCCCGCCAATAACGAAAGTACAGAACCTATGGAATTTATTCTAATTGATTCACTTACCCAAGACCCAACCCCAAGTTTCCCATTTTACGACCATTTAGACCCACTAAATATACAGAAGTACCCCGATTTACGCGGTCAATTGAACCCACAGGGTACCGCGGAAAGTGAAAACCGCGTAAAGTGAACAACAGAACATATGGGATTAATTCCAATAGAGACTGGCCCGACCCCCAAACTCCACTTTTTCCGACTCAATACCTATGTTGTAGTAAAAATAACATCTAAATTTTATGATGGTATGCTCACACAATTAATATTTAAGAGAAATACAGTCGCCAGGTTAATGTCCATTCAAATAATGGACTCAAATCCCTCCCCCCCCCCCCCTCTTTCCAGCTCACTGGCCCCTACCTCTCTGAGAAATGATTGGGTGAAACACTAGATTTTAACGTTTAGTAATAAATAATACCTCAGACTAAAGTTAGGATAATATAATTGACATTTCTGGATTCCTTGCAGGTCAGGGAATATTTTGAATGTAAACTTCATATATTTTGCACAAAAGATAAAATACTTGCTTTGCATAAACCAAATTATTACATTAGATCTAAAATTTGTATGTCTAATGCAAAATCCATGATGATTATATTCAAAATGATCATCATATTGTAAGAATTCCAGCAGTGTAAATTATATTCTGGTCCAGTAATTTGTATGAATTTTATGAGCTAAAACAAATATCTTCAGTTAATAAAAAAAAAATATTCTTCAAGACACTATCTGTCAATCAAAGTACCCCAACTTGCCTCCCCTCCCCCTCTTCCAACCACGCCAGATGGTCGGTCGGTCCCAACCCTCCCCCCACCTTCCCTCCCTACCAGAGAAATGTTGGGTGAAAAAACTAGGTTTTAACTTTTAGTAATAAATAATACCTCAGACTAAAGTTAGGATAATATAATTGACATTTCTGGATTCCTTGCAGGTCAGGGAATATTTTGAATGTAAACGTCATATATTTTGCACAAAAGATAAAATACTTGCTTTGTGTAAACCAAATTATTACATTAGATCTAAAATTTGTATGTCTAATGCAAAATCCATGATGTTTATACTGTATTCAAAATGATCATCATATTGTAAGAATTCCAGCAATGTAAATAATATTCTGGCCGGGTAATTTGTATGAATTTTATGAGCTACATAAAAAAAGAAAAAATTATACTTCACGTGTATATGAGTAGATGCACCGCGGAAAGTGAAAGTCCGGTTCTGGCAAGGTACGGCGTAAATGAGAAATAGCGGAAAGTGAAACCATGTAAAGCGGGGTAATACTGTATATATAATATTATGGTAAATATCATGAACACACATAGGCATGGCTAGGTTTATTACAAAGTGATGAAAAGGGTATGCTTAATACTGTAGTCCACAAAACATGTAGCAAAGCTTTTTTTATTTGGTTCCCCGTCATACGAGTCTGTTTTCTCTCACATCAGGACGCCTGAGTCCTCCGTTTTCTCTCTTAATCTTAGAGTGCACCAGAAACTTTACTATTTTTAGTAATGCCACAGAATTTGAAATTGCAACCCCAATTGCAACTAGGGTTGCAATTGTTGAGGCAACTAGATATGTCTGATTACAGCAAATGTGTTATTGTCAATTTGTAGGTGAAAGATTTTATCCTCAATAGATGTAGGTTAACATTTCACCTGTCGGCAAATGCTTAAAAAAAGCCTAAGTAAGGAAGCATATTCCTTTAACACAGAATATCTAACCAGTATGGGGAGGATCATCATGTCTCCGTCAGGGGGTCGTGGAGTGGTGGTCCAGCAGGCGTCACTTTTTGGGGGGGGGGGGGGGGTGGGCACGGACGTATACAGTCGGCCCTTAACATACGCTGGTTTAGCATACACGGATTTGCAAATACGCGGATTGCCTCGCCGGAGGAATATTCTGTATATTGAAGTACATTCAAATCGCGAGCCATTCAACTCCACGCGGCACCGAACGCAGGACACCACCCGCTCCCGCAACCTCACACACACACGCATAGCTCTCCCTCACTCAGTCAGTCTCGCTGTAACCACGCTTGTGTTGACATCAACATTGTAGTTGCAAAAATATTACATTTCCGTGAATGTATTAAATCAAGCACAGTATGAATAGAATATTACTAATATAAGAGTATTTCAACCGAAAACTACTAAAAAAAACGAGTAATATATCTTGAACATCGGAAGGCTAGGTAAAGTCTTTTGTTTTCATGTAGTTTATCCTAATTTACATTGAAATTCATTACATTTCAGCAAAACTAATATTTATTTCTGAGAATATGGAAATGTAATATTTTGCTGAAATGACGTACGTATTACAGTGGAAAGTGACGAAAGCAATGACTTTCGCTTTCTTTCGTTCAAAAGATGTTACCGTAATCGCTTTTCGAATGGTTTTCAGCTAAAAAACTGTTGTATTACAATAATATTTTATCCTAATTCACTTGTGATGCAACAGTTTTTTTAACTGAAAACCATTCGAAAAGCGATTACGGTAACATCTTTTGAATGAAAGAAAGTAAAAGTCATTGTTTTCGTCACGATTTTATCCCACATTCCACTGTAATACGTACGTCATTTCAGCAAAAATATTACATTTCCGTGAATGTAGTATATCAAGCACAGTATGAATAGAATATCATTGTAATATAACAGTATTTTAACCGAAAACTATTAAAAAAACGAGTAACATCTCTTGAACATCGGAAGGTTAGGTAAAGTCTTTTGTTTTCGTCATGTAGTTTATCCTATTTTACATTGAAATACATCACGTTTCAGCAAAACTACTATTTATTTCTGAGAATATATTCATTCAGGCACAGTTTTGGTAAAATATACATGTGCTGTAACATTTTTTTAATTGAAAACGATTCGAAAAACACGTACCCTCTAACCCTGTTCAAGGAGAAGACTGGGAGGAGCTGTTTGGTGCTTAAGACGATGACAAGGAAAATGATTTTGATGGATTTTAATGAAAATATTCAGAAAGACCCTGGCACTGTCAAGGAAAGTGGCTGCTGAAGGCTTCCAGGACGTGGCAGAGGACGAGATTAGGGAGCTAATTGAAGAGCACGACACTGAGCTGACCGAGGAGGATCTACAGGAGTTAGTAGACTCAGGCGAGGAAGAGGAAGTGAAAGGGAAAGAGGAAGAGCACCAAGAAATAACGTTGGAGAAGTTGGGGGAGATGACCAGGAATATTGAGGCACTGAAAAACCTGGCCTATAGTATGGACCCCTCCATGGTGCGTGCCCTGAAATTCATGCGAGGGATGGATGACGTTTTTGCTCCATACAAAAACATCATGGAAGAAATGAAAAGAAGGAGACGACAACTCCCCATCACCATGTTCTTTGATCACTGAAGGAGAGAATTAACACCATCAATCATTGGCGACAGTGAGGAAGCAGCTGAATCCACCGTCACCCCCACTTCACCACCTGTTATGGAATTGAGTGACGATGAGCCCGATGACCCCCGTCCTGTCGCCGAGGATAGGTACGGTACAGTAAAGTGAAATTTTTATCTCTTTTTTTTAATAGGTTTTCTTGCCATGTTTATTGTTTGTAAAAATGCACAGCACAGTACAGTTCAGTACTGTACATAGGAAGTGGAGGTGCAGTTATTCACAAAACATTTGTGTTTGTTGTCGGCAGTAGTGACGGTGAGAAGGTGGAGGAGGCGGAGGGAGCGAGTTGGGAGGAGTGGTGACCTTGGACGCGGGAGCAGGGACGAGTGGAGATGCCAGCCAGTACATTACGGGTGTATTAATTGTTTTTATAGCTATTTTTGCATTTTAATATTAAATACAGTACTGTACATTACGTTTCAACAAAACTACCATTTATTTCTGAGAACATGGAAATGTAATATTTATGCTGAAATGATGTACGTATTACAGTGGAAAGTGGGATAAAATTGTGACGAAAGCAATGACTTTCTCTTTCTTTCGTTCAAAAGATGTTACCGTAATCGCTTTTCGAATGGTTTTCAGTTGTGGGATTACAAGGCTAATGATAGGATAGAATATTATTGTAATACAGTACGAGTACAACAGTTTTTTAACTGAAAACTATTCGAAAAGCGATTACGGTAAAATCTTTTGAATAACGAAAGAAAGCGAAAGTCATTGTTTTCGTCATGATTTTGTCCCACTTTCCACTGTAATATGTACGTCATTCCAGCAAAAATATTATATTTCCATATTTATTTCTGAGAATACGTATATTCATTCAGTCACAGTTAAGGTAAAATATACTTGTGATGTAATATTTAATGAAAATACGGTATCGTAGTTTTCTTTTGTTTCAAATTTAATTAACAAAGATTGATGTTTCAAATGTAATGAACAAAAATTTATGTACAGTATCTATAAATGAATACAGTGGGGTATTCTATAACGAACGGATCCTACTACGAATATTACTATAACGAACGGTTTTACCTATAAAATTGAGAATGCTATAACGAACGAAACTCCTACAACGAACATTATTTAACTATTTTTTTTTTTTTTTTACTAATTTATTGTTTTTTTATTACAAGTATAAATGATATTCTTTATTTCAGGGGTTTAGATGCATATTTAGCACTTTTTTACAATTTTTACAATTTTATATTATATTTTTCAGTGTTAAGTGATTGTATTTGGGGGCCTGGAACGGATTAATCTTATAACGAACGAATGCTATAACGAACAAGGTTCTAGAACCAATTAGATTCGTTATAGCATACCCCACTGTACTTTATGTGTTACATCGTCCTGTGCTACCATACCATGGATTTGGCTACTTTGGGCTTGCTATGATGACACAAGAGATCTGTCCTGGCAACTGTACCAACACTCACAGCTGGTGGTGTGTCGTTTCCATTGTTTACTGGCAGTTACTGGTAAATATTTTTCAACCTAACGAAACTATTAACAGTTTAGAGGTCGACCCCCAATTTTTTGCCAAATAATTTGGTCTTAAAAACTCAAACTACACACAGGTATACTATATGGTAAATAAGGACATGGGGGGCCAGGGTTTTTTGTGTGTGGGGGGGGGGGGGGGGGGCAGCAAAAGTACACGGATTTTTAACATCCACGGGTATCTCTGTTACGTAACCCCCGCGTATGTTAAAGGCCGACTGTATATGCGATCGGACATTAACCGGCGCATGAATGTACTACAGTCAACCCTCACTTTACGCGGTCCCACATTCCGCGTTTCCACGTTTACACGGTGCTCTGCCAGAACCCAGGAAGCTCACATTCCGCGGTGGGTGTACCCCTTTACGTTGGTGAAGTATAATTTTTTTTATTTAGTTCATAAAATTCATACAAATTATCCGGCCAGAATATAATTTACATTGGTGGAATTCTTACAATTTGATGATCATTTTGAATATAAACATCATAGATTTTGCATTAGACATACAAATTTTAGATATAATGTTTACTCTGAGTAAATATGTTATCTTGTGTGCAAAATATATGACATTTATATTCAAAATATTCCTGGTCTTACAAGGAATCCAGCAATGTCAATTATATTATCCTAACTTTACTCTGATTTATTATTTATTACTAAAAAGGTAAACAGTCTGGTATTCCCACACATTCATCTGGTAGGGAGGGTTGGTGGGGGGTGGGGGGAGAGAGGGAGGGACCGGCAACAAACCACCTGGCACGGTGTGAAGAATATTTTTTTTTTTATTAACTGAAGATATTTGTTTTAGCTCATAAAATTCATACAAATTACCCGGCCAGAATATAATTTACATTGCTGGAATTCTTACAATTTGATGATCATTTTGAATATAAACATCATATATTTTGCATTAGACATACAAATTTTAGATATAATGTTTACTCTGAGTAAATATGTTATCTTGTGTGCAAAATATATGACATTTATATTCAAAATATTCCTGGTTTTACAAGGAATCCAGCAATGTCAATTATATTATCCTAACTTTAATCTGAGGTATTATTTAATACTAAATGTTAAAATCTAGTTTTTTCACCCAACCTTTCTCTTGAAGGGAGGGTTGGTGGGGGGTGAGGGTTGGGACGGACCGACCATCTGGCGCAGTTCGAAGAGGGGGGGAGGCGAGGTGGGGTACTTTGATTGACAGATAGTGTGTGAAGAATATTTTTTTTTTATTAACTGAAGATATTTGTTTTAGCTCATAAAATTCATACAAATTACCCGGCCAGAATATAATTTACATTGCTGGAATTCTTACAATTTGATGATCATTTTGAATATAAACATCATATATTTTGCATTAGACATACAAATTTTAGATATAATGTTTACTCTGAGTAAATATGTTATCTTGTGTGCAAAATATATGACATTTATATTCAAAATATTCCTGGTTTTACAAGGAATCCAGCAATGTCAATTATATCATCCTAACTTTAATCTGAGGTATTATTTATTACTAAATGTTAAAATCTAGTTTTTTCACCCAACCTTTCTCTTGAAGGGAGGGTTGGTGGGGGGTGAGGGTTGGGACGGACCGACCATCTGGCGCAGTTCGAAGAGGGGGGGAGGCGAGGTGGGGTACTTTGATTGACAGATAGTGTGTGAAGAATATTTTTTTTTTATTAACTGAAGATATTTGTTTTAGCTCATAAAATTCATACAAATTACCCGGCCAGAATATAATTTACATTGCTGGAATTCTTACAATTTGATGATCATTTTGAATATAAACCTTCATAGATTTTGCATTAGACATACAAATTTTAGATATAAGAACATAAGAACATAAGAATGGAGGAAACTGCAGCGGGCCTATTGGCCCATACTGGGCAGTCCCGTTTACACCCAACCCCTATTGCTCATATGAGCATCCAACCTATGTTTGAAGCAATTCAGCGTATTCGAGTTAATGATGATATTTGGTAACTTGTTCCATTCATCCACTACTCTGTTTCCAAACCAGTGTTTACCTATTTCACGCCTAAATCTAAATTTGTCCAATTTAAAACCATTGTTACGAGTTCGCTCCTGGTTGGATAATTTGAGTACCTTTGTAATGTCCCCTTTGTTTAGCCCTGCCTTCCATTTATACACCTCTATCAGGTCGCCCCTCGCTCTACGTCTCTCAAGGGAGTGCAAATTAAGATGCTTTAACCTGTCTCTATACTCAAGGTTCCTGATACCCGGGATTAGTCTTGTCATTCTCCTCTGAATTCTTTCCAAGGATTCTATATCCATTCTGTAATATGGTGACCAGAACTGGACTGCGTAATCCAGGTGAGGTCTCACAAGAGCAAGATACAGTTTTAGGATGACCTCGCTAGTCTTGTAACTAACACTCCTTTGTATGAACCCAAGTACTTTATTAGCCTTGTTTCGAGCAAAAACACATTGTTTACTTGGCTTAAGATTCCTACTTATCATTACTCCTAAATCTCTCTCGCAGTTGGATTTCTCTATGGCATCGTTGTTCATCTGGTATCTGGTTTCCCTGTTTACATTTCCTATACTGAGTACTTTACATTTGTCAATGTTGAATTTCATCTGCCATTTTTCAGACCATTCGAAAAATTTGTTTAGATCCTCCTGTAGTTTTGCCGAGTCCTCGTCAGATTTGATAACACGTCCTATTTTAGTATCATCAGCAAATTTACTTATGTTGCTGTCTATGCCGATATCTATGTCGTTTATGTATATAATAAACAATAATGGTCCAAGTACTGAGCCTTGGGGAACTCCACTTGTGACGTTGCTCCAATGGGACTTAGTGCCGTTAATGCTCACTCGCTGTTTCCTGTCCTGTAACCACGCCCTAATCCATTTAAGGATGTCACCTTTGATGCCATGAGCTTCTACCTTTCTAATTAGTCTTTCGTGGGGTACTCTGTCGAAGGCTTTGCTAAAGTCGAGATATACCACATCATAATTGTGCCCCTCGTCCACTGATTCGAAAACTGATGAAAAGAATGTTAATAGATTAGTTAGGCAAGAACGTCCGCTTGTGAAGCCATGCTGGGAATCATTGATCAATCTGTGCTTCTCCAGGTGATTTCGAATAGAGTTTGAAATGATTGCTTCCAGTAATTTGCCTACTATTGATGTTAGACTGATTGGGCGGTAGTTAGAGGATAGTGATCTATCCCCCTTCTTGAAGATCGGTATTACATTCGCTATCCTCCAGGATTCTGGTACTACACCTGTTTTTAAGGACATGTTAAACAACTTTGCTAAGGGCATACTAAGCTCTTCCTTACATTCCTTTAATACTCTGGCAAATATCTCATCGGGACCAGGTGACTTATTAGGCTTTAGTTTGTCTATTTGCTTACTAACATCGTTACTAGTCACTACTATCTCACTTAATTTGTTTTCTTCACTATCTCTGAATAGAGTCGGTGCCTCGGGTATCATGTTTAAATTTTCGCTGGTGAAAACTGTTGAAAAATATTTATTCAAATTATTGCTCATTTCTCCGTCGTTATCAGTGAGGTCGCCGGAGTCTGACCGTATTGGTCCAATCTTTTCTCGTGTTTTAGTTTGGTATATTTGGTAGAATCCTTTGGGGTTTGTCTTTGCCTCCCTTGCTATCCTTACCTCATTATTCCTCTTTGCTTTCCTTATCTCGGTTTTAACCCTACTCGCCAATACCCTATAATAGTCCCGGAGGTGAATTTCGCCACGATTTATCCTTCTACCTATAGCCTTCCTTTGGCCAATGATGTTCTTTAAATAATTATTTATCCATTTAGGGTCATTGTTGTTTGATCTGAGTTTTTTGTATGGTATGTTCTGCCTTTGTGCATTAAGTAACTCACTATTTAAATTGTCGTGGAACTCGGCAATCTCAGATCTCGTTATCAGGTCGGTGTCATCTGTCAGGTTCACGGCCAAGCGCGACACCCCCTCTCTCAGCTGCCTCTTTAAACTGTCAAAGTTTGCCCTTCTGAAATCTGGTACTTTAGTGGAATTTTCCTTACGTCTGCCCTGAAAATCTAACTGGAATCGAATTTCTTTGTGATCGCTGTTTGCAAGTTCGTTCCCTACCTCGACATTGCTAATGAGGTTTTCTCTGTTTGACAAAACTAAATCCAATATATTATTACCCCGTGTGGGTTCGGTTATATGTTGACTTAGGAAACAGTCCTGGATCGTCTCGAGAAAATCCTCTGATTCTGAGTTTCCCGTAAGGTCGGTCCAATCTATTTGGCCAAGGTTAAAGTCGCCTACTATACAGACTTTGTTGTGTATGGAAGCCCTGTGCATTTCATCCCAGATAAGTCGCTCATTGACTCTGTCAAGATTGGGGGGTCTATATATTACTCCTGTGATTAATTTTTCCCGACCGTCGCTTAATTCTATCCAAATTGTTTCTGTATTCCTCTCAGTTTTTATTTCCTTATTTATTTCACACTTCAGGTTATCCCTAACATAGATTGCTACTCCGCCTCCTTTCCTGGTCTGCCTATCGGTATGGAACAGTTTGTAACCCGCAATTTGGTATTCGACTGGTAATTCACGTGTGTCTAGGTTGATCCATGTTTCAGTGAATGCAATTATATCGATTTCTTCGGTACATACCAAGGCCCTAATATCATCCATTTTGTTTCTCATACTTCTACTGTTCGCGTAATATACATTTAAGTTAGTCGTGTTCTGAGTCCTTCCCTTACCGCATTTAGTTTTAAACTCCCTGTCTAATTTAGTTATGTCATTATTCCTAACACTATTTCCCTGTAATCTTTCGCCTTGTTTACCCGCTCCCACTGCAGTCTCCTCCACCCCCGTGCCCCTATGTTCTCTTAGCAGTTTAAAGACTTCGATATCTTTTGAACTGCCCCCTCTAGAGCCCCAGCCAGGGTTGCTACTCCATCCCTAGACAGGTGCACCCCATCCCTAGCATAAAGGTCCCTTCTGCCATAGAAGTTGTCCCAGTTGTCAATGAATGGGACTGATATTGACTTGCAATATCTGTCAAGACGGTCGTTAACACCAACTGCCCTTGACAACCATTCACTGCCAACTCTCCTTCTAGGCAGGACACCACATATGATAGGGATCCCTCCCTTAGTCCTAATACGATCTATGGCTGCCTTGAACTTATCAAGAAGCTCCTCGCTCCTACACCGGCCAATATCATTGCCTCCTGCACTGAGGCAGATAATGGGTTTGTTCCCATTACTTTGAGTAAATATGTTATCTTTTGTGCAAAATATATGACATTTATATTCAAAATATTCCTGGTCTTACAAGGAATCCAGCAATGTCAATAATATTATCCTAACTTTAGTTTGAGGTATTATTTATTACTATACATGATTTTCCCCCCAAAATTTCTCAGAGAGGGAAGAGCCAGCGAGTGTAGTGTGAGAGGGGGAGGGAGTTGAGTCCATTATTTGAATGGACATTAACTTGGCGACTGTATTTCTCTATTTCTCTTAAGTATTAATTGTGTGCATGTACCATCATAAAATTAAAATGTTATTTTTACTAGAACATAGGTATTGTGTTGGAAAAAGTGGAGTTTGGGGGTCAGCTGATCTCTATTTCATTTAATCCCATATGTTATGTTATTCACTTTACGCGTTTCTCACTTTCCGCGGTACCCTGTGGGTTACATTAACCACGTAAAGTGAGGGTTGACTGTATTTATTTCTGAGAATATGGAAATGTAATATTTTTGCTGAAATGACGTACGTACTACAGTGGAAAGTGGGATAAAGTCGTGACGAAAACAATGACTTTCGCTTTCTTTCGTTCAAAAAATGCTAGAGTAATGGCTTTTCGAATGGTTTTCAGTTAAAAAACTGTTGTATTACAATAATATTCTATCCTAATTCACTTGTGATGTAACAGTTTTTTGACTGAAAAAGATTCTAAAAACACGAGTACCGTCTAGCTGATACAGCAGAGCCCTGGTCGCGGACGCTTTGTTTTTGCATCGGCCTTTCTTAAGCAGCCTTTAATTTTAGCGTACATTGAAATTGTGTTTACTGGTATATTCTTATTTTCTTGCTTCTTATTTTCCAGAAATATGACAAGTTTGTATATAATACAATGTTACGGTACTTTTAATTTACAAGTATTCATTTTTAAAAATACAGAAGACACCAAACAAATACCAGTATGGATATTTGCGTGACTTTCCCGCCAAAAAAGACCAAACAGCTGGTACTCTCTCCCTCAGCCCTACCAAAAATAGCCCAATGACATCTTTCTTGTTTATTCTCTTCCAATTTCTCACTTTAAGTGGTATCTATTACTTCATATTGCCTACATCAGATAAACTACAGTAACTGAGGTTAGACACTGTTATAAATTTTACCGGGTACTGGCAGGATGCCGTTAGAACCACCTGACCCTACCAACAGTGTTGCAATTCAGACAGCATTTTTTTTTTTTTTCATTTTTGGTGTCTCCATTTCTGTTAATTTTTTTTTCTGTGGGGTTTGCACAATAGTAAACTGTTTTACCTACAGTATTGTAAAACGATTTGGGAAAAGAAATACTCGGTAACTTAAAATTTTAAAAGGAAAATTTTGAAACTGGCAACTGTGTGTAGATGACCTGACTCACATCATATTATGTCATCACGAGTAGCCTACGTGTATATTTCAAATTGTGTCTTGTTATAGTGTAGACGTGCTTGACCCATATTCTCTTCAGCATGGATTCAAGAAGAAAGTTCACAGCAATGTTCAAGCTGAGAGTGATTGAATAGGAAGAACAGACTAACAAGTGTGCAGCAGCAAGGGAATTTAAGGTTTCCGAAAAAAAAGTTAGAGACTGGAAAAAGCTCTCAGCACAACTTAAGCTTATGCCAAAAAACATATGTGCTAATAGAGGAAAGTGTAACAAGTGGCCACAGTTGGAAATTGAAGTGGCAAAGTATGTAAGTGAAAACCGACAGAATGGATATGGTGTTTCCCGAGGATCAATTCGAATCTTTGCCTTGAAACTAGCAAGGAAATTAGGCATCACAGATTTTAAGGCGAGTCATGGTTGGTGCACAAGATTTATGAAAAGAAATGATTTTGTATTGAGACGGAGAACGAAAATATCACAGCGTCTTCCACAAGAACTTGATGTTCCACAAGAACTTGATAATAAGGTTATTGAATTTCATAGGTTCATAATCAAACACCGGAAGAAGAACTCATATAGACTTTCGTGAATTGGAAACATGGACGAAACGCCCATGAATTTTGATAAGCCAGTCAGTCAAACAGTGAATAAAGTTGGTGAAAAACAGTTTTAGTTAAAACTAATGGACATGAAAAATCGATTCACAGTCGTGCTATCATATATGGCTGATGGCACAAAGCTGATGCCTATGGTAATATTTAAAAGGAAAACAATTCCAAACCAAAATTTTCCAAAAGGATAATCATCCATGTGCACGAGAAAGGATGGATGGATGAAGGCGGCATAGAAATATGGCTTAAAAAAGTCTGGAACTTTCGACCAGAGGGACTGCGCAAAGATAAAAGTCTTCTTGTGTGGGATATGTTTCGGTCACATCTTGTTGACAGTGTTACTGCTGGGATTAGGAAGGAAAACACTGATACAGCTGTGATTCCTGGTGGATTAACAAGTCTTGTCCAACCACTGGATGTTTCCATAAACAAACCATTTAAAGATGCGGTGAGAGTGAAGTGGAACAACTGGATGATAGAATGCGATAAGACATGCACAAAGGGAGGCAACATCCAAGCTCCGTCACTAGCAACATTATGTGAATGGATTGTAGAGGCCTGGGATACAATCAGACCAGAAATTGCAGTGAAATCTTTAAAGAAATGTGGGATTTTGAATGCTCTTGATGGAACAGAAGACGACTTGTTGTGGGATTATGAGGCTATTGAAAGCGTGATTGAGGATGAAGCTATTGATGATCCTATGGCTGATGATAGTGTTGATCCATATGACGATGCTGTTCAAGGAGAGGACTGGGAGGAGCTGAAGACAATGACAAGGAAAATGATTTTGATGGATTTTAATGAAAATATTAAAAAATATGGTATCGTAGTATTTATTCAAGTGAATTAGGATAGAATATTATTGTAATACAACAGTTTTTTAACTGAAAACCATTCGAAAAGCGAATACGGTAAAATCTTTTGAGCAACGAAAGAAAGCGAAAGTCATTGTTTTCGTCACGATTTTATCCCACTTTCCAATGTAATACATACGTCATTTCAGCAAAAATATTACATTTCCATATTTATTTCTGAGAATATATTCATTCAGCCACAGTTAAGGTAAAATATACTTGTGATGTAATATTTTAGTGAAAATATTTAGAAATACGGTATTGTATTTTTTTTTTTTCAAATTTAATTAACAAAAATTTATGCATCTATAAATAAACTTTTAAAAATGAATACTTTATGTTTTACATCGTCCTGTGCATACCATACCATGCATTTGGCTACTTTGGGCTTGCTATGATGACGCAAGAAATCTGCCCTGGCAACTGTACCGACACTCACGGCTGGTGGTGCGTCGTTTCCATTGTTTACTGGCAGTTACTGGTAAATATTTTTCAACCTAACGAAACTATTACCTATTTAGAGGTCGAGCCCCAATTTCTTCCCCTTTTTTTTTTGGTCTTATAAACTCGAACTACACAGGGGTATATACGGTATGTACCACAAGGATTTTACTTTTGGTATTTATACATCTTAGCATGGTGAGGAAATTGAGTGACTTTTATTTTGATTATATCTCTCAGATACTGTGTTGGGGCAATTTTTTATACGGTGTGGTCAAACATGGCGACCGTGGCTCGTCTTCTATCTAGGAAGACAGTCGATCTTTAGTGACTAATATCCTCTGCTTACATCAACCCACATCAGTTATGGCATCTACACCTTCAAGGAGCTATAGGAAGGGTATGAAGCTCAAGTCTCTGAGTCTTCACGATAAAAATACAGTGTTAGACTGAGTGGATGCTGGCACATCCATGTGTGGGGTGTGTGAGGAGTTTGGGATCAAGTCCAGCACATTTTATGCTAAAACAAAGAATCGGAACAAGAATCGGAAGCACTTTTTAACTCTAAAGGATGCTGGCAGCTCAAAAAAGTGCTGAAAAGAATTAAGCCAGCAAAATTAACTGATTTAGATCAAGTTGTGTACAAGTGGTACAAGCAGGAACATTTGTCAGGCGTCAACGTATATGGCGTGGACATTGAAAATGCCGCAGCTCGCTTTGCACAACACCTTAAGACACAAGTGCTGGTTGGCTTTTCAATTTTAGAAGCTGTCATTGCTGAGTTAACCAGAAAGTTGTTGGCGAGTCTGCCAATGGTGACGAAGGTGTGTTGAACCCTTCAGGAAGCATTATTGGTCAGCCAGATATATAACACTGACAAAACAGGCCTTTCTTGGAAGACTCCACCATCCAACACCGAGGCTTCCAAGCACAAGACATACATAGCTGGCAGGAAGATGGCAAAAGATCGAGTCTCAATTCTTATCTATGCTAATGCTGACGGCACCCACCGGCTGAAACCGATGGTTGTGGGAAAGGCAAACAAGCCCTGGGCTTTAAAAAATATCATGAACACCTTACCAGTGATATACAAGAGGCGGAAGACTGCCTAGTTCACTCGCAAATTCTTCCACACCTGGTTTCACAGCCACTACAGTATGTACCTCTCACCATCAAGTATCAGGCAGAAGTGCTGGGTATTTCTAGGGATAATGTGAAGGCCATCCTGCTCCTCAACAACGCCCCTGCACATCCTGCCGTGGATAAGCTTGTGGGAAATGTTGGTCGTATCAAGGTCTTGTATCTTCCTCCCAACACCATCTCCTTAATACAGCCAATGGATCAGGGAGTGATAGGCACCTGCAAGCGACACTACAGGTACAAGTACCAGGGAGAATGTCTTGTGGTGTTGGAGGACGAGAATGACCTGGAGGATGACACGAGGCGAGCTCACACTTTGGAAAATTACAAAGCCTACAACATCTGTAATGCAGTGTTTACTGGGCAGAGGCAAGGAAAAGCCTTTGTATAATTACCCTAGCCAATGCATGGAACAGACTTTTGAAAGGCACTGAGGTCGAAGTCGACTTTGCAGGGTTTGGCACTGACGATTTGTTGACTTGCTACACCAAGGTGGCAAGACTGGGGTGTCTGAAGACAATGTTGTGGAGTGGCTGGAGGTAGAAAACACACAACAAGGATTTTGTCATGACACAGAGGAGATATATATCTGCAAGTGTCTCTGAAGAAATAACAGAAGAACAAGTTGACGATTATCTCAGTCAATGGCCTAAGCTATTTGAACTCAGATTTCACTTGGACAAGGTCTTGAGAGGCAGTGGGGCAGTTGCCTGACCTAGAGAAACACTATTCAGCTCTTAAGAGACATCAGGCCAGATGCCATAAAATGTCAACACACCATGGGAAAATATCTGACTTCTTTAAACCTGTGTCAAGGGTCCCAAGAACCAGTTGACCTTTCTACAGCAGTGAAGCCTCCTTAGTGATACCTTCAGTATCAGGATACTCTTCCTCAGACACTTCCAGCAGTGTCAGTTTCTGTTTAGGATACTCTTCCTCAGACACTTCCAACAGTGCCAGTTTCCTAAACAGACAGAGAGAGAGTCTCTCTCTCTCTCTCTCTCTCTCTCTCTCTCTCTCTCTCTCTCTCTGTGGGGGAGGGGGGGGGGGGGGGGAAAAACCCACCCGGGCACAAATCATCGACCCACATCGGGGCCTGATGGGGGGTGGGGGGGGGGGGCAAAAAAATAAAAGTAAAAGAAATTAAAAATAGTAAAGAGAAAAACTATTAATCGATACCACGAAGATGCCGGAAAACCAGCGTTTTAAAATGAGACAGATTGTGTGAGTATGGAAACACAGAAGAAGGCAGAGCATTCCACAGTTTAGCTGCGTGAGGAAAGAAGGATAAACTATAAAGGATTATTCTAGTGTGACAGACATCCACAGAGAAAAGGTGGGCACCGCGGGCAAGTTGTGTGTTACAAGCCCAGGGCCTCGGTACACAGGATCCAAATCCACCGAACTTTGTCCGTTAAAGTACCTGTAAAAGGGAGAGAGTGAAGCAACATTGTGGCGAAGAAAAAGGGAAGAAAGATTAACGACTAAAGGAGGAGAGTCAATAAGACGAAATGTCTTTGATTCCACCCTATCTAACTGTTGGACAGAAGAAGAGCCACCCCAGATATGAGAGCAGTACTCCAAGTAAGAATGAATAAATCCCTTCTAAACTTGAAGCAACTACTCGGGAGTGAAGTAGCTACGGCATCTGTACAGCATTCCCAGCTTTCGGCAGGCAGCTTTAGCAATGTTGTGGATGTGTGGCTTCCATGACATATTAGTGGAAATGGTGAGGCAGAATGATTGCGTCCTGAAATGTGATAGGTGGGAGATCATCTAATTTAGAAAGTGTAATTGGCAAATACTGAGTTTTATTACTATTGAATTTAACCTAGTTTCAACCTCCCCATTCGGAGATGCTGCACAGATTCGCATTGATAGATGAAATGATGTCAGCTCTAGAAACAGATCTAGTTTGAGAATTAGGGGGAAGGGCTGTATGTGAAGAACAGTGAAGAGTAGAATCAACAGCGTAAGAATCGATAGAATTAATCATAGTGTGAAGTAAATCATTGATAAAAAGAAGGAAGAGAGTAGGTGAAAGAACAGAACGCTGTGGGACACCATATTGGTAGAGAAGGAGTGAGAGATCAATCCCTCGACAACAACTGCCATGGATAGGTTCTCAAGGAAGCTTGAAATTAGAGAACAAAGTGGGGGACAGAAACCATAAGTGGGAAGTTTAGAAAGCAAAGACTTGTGCCATACCCTGCCAAATGCTTTGAAGATGTTGAGGGCCATGACGAAAGTTTCCCCATAATCCCTAAGAGAGGATGACCAAAGATGAGTCAAGGTCAAGCAAACGGGGAGTTCTAGTTGGATTTATTCACAAGGTTACAAGTGATCCTCTCTCAATGCCGGTCAGGGAACAACTGCCCTGGCTGGCCGGCAACTGGCGCCACCACTCCTCAGCTGACAATGCGGACCGCGGGTCCAAACATCCATGGGAGCAGTTCAACAACTGACAAACAAAAATAAAAATGATCCTCCATACATTTCAGAATGTAATTACACAATACAATATGAACATAACAGTATAATACATAATACTCTCACACTCCGCATCTCAACTCCGTCGTTAGTACTGGTCACTGCCACTCTTCTCATCTTCCCATCTCAGCTCCTCGTCATCTATTGTTCCGTCCCAACATTCCTCCTGATCGGAATCGTATCGCCATCAACCTGGATCCACCTGTAGGCATTGTGGCGGCTGCCAGAAACACTTTGAGAATCACACTCGGTTGGACCGTATTTTCTTCCGAGTTCGCGGGGTCAGACGGTTGCTCGGAGAGGAGTATCCCCCAGGACTATGGTCTTACCGTTGCACTCTCCGGCTCGTCAAAGTGATGCACTTTGACTCATCCAGTTGGGTCACTTTCGGGGATAAGTTGGTAAGACCATCCTCCTCTCAGTATCTTGATGACACGGTAGCGGTCTGACTGATAGAGGGCCAACTTACCCCCTTTCTTGTGCCATTCAGCTGGAGATAATTTGAGCCGCACCAGGTCGCTCACACGGAACGCTCTTCCTTGACTGCAATATTTCTTGTTTCTCCTTTCCTGCACCACTGCTACCCTCTCTATTTCCGAACGTAGTGCTTTCTCGATCCTTCTCAACTTCTCCCGTACCAAACGACCAGCTACCTCCTTATTACTCAGGTCTGGTGGACGGAAGTCAGGATCATCACATGATGTCTTTTCCCGACACCACCTGTTCCAGACATCTTGCAGGAACACCATGCACCAGTTCGTGCAGAGTGCAGTATACTCTGTTGTTGCATTCCTTGATGTATTGTGACTAAATTGCAGATGGGGCACCATCTCCGGCCACAAATCGATGTTGTTATCACATAGACACCGCAGGTTGTTCATCAGATGATTTTGTCTCTGCACCTGGGCCTGGCTACAGGGATGATAGGGCATTCCAAGTTTCTGATGATTGCCCGCCATCCGACATAATGCTTGGAATATCTCAGACGTAAAATGAGGCCCCCGGTCCGATGAGAGTGACTGAGGCACTCCGAATGTGCACACCCGACAATCAAAGAGAGTCGTGGCTGCAGTGTCTGATGAAGCATCACACGTGGGCACTATCACAATATAGCGCGTCAGTACGTCCTGCATCTGCAGTACAGACCGGAAATGATGCTTGCCAGAAACAGGAAACGGTCCCAAAAGTCCACTTGCACTAGATCATTTGTGTAGTCAGGAATTTCTGTGTATTGCAGCAGTGCTCTCCCTGGCACTTTAGCTCTTTTGTTCGTCCCACATGCCTCACACTTGCTGATGAGTGCCGCTACATCATTTATCAGCCCCGGCCACCAGAAACTGTTCCTTGTCCTCTCCCAGATGCGATTCTGTCCCATGTGGCCACTCAGGGAAGCATGATGCACCAGCTGTAGGGCGTGTACCTGCAACATTGCTGGCACCACTGGAACCCATGTTTCCTTAACTCCATAGGGATGCACTCGGTTCCGACGTCCACCGTGTTGTATATAACAGAGCACCTCTTGCTGAGATAACCTGAGATGGGCCCGGAAAGGATTTAGTTCCCCCCTAAACCGGGGCTAACCCGTTCCCCCCATTACCCCCAAGGGTCCTGACCATGGCAGCTATATCTTCGTCCTCCTGTTGTTCCTTGACGAAGGTCGGTATGTCCCAGAAGGTGTTGGCAAGCTGTGTAGTAGTGCTAATTGCACCTACTGAGGTAGTCCTCATTTGTCCGACATCAGATACGATTCGTGAGAGATAATCCGCCATGGACATCATCAGACTGCAACCTGCCTTGTGTATAGGATAGATGTCGAACTGCTGCAGGAGATCCATCCACCTCCCCCTCTTGCCCCGTTCTTCACTTATGTTGAGCAAGTTGAGAAACGCAAAGGGAGCGATGATACGTAATCAGGTCGAACTGGGAGGCTGATAAATACATCCTGAATCTCTTCACCGCAGTCACCACCACCAACAGCTTTTTCTCCGCTACTGTTCAGCCGGGCTCACTGTGTGGTGAAAGAATGCAATCAGGAATAACTTTTCGTCAGCAGATCTGTTTGCTAGCATGGCTCCCGTCTCGACATCACTTGCATCAGTCATCAGCACAAAGAGTTTTTTGTAATCCGGAAGGTTTAGTGCCGCAGCATTAGCCACCTGTGTCTTGAGGGCCTCAAAGGATCTGCACATCCTCTCAGTACAGTACAGGTTCTGGTATAGGTCTCAATCTTGTGCCTCGTACAGAAGCTTAGCTGTCTCCGCCACACCCGGCAACCTCCTCAGTTCACGCACTGTAGATGGTCTTGGGATCGTCCACAGTTGTTTCACCCTCTGTTTACTCATACTCAATATACCGGTGCTGACCACCGCACCAAGATATTCCACTCGACGGACACCGAACCTGCATTTTCCTGGTGCCAAGGCAAACCCAGCATCCTTTTTCTTCCCCAGTACTGCTCGCAGCTTTACATTGTGTTCCACCCATGTTGTTCCCCACACTAGCACATCATCCAGAAAACACAGGGCATCGGTGTAGTTGCTCTCCCCCAGTATGGTGGACATCATGCACTGAAGCGAGTACCGTATATGGGGGGCGTACAAGTCGACCTTTGAAGCCAAATTTTTAGTGTCCAAAGTTAGGGGGTCGACTTATACGATGGGTATAAAATGATGACCTCTAAAATCATGACCATAAGTGAGAGTATCTCATATTACAACCTTCATATTCACCTTTAATATTTTTTTTTTTTATGGGGATTAGCCCACCCGGGCACAGGTCACTGACCCACATCGGGGCCTGGGGGCGAAAATTTAATAATAATAGTAATTCATAGTAAATAAAATTTATAATAAAAAGTAAAATAAAATAATAATAATAATAACAACACTGTAATAATGATAATAAAGAAAAGAAAAACCTTTTATATAATTGCTCTATTTCTATTATGGATGATATAAAGTTTTTCTCAGTAGTTTTATTTAAACACCTTTTGTTATTGATGACTGTGTGTGGACTGTGGTGGAATGACCAGGAAATCAACTGAGTTCAGTATTGTTGTGATTGTTCGGTCAGTCACTAATGACGTTTTATGGGAATAGGAAGAAGAGTTGCCAATTGAGACACGCTGTTAACACCCCTGTAGTCGATCGCCAAACGTATGCTTCCATCCTGACGTCTGGCATAGATTATGGGTGCAGCCCAAGGACTACAGGACTTCCTTATGACACCCATCTCCCGAAGCTTGTCTATCTCTTTATGTACCTCAGCCTCATCCCGAGGGGAAAGCCTCCGTGGCAGTAATGCCAACGGTGGAGCCCGAGGGTCTACTCTGATAAAAGCGCACTACTACGACCCTTACTAATGGTAAAGGACCTCCAACATAGAAGACGCACTAAAATTCCTGAATGATCTCCTTAATATCCTACCTCTGCTCCTCTGTCAATTCTTCTCCTATTGTAATGTCAGCCAAAGGCTCTCCTTTCCCACGCCCCATTACCGTCAGTGTCCTCGGATTATTTACCTCGATCCCCGGCGCCAACACACCTAGTATCTCTCCTTTGTGAAGTAGCTCCTGTGTGCTCGTCGCGTTGGCCACCCGTAGGAACGCATCACCACTGGTAGACCCAGTGACACAGCAACGAGCTGGCACCACAGCAGCCCCCTCGGGACGCAGTGGTTCTACTAGGTACTGCTCACCTGGTGCCTGGTCAGCCGCACCACACTTTATCATTGCTTCAGTGTAGGGTGGAACAACAACCGTGCGCTTCACCCTAGCTATTAAGCTCGTCACTTGACCCACTGACTCCGAAGCCAACTTCTCCCTTGATGTCGCTGACAGTAAAGGGACCAAGGTTTTCAATGGCCCTGTTTGCAGTGATCTTTTATGAAAGTCTATAGTAAATCCACCAACACATGCCCAGAAGTCCATACCCAGTATAACACTTGTAACCGGTCACAGCACTACCACAAATCTGTGTTTGGGTATATGTACATTCCTCCAAACTCGACGCCTAGGAACACTTCCCCCAGCATTGGAATCTTTTCTTCACACAAACTGTACGCATTCTCAAAACATGGTGTTAATTCATTTCTCTGCTGCATATTTAACACACCATCGTTCACTAACGAATAATCACTTCCACTGTCCACCAGAGCCCTAAAGTCTCTCTGTTGTAGTCGAATCTGTACAGTACATGATTAGGGAAACGCAACAGTAGATGATCAAGTTGTTCCGGCTGAATCTCCTCTTGCTGTGCCGTTTGGCGCCTCCTCTGGTCTGTGTGCCCTATCGCAACCACCCGTCTACGAAGGCCTGTGCCTCCGCCGGTACTCTCCTTCACAACATTACAAACACCTCGTTGAGATCATCCGCCACCTGGGTGTGTGGCGGACTTTATTGAAAATCCGCCCCCTTAAATGAGATTTGCGGTTTCCACCCAGGGTTCTCCCTTAACCTTTTGTAGCATGTGACCCAACCTCCAGGATGTGTCTGAGAGCAGTAATAGCACTGTAGCACTCTGTTGTGAGTGGTTGCTTGCAGTTGTTGTCCCCTGCCCCGGGTGTTTCGAAAAGGGGCTGCATGGGCTGCCCCAGAGGGGGTCCGACCGGCTGACTGAATGGACGCCACCTGCAAGTCGCTCAATTCACGTTCCAGTGTAGTGTCTAATTGTCCAGTCATGACCTGCTCTGTGACACCATTCCTTCCTGCTCTCCCCTGTCCCATTGCTTGACCTGTCGCACAAGTCGCTTGCTTTGTCGACAGAGCATTTTCTGCAATTTTCAGTTCCTCTTCATAGGACTTCGCCGCCTCATCTGTCTCCATCCACTTTTCTCGTATTATCTGCAGCCTCACATCATGGTCCCTTACCCATCCAGGAACCGCCAAACTACCCGTTTACGTACTATGTCATTAGGCTCTACAGCGAGAACTTGACCCGCTAGTTGCTGCAACCAGGTCATGAAATCACTCAACTCCTCACCTTGACGTTGGGTGGATTCCTCGAATCTCAAAATTCGAACTTCAATGGCATCAGCAGCCATTAACCTTGACGTCAGTCTCTCTAAAATTTCACCATCACTCTTCCCCCAGTCACCTACCATGCCACTGTGTCACCTTCCATGCCTTTGTGTCACCTACCATGCCACTGAGCCATCTTCCATGCCTCTGTGTCACCTACCATGCCTCTGTGTCACCTACCATGCCTCTGTCACCCACCATGCCACTGTGTCACCGACAATGCCTCTGTGTCACCTACCATGAAACTGTATCACCCACCATGCCTCTGTGTTACCTACCATGCCTGTGTCACCCACTATGCCTCTGTGTCACCTACCATACCCCTGTGTCACTTACCATGCCTGTGTCACCTACCATGCCTCTGTGTCACCTACCATGCCTCTGTGTCACCTACCATGCCTCTGTGTCACCTACAATGATGCTTCATTCTTCACCTGCAGTGCTGTTAAGTGTTACCCTTAAAAAATGGTGGGAATTTTGGAGTTATCAAGGTTTTACTGTACAATATAGTATGGATTTACGCGGTTTTGGTTAACGCGTTTGGTCATTTACGCGGTGCCTTGCCAGAATTGAAATGCTATAATTACGTGGTAAATTTGGTCATTTACACGGTGAGCAGCTAGAGGTCCAGACGAGCCGCGCCATTTTTTATTCACGCGGTCCATTCTCGACAATGCGCGGATATGGATGCGCAGTATGTCGCTGTTGCGTTATTGGTGACGTCATATGATGTACAGTGAGTTCAGCTATAACGCATGTTTTGACAACGCGAATTGGCTCTAGCGCGATTTATAATATAGAGGAACGATATTTGTACAGTTAACCCTCACTTTACGCGGTCCGCATTCCGCGTTTCCACGTTAACACGGTTCCTTGCCAGAACCTCACGTGCTCACATTACGCGGTACGTGAACCCCATTACGCGGAGAGTGTCCGGCGTGACGCTATTTTTAGATTCGCCCCACCCGCCACCCGCCCGCCTGCCTCTCCTCCTCCCTCTGCTTGGGCAAGCGGCGCAGTAAGGTTGCGCAGTGTGTGTCTTTGTTGCGTTATCACTGACGTCACATGACGTATCAGACCTGTGATTGGCCATGCATCCCTACCCCCCTCTGCTGCTAGCTGTAATTGGCTTTAAGTATTATGACGTGTCCACCCGGGGGAGGGAGGGAGGGAGGGAGGGAGGGAGGAAAGACGACGCTTGACCTAGCCGCGGCAGTTTCATCCCTCAAGGCCACTCCGTGTAAACGCGCATCCATTGTTCCGTAAAATGGCTTCCGCCGGATCACCACCCCCAGAGAGAAACCTTTCCTTACCTGGACCCAGCGGCACTAAACCAAAGAAGACACGACGTTCCTTAAGCTACGAGGTGAAGTATACCATCATCCAAGAGTTGGAGAAAGGAACAAGGCAGGTTGATTTGGCGAGCCAGCATGGCGTGAACGAATCTACGATCCGGACTATAAAGAAGGATTCAGCCAAGATAAAGGAGCACATGAAGTTCACAAAGTCTACAGGTGCTTCTATGATCAAGTATTTTCACAACCAGGTGCTTCTCAAGACAGAAAAATTACTTGTGAGGTACTTGGTGCGTCAGGCGCGACGGAACATGGCGGTCGACACGCGCTCTGTTAAGGACTACGCACATGAACTGTACATGGCAGTGGCACGAAAGATGGGAATTACAGAGCCCAAACCCTTTAATGCTTCCTCTGGGTGGTTACAGAGGTTTAAGATCCGGAACAAGATCACCAATATAAACATTGGTGGTGAAGAAGGGAGTGCTGATCGTGCTGCGGCTCGGGAATTTCCTCCGTTTTTACGTGAGATTATGGAGGAAGGACAGTACAGTGACGACCAGGTGTTTAACATGGACGAATCTGGTCTTTTCTGGAAAATGCTACCTTCCAAGTCCTTCGCTGTGAAGAATGCCAGCAGGATTCGGGGCCGGAAAATGCAGAAGGAACGCATCACCGTCCTGTTTACCACCAATGCCTCCGGTACCTGTAAGCTCAAGTTATCGGCGATCCACACAGCCCGCAAGCCGCACGCCTACAAAACCATGGACATGACCAATAGGGTGTGTCAATTTTGTCAACATGTTAAAAATCAAATTTGGTAGTCAAAATATTGTGCCTCTTTATGTCTAAACTTGAGATTAGCAAACAAAAATGAATTGAAATAACCCTCACCTACATCAATTATACCTTAAAGTTTCAAATATCAGTATTTCAACAAATTAATGAGACTTGATTAGAATTATTCACTTGATATTAACTAATCTCATGTAAGCATATGGATTATGGAGTATTTTATGGTTCTATAGCTTGTGTACAATATGCATGTCAGAACATGAACATGAACAGGCTCTCCGTGTGTGACAGTTTAATTCTTGTTTTGACTTGTACCAAGCGTGAGGATAAGGCGCCCGGCTCACTCTCCTTCTAGATATCATAGACGGTGGTTTGCTCTCATTGCACTTGCACCTACTCTACCAGACGAATTCTACATTTTAATTATTGTAAGTAGGGCATATTGATTGTTGCAGTTACTTATATCATTGTATAAAACATTATGTTCTAAGAAATTATTATGTTATTTCTGTTACAGCATTTTTGATAAACAAATTGATATTTTTTGAAACAACAATTGAATTATGAAACATTGAAATATTTTTCTATTTGTCAGATAGTGTGAAGATGTCAAAATTGAAGACAAGAAGTCAGTTGTCAACCCACTTGAGCCTGCTAGTTGGTAAAGGGAAGGAGCTTCCTGTATCAGAACTTACAACAGTGAGAGACATGCTAAGATTAGGGTTATTCCTTCGAGAAAAAATGCAAAGGACAGAAGGAACTATGCAGATAAAGAACTCATAAATGACATGATAGTCCCTCTTCTGCATCAATGGACAAAAGCTAATGCACTATTCAAACCACCTGTGATTAATCAGTGTCGAACTATTGAGCTAAAACTAACGAAATTATGGCACAAAGCAGTTGAAACATCACTTGGTAAAGGAAACTTGGCCAGGAAAAATGAATTTCTGCACACACTTGATACTCTGTTTGACATTTTGACCTGCAAGTGCTCCATACAATTATGTTCTGAATCCAACTGTTCTCACTCAGGTAAGAGAGAAAATAATTCCCACATTGATTGTGGTTGTCCTCGTGAAAAGAAGATCCCTGTTTTAGAGCTTGAATTTATAAAGGCACAGAGGACAAAGGCAGAAGGCCAAGGAAGTATGCAAATGGGTTCAATAGATTATTCAGAAACAAAGAAGCAGATTGCTAATGCCAAGAAGAGAGAACAAATCCGAGAGGGGGAACAAAAGAAGAAAATGAAGAGTGAAGAAGCCATCCAAAGAGAGGAAGAGCTGTGTCAAGATGTTTATCAATTCTTTGATAGTTCTTCTGATGAACAGGAAGCAACATCAGATGATAGTTCCAAAGAGCCATCTGAACCTTTACCAAAGAAAATGAAATACAACACAAGAAATATTTCAAACATTGCTTTAGCTAGTATTCGCCACCATGCTGGACTTCGTGAGGCTGCAGAAATTGCAACTGCCGCTTGGATAGATGCAGGCCTCATCAGCCGAGAGGATGTATCTTTGGTGATAGATCATAATAAAATTAGAAGAGCACAAGAAAAAATAATGAAGGAAATATCTGATCAGCATGAAAAAGATTTAAGCGAGGGAGGGCTCTCCTGTCTTTTGTTTGATGGAAGAATAGATGACACAAAAGTTTTGCTAGAAGTAGAGGGAGTGAACAGAAAGTTTCCAGGTCTCATCAAAGAAGAACACTACTCTGTCTGTTCTGAGCCTGGTGGTCGGTTTTTGTTTCACTTTGCTCCCGAAACTGAAGTAGAAGGGAAGAAACATGCAGAGGTCATTGCTGATCATATATTATGTTGGGTTCAGGAGAGAGGACTTGGCAGTTCACTGCAGGCTGTTGGTGGAGATTCAACTGCAGTGAACACCGGATGGCAGTGGGGTGTAATGACGCATTTAGAGAAAAAACTAGGAAGAAGACTTGTTTGGATTGTATGTGATTTACATATAGGCAAGCTACCTCTTCGTCATCTCATCCAGGAACTTGATGGTCCTACAAAGAGCAACAACAAGTGGTCAGGTCCCCTTGGCATCATGCTGGATGAAGCAACACAACTAGATATAAATACAACCTTTCCAAAGGTCGAAGCTGGCCCTCCCCTTCCGGCGTTGTCTGAAGGAGTCATCAAAGATCTCAGCACAGATCAATCCTATGCTTATCGTATTGCCCAAGCAATAAGATCAGGAGAAGTGCCTCAGTCATTGGCTCTCTTGGAGATTGGACCTGTCAGTCACAGCCGTTGGTTAACTACAGCTCTTCGTTTCTGCAGGATTTGGATTTCCAAACACGAATTGAAGGGCAAAGTGCTGAAGAATTTGAGGTTAATTGTTGAATTTATTATTGGAGTTTATCTTCCCCAGTGGTTTAGTGTGAAACTTAATCCTATGTGGGTGGATGGGCCCAATCACCTTTTGTTTCAATTGCAGCTAGTAAGAACACAGAGGAAGGTAGTGAGGGACATCGTGTTACCTGTGGCAAGAAGGTCCGCTTGGTATGCTCGATCAGAAGCAGTTTTGCAAGCAATGCTTTGCAGTCAATGTACCAATCTCCGAACCGAGGCTGTAGAAGTCATTCTAAAGATTAGAGGAACGCTAATAGATGACGACCAGTTGGGAGACTGTTCGTTTCATTCAAGAAAAGTTCCCCCAATAAACGTCAATGCCACCAAATTGTCAGAATTGGTTGACTTGAGTTTGGAAGTCTTAGAGCCACCATTGACAACAAGTCTAACTAGCCAAGAATTGAGAAACCTTAAAGAGACTCCGATGCAGGTGCCGAAGTGGCCTTCCCACACTCAAAGTGTGGAGAGATGTGTGAAAATGGTCACAGAAGCAGCGGGCCATGTTTACAGCCACGAGAGGCGAGAAGGTTACATCAAAGCACAAATAGCAAGCAGACTACTGATGACAAGAAACCAAAGCAAAGAGAGTATGAAGGCATTGGTTACTTTCAAATAGACTACAGATAATAAAATATAATAATTTGAAACTTGAAACAGTAACATGTGTGCAAACGCTGGTTATGTTATAAATTCACAAATACAGTAAGTCCCCAAGTTACGTACATAATGGGGACCAAAAGGTTGTACTTAACTCGAAATGTACGTAACTCGAAAATCCCCCAACCCTATAATGTTATCTGGTGGTAATTAATACAACTTATCAAATGCAAACATATTTTATTTAACATAAATGCGGCATAAGTAGCCGCGCGGTGAACTATGTAAACACACTCGCGGCAACACTCGTGACGCAGTCAGCCGTCGCAGTCGTCACTATCATCCATATCACGCGGCACTGGATCAGGTGTAGATGATGTTGATGGCACTGGATCAGGTGTAGATGATGTTGATGGCACTGGATCAGGTGTAGATGATGTTGGCAATACGGCTGCTGGTTTGAAGAATTTGTGGATGGATGTTTGGGTTGTTATCTTCTTTTTTTCTTCATAAATTATGTGATAGCATTTAATAGCCTCTTGGATCGCTGCTGACACCTTGGCAAGTCTTTCTTCATTTGGATCTTGCTGTTCAAAAAGTGCCAACATTTCCTCCCCCTTTGCAAAAGCCTGCGCCATCAGTTTAGTTTGGAAATGCTTTGTAGGCATTTCAACTTGATCTTCTTCAGCTGTTTCTATTTCCCGTCGTTGCTTCTCCAACTCAATCAACTCGTCATTTGTCAAGTCCTTGCCGTGGGCGTCGAAATACTCAGAGAAGTCATTCTCCTTCAGGTCTAACTCCAGTTTCTCACTTATTTTGATTAAGTTGTTGATCACAGCCTTCTGCTCCTCCTGAACATTCTCCAACCCACTGAAGTCGTTGACAAACTGTGGACAGATTTTCTTCCACACGCCGTTCATGCAGGATGATGTAACCTCCTGCCAGGATGCACCGATGTTTTTAATTGCCTTGTAGATATTATAGGACTTCCAAAATTCCTTGAGAGTCATCCCATTGTCATCAGTTGCTTTCAGTGCTTGGCGGAAGGTGCGCCTAAGATAATATTTTTTAAATGTTGCAATGACGCCCTGATCCATTGGCTGGATGATAATGTTGTGTTGGGTGGCATGTACACAACCTTTACCTTTGGGTGGAAGTCATCCAGGAAAGGGGGGTGACCAGGTGCATTGTCAAGCAGCAGGAGGATGTTGAAGGGTATACCATTGTCCCTGCAATATTTTTCCACGTCTGGTATAAGATGGTGGTAGAACCAGTCTTGGAAAAGTGCCTGTGTAACCCATGCTTTAGTGTTACTTTTCCATATGACAGGAAGGGATGCCTTTGCAATGTTTTTGAGTGCTCGTGGTTTTCAGAACTGTACACAAGCAATGGTTTTAATTTAAAATCACCAGCTGCATTACCACCAAGAAGCAGCGTCAGTCTGTCCTTCGCTACTTTAAACCCAGGCATTGACTTCTCCTCTTTGCTTATGTACGTCCTGTCAGGCATTTTTTTCCAATAAAGCCCAGTTTCATCCACATTGAAGATCTGTTGTGGTGTGTAGCCTCCCTCGTCAATAATTTCCGCGAGTTTCTTTGGAAATTCCTGTGCTGTTTTCCAATCAGCACTCGCCGCCTCACCAGTCACTCGAACATTATGCAGCTTATTTCGCACCTTGAATCGGTTAAACCACCCATGGCTAGCATTGAATGTCACAGTATCATCAGGGTGATCTTTCTTTAGGTCGTTGAAAAGACTTAGGGCTTTCTCCTGAATCATACTGAGACACAGAGGCTTACGTTTTTGTGTGCAGTCCTCGATCCACAGCGCAAGATATTTTTCCATTTCTTCCAGGACCTTCCCTCTTCTTTTAGTTATAATCGTAGATTGCATTGGCACTGCAAATTTCACATGTTCCTTGATATTTTCTTTGCCCTTATCAATTGTATTAACAGTTGACCGACTCAGGTTAAATTTGCGGGCAACATTGGTCAACTTTTCACCACTTTCAAGCAGTTTTATTATGTCCATTTTTACCTCTAGTGAGATTGCTTGACGTTTCGTAGCACTCCCACTGGCTTCACCACTCTTACGCTTTACACCAGTCATTGCACACAGAGTAAAGTGTACAAAATAGGGCAGAAATTCACAGGAGAAGTACTGTATGCACTAGTTGTTTTGGTGCGTCTAGCGTGTCGTCTGCATGGTCAGTGATAGTGGCGGCGCGGTGCGGCTGGCTCGCCCGCCAAATTTAAAAATTGCTCGCCCTTTTAAGACAATATTTTTGCAATTAAAGACTTCAGAAACGATGTACGTATCGGCCGTTTGTACGTAAGTCGGATGTACGTAACTCGGGGACGAACTGTATGTACATTTAAAAATACATTTGATGTAGGTAGGACTTATTATAAAAAAAAATTTATGCCAGAATATTGTTTTGCATGCTTAAAGACTACAATAAATTGCTACCAAATTACTCGATTTTCAATTTAGCCAGTTCACCCCCTAAATTGACACACCCTAATGACCAAGCTAAATGTCCACTGGCTGACCGCACGTAAGGCGTGGATGTTCTCTACACTGTCCCTCTCCTGGTTTGATGACTGTTTTGTTCCCGATGTAAAAAATTTCTGTGAGCGACAGAATGTGCCATTCAATATTTTGTTGCTGCTGGACAACGCACCAGGACACTCGCCCCTAATGTTAGATCGTCACCCCAACGTAAAAGTGGTCTTCCTTCCTCCCAACACTACGTCATTAATCCAGCCCATGGACCAGGAGTTGATTTGCAATGTGAAAGCTGCATTCTCAACCAAAAAATTCAAGCTCCTGAACGACTACACCAACACCAGGGAAGAGTTGCGTAACCTGAGTGACACCACCACCGATAGCAAGAGCGAAGAAGATGAGGATCAACAGTTGGAACAGCAAAAAATACTGTTCAAACAATTCTGGAGAATATTTAACATCAAGAAAGCTGTGGACTTCTTGGTGGAGTCATGTGATCAGCTGTGTATTGCTACAATTCGTCACGCATGGAGACATATGTTGCATGGAATACCAGGTGAGAGGAGGAGTCAATCTGAGACTGGTGAGGTTCAGAATGTTGCAGTAGCAGTGGACTTTGCCAGAGAAGCTGCGCAGACTGTTACAGTTCCAGGCTTCTCCGAGACCACCAACGACGACATCCTGGAGGTGATCAGAGATCCTGAAGTGACTGCCGACGAGATGTTGGAAGAAGAACATGTCAGTGAAGAGGAGGAAGAAGGTGCGTCATTCTCCGAAGAACACAATTTAAGTCATAGTGATATTAAGGGTGCCATGGAGTGTGCAGAGAAGATGAAGTCCTTCCTTTCCCGTGACAATGACGATGACCGCTATGAAGTCTTCCATACCCGGCTGGTGCAGACTATGGAGCCGTACATCAAGGTGTATCACGACAACATCAACGCCAGCCGTCAGCAAAGCATAACAGATTGCTTCGCCTGCAACCCACCACAGCCAGCCCAAGCCAGTGATAGTGGCAGTGAAGATGACTTTGAGGGATTTGTCAGGGAAGCCCTGACAACTGTAAGTGACAGTGATGGTGATTCACCTAGTAATGGTGATTCACCTGAGGGCCAGTAATCTGCCCTCTGCCTGGGAACCAGCCTCCATCCCCGTATGCCGACCCATCTCTTCTACTACCGTAAGTGTTACACCAAATTTTTAGTTTTCTAACCTAACCTTTATTTTTCCTATGTTAACCTTTATCTTTCCTAACCTAACCTCTTCTATATTACTTGTTTTTTCATACCATCATAAAGGTAAGATAAAATATTTACTACAACATAGTTGTGTGTCGTCAAAAAGTGGAGTTTGGGGATCGGCCCGGACTCCATTTCAATTAATCCCATATGTTATGTTATTCACTTTACGCGTTTCTCGCTTTCCGCGGTACCCTCCGGGTTACATTAACTGCGTAAAGTGAGGGTTAACTGTATAACGTGAACGCTTGTTTGCTGTAATGCGATTTTTGCTTACTATTTCTTCAATTTTGTGGTATTAACTGTGAATATGGTAAAGAAGATAATCTCCAAGAAGCGTTCTGGTGATCGCATTCCCAGCGATGATCGTAAAAGAAAGGCTATAACCCTTGAAGAGAAGCTCGATGTTATCTACCTCAAAATCACCCTTCTCCCCCATCAAGTAATATTCATATTTTTTCAAGGTAAAGTGTTACATTTACTGTATGATTTCATTATTACATATGAATGTAACATTTATTTAGACTGTGCTATCCTTTGTGTTAGACTAACTACTAAATTTTTTTTCGATTTCGAGTAGTAATCTGCACCTAACCCTATTTTCTCCATAAGCCCTGTTATTTCAATTACGCAAATTTCGATAACACGATGTTTTACAAGAACACAACTATCGCGTTATAGCAGAACTGACTGTATCGGACTGTGATTGGGCCACACATCATTACCTCCCTTCCCCGCTAGCTGTGATTGGCTCAATGTGATATGACGTGCCCTGCCACTACAGAGAAGACGCCGCTGGCCTACCCGCGTCACTCGCATTGTTCCCAGTCACCCGTGTATACTGTGCTCTATTGTCCCCGCTAATCTCGTAAGAATAGCATCCGCTGGACCCCCACCACCACAGAAAAACCTTGCATTACCTGGACCCAGCCGCTCCAAGCCAAAGAAGATACAACGTGCCCTAAGTTACGAAGTTAAGTACAGTTGGGTCTTCATTTACGCGGCCAATTGAACCCGTGGAGGCCTGCGTAAAACGAGAAACGCATAAATGAAATAACAGAAAATATGGGATTAATTGAAATAGAGACTGAGCCGACCCCCAAACTCCACTTTTTCCGACAATACGTAACTTGTAGTCAAAATAACATCATAATTTTATGATGGTATGCACACACAATTAATAATTAAGAGAAATATCAATAATTTTAGGTTTTTTTAACACTTTCGTTAGTAGAAAAGATGGCTGGGGACACAGGGATGGGGGGTTGGTTCCGAGGCAGAGGGCAGATTATTGGCCCTCACCTGTATCACTTGTATCAATTGTATGACTATCCACCAAAGAGGCTTGCAGGGCCTCTTTGTCAAACCCCTCAAAGTCCATATCTTCACTATCACTATCACTGACTTGGGCCGGCTGTGGTGGGTGGCGGGTGAAGAACTAGGTAATGTTTTGATGACTGGGCGACCTTGTGCGCACCCTGCCTGCGCCGCTTCCAGCGTAAATGAACAAATTTACCGCGTAATTAAAGCATTTCGATTCTGGCAAGGCACCGCATAAATGACCAAACGCGTTAACCAAACCTGCGTAAATCCAGACTCAACTGTACAAGATCGTACAAAAGTTAGAAAAGGAACGAGGCAAGTTGATTTGGCGTGCCAGTATGGCGTGAACGAATCTACGATCCGGACGATCAAGAAGGATTCCGCCAAGATAAAAGAACACATGAACATCACAAAATCTGCAGGTGCTTCAATGGTGAAGTACTGTCAGAACAAGGTGCTGCTCAAGACTGAGAATTTGCTGTTGAGCTACTTGATTCGTCAGGCAAGACTGAACATGGCGGTGAACACACGGCCAGTTCAAGACTAAACACGTGAACTGTACGTAGCAGTGGCACGTAAGATGGGAATTGCAGAGCCCAAACCCTTCACTGCTTCCTCTGGGTGGCTGCAAGGGTTTAAGAAGAGGAACAAGATCACCAACATTAACATTGTTGAAGGAGCGAGTGCTGACCGTGTTGCAGCGAGTGATTTTCCTCCTTTCTTACGTGACATTATGGAGGAAGGACAGTACACCAACGACCAAGTGTTCAACATGGATGAATCCGGTCTGTTTTGGAAAAAGCTTCCTTCTAAGACCTTCGTTGTCAAGTCTGCCAGCAAGTGTCGGGGCTGGAAATTGCAGGAGCGCATCACCGTTTTCTTTACCACCAATGCCTCTAGTACCTGTAAGCTCAAGTTATCGGTGATCCACACAGCCCGGAAGCCGCACACTTACAAGAACATGGACATGACCAAGCTACATGTCCCCTGGCTAACCTCACGTAAGGCATGGATGTTCACTGTTTTGTCCCTCTCCTAGTTTGACGACTGTTTCGTTCTCGACATCAAGAAATTCTGCGAGCAACAGAATGTTTCATTCAACATTTTGTTGCTGCTTGACAATGCACCAGGACACTCGCCCCTACTGTTGGATCGTCACCCCAACGTAAAAGTGATCTTCCTTCCTCCCAACACTACGTAGTTAATCCCAGCCCATGGACCAGAAGTTGATATGCAACGTTAAGGCTGCATTCTCTACAAAGAAGTTTAAGCTCCTGAATGACTGTACCAACACCAAGGATGAGTTGCATAACCTGGGTGACACCGATAGCGAGAGCAACGAGGACGAGGAAGAAGAGTTGGCGGAGCAAAAAGTTCGCATCAAACAGTTTTGGAAGAAATTCAACGTCAAGAAAGCTGTTGATTTCTTGGTGGAGGCATGGGGGCAGCTGTCTGTAGCAAAGATTCATCACGCATGGAGACGTGTTGCAAGGTATCCCAGGTGGGAGGCAGAGTCAACCTGTGACTGGTGAGGTTCAGTCTGTTGCAGTGGACCTTGCAAGAGAAGCTGCACAGAGTGTTACAGCTGCAGACTTCTCCGAGACCACCAACGACGACATTATGGAGGTGATCAGGGATCCTGAGGTGACTGCTGACGAGATGTTGGAAGACGATGACGTCAGTGAAGATGCAGGTGGTGCAGCGGAACGAGAACAACAGAAGTTAACACATGGTAATGTAAAGGATGCCATCGAGTTTGCAGAGAAACTCAAGCTAGTCCTTTCGAACGACCCTGACGATCACCGCTATGAAGTCTTCAATAACCAGCTGTTGCAGACTATAGCGCCGTACATCAAGATGTATCACGAACACATC
The DNA here is from genome assembly GCA_958450375.1 of Homarus gammarus. Classification (NCBI taxonomy): domain Eukaryota; kingdom Metazoa; phylum Arthropoda; class Malacostraca; order Decapoda; family Nephropidae; genus Homarus; species Homarus gammarus. The sequence continues at coordinate 1,621,957 of CAUDMG010003421.1, read as the reverse complement.
AACACTAGCCGTTAGCGTAACATCACAGACTTCTTTGCCCGCAACCCACCACAGCCAGCCCAAGCCAGTGATAATGACAGTGATGATGACTTTGAGGGATTTGTCAGGGAGGTCCTGACAACTGTGGTGGACAGTGATGGTGATTCACCTGAGGGCCAGTAATCTGCCCTCTGCCTCGGAACCAGCCCCCATCAACGTATGCCGACCCATCTCTTCTACTAACGTAAGTGTTAAACCTAATCTAACCTTTATTTTTTTCTAACCTAACCTAAACTAACATAAGTGTTAAACCTTGATTTTTCTTTTACCTGGTACAGTATATTATTCTCTTATTGATATTTATCTTCTATATTATGTGTGTGCATACCATCATAAAGTTAAGATAATATTTTTACTACAATGTACGTATTGTGTCGGCAAAAAGTGGAGTTTGGGGGTCGGCCCAGTCTCTATTTCAATTAATCCCATATGTTCTGTTATTTCATTCACGCGTTTCTCGTTTTACGCGGACCTCCACGGGTTCAATTGACCGCGTAAATGCAGACTACACTGTATATGGCTCTCACAAAAAGTGTCTCATGTGTAGGGATAAGAAAATATCATCCCCACTTTTTTGTGGCACCACAAATAGCTGAGGCCTAATAGTAAATGAAACTGTGCTGAAGATAGCAAAGGTTGCATAAATTAAAAACATGAAATTTGGTACAGATTAAACAGATAAGAGAATGAGAACAAAAAGACAAAAATTTAAGGTTTAAAAATTACTAAATAATGTGAAAATTTACTGCCTGCATCACAAATTTATTTATATTCCTTTTTTCCTGGTCATGAAACACATCTATATAAGTTCTGCGCAATTTTAAGAACAATTATATTCCATGCAGATAAAATTTATTACATGCAAATGTGACTGAAACTCACCAGTTACATATTGGAGTGTTCCATCCCCGTTGCATCCAATTTAATTTGTACTCTAGACCAAAGTCAAATAGTTTCATTAGCCAGGGCCCCTGTGTTGCCACTTTTTCCAGGATACCTTTGTAGATGCGATCAAGAATTAACTGCAGAAAAAAGACATGGGAAAATAAGTATTATTTGTAAGGAATGCTGAGAAAATTTATCTAGATTGAAAAAAGAAAAAAAAAAGGGGAAAAATGGGGTTCAGTTCCCAATGACAAAAATATCCCCAAAAATACAAAATCTGGTGACAAGCAATGACAAAACCTACCTAACTAATGATAAATAGTACTACGTGCTCCAATTTACTACCTAACACATGACGTTACTACTTAACACCTGAAAAAAATTAAATATTGTTTAACTTTGGTACACTAACTTATGGGAGGGGAGTGTGGGCTAACCACCACAAGGGGGTGGGCAAGGGTGGGGTGGGCAAGGGCCTTACTCAGAGAGATGAGGAAGGCTTTCCACCTCATCACTGCTGTTTGCCAAGGACACCACAGTCCTCAGCATGCTTGTAAATTGTGGCCACAGTAGAAGCAGCCAGATTAAGATCTTTCCCAATCTTGGTAATGCCATTACCACATTCATGGTGCTTAATTACCTCCTGTTTTGTCTCAACAGTCACAGCCTTTTGTGGTTTCTTCGGTGTAGTACAGGTAGCTGAAGATTCAGCCATATTGAAAGGATGGGGTGAATACACACAGAAAACAAGAGATTATTTCACACACACACACACACAATGAATGGCAGAAGGAAGGATGCGGGCAGGAGGGGAGGGGGGGGTGGGGTGTATGATCAGTGAGTGAGAATATGTCCCTTCATCTCTCTTCCAGATCGCCGTGCCAGCAGACTCCCAGTGCATGAAATTTGAATTTTTGCCCCAAACCCAAATTTGTATAACCAGGGGCTTTCGTTCTCGAAATAGAGCTGTCAATTTAGGAAATTCGCATCTCGAATGTTCATATTTTATTGAGGGATAGCTACCTGTATATAAATATATATTTGTCAATACTTTGATGTTATTGTATTTTAGTCAGTTTTAGAAGAAAACAAACATATTTCAAAGCAAACTTTATGAATTATTTTCTATTTTTTCAAATTTTTGCGTGAATATATTTGTATTTTCAAGGGGTAGTAGCATTTAAGTGCATCAGGCATTACCAGTCCTTGCTGCTTTTACTACCCGAATCCTTCTCCTAATTTGGACATAATCAAAATTAATATTTTCTTAAATTGAAAAAACTATAAATTTTCCTAAATTGGTGGACACAGTGGCAGACCAGATAGGATTGCTCGGTGGCAGAATTTTCCCCACCCCTGCTCAGGACCTAACATTTATTCATCTATATAGTCAGTTGAGCTCTTTTTCACGCTTCCTTTCATTCTTTTGACGCTAACTATGCTGTGGTAAATTAACCTAACTAGCCACACATTAACCTTTTATGTTCCAGATCAACCCCCATAATTTTACCTGGCAATACTTGGTAAAGGAAGGATATATGCAATGGGGCTTTTGATTGGTGGATGTATTTTTGTCTGTATCACTGTCAGGATAATTATGAAAAATCTAAAGGCAGCACGTTAATAATACTGTAATAACTATTCATCATTATTTAAGATCATGATAATTTTCCAAATGTTTGTATATTTGCTTAGATTATGAAGGAATTAGATTAATGAATTGGCAACTCAATTTCAACCGTGGCTGCCACAAGATTCTCAGATATAATTTCTTCATTATTTAAGTAAATATACGAACATTTGGAAAATTATCATGATCTTAAATAGCAATGAATAGTTATTATAAAAATTTTACTTTTGGATTGTGTAATATTTACCATACCCTGACAGTAATACAGCCAAAAATAGCTCCACCAATCACAATCCCCATTACATACAGCCTTACTTTACCAAATGTTGCCAGGTAAAATTGTGAGTACAAGAGCCAGGATGGGGGTCGATGCATCGTTGGCTGACTGTACATCAATGCTTCCATTCTTTCCTGAGTGAATTTCTCAAACTCTTTTCAATATGTAAATGTGTGTATGGAATAAATGTCTGTTCAGTAATTTGTTGGTCTTTAAGAATAATGGTCAATCATGCGGCAACGCTCTCTAGAAATATGAAATTGATCCTCAAATTAGAAGTATTTTTACAGAAATTATTCTAAAAATAAGTAAAGTAAAACCTCGATACATTGGACTTCAATATATCGGAATTCGCTTTTTTCAAACTCTTTGAGATGCTCTCGTCACCAGAAATACTCTTAAAAAATAAATAAATAAATAAAAAAAAATCTTATGAAATGACCAACAATTACTGAATACTGTACAGTGGTCCAATTATAATCAGATTTGCTATAAGCCTACTGAGAACTAAGACACTTGAGTATGTAAGCAGGCTGGAGCTGATTAGGTGTTGCCACATTCGTCAGGTTTATTTATTTATTATTCAGTATTACAGTGATATCCCAATTAGCCGGAACAATTGGTGCACTTCCGGGGATGAGAGATTTCTGGCTAACCAGATGACTTTCTCAAACCCGGAAAAATTCCCCATCCCCGGAAATATTTCCGGTTACTGAAAAAACTTTCCGAGTGTCTAAACTATGCATCTTGCACAGACAAATACATGCCCACATCCTCAGAATGTTTCTGTGTGCTGGGAAGTTTTCCAAGAGTCTAAACTAAAAAGCTATATGATATGCTCATGAATGAAGCTGTGTGTTATAGCAAAGACTGGTATTTTCCACTCCCATGGAGCTGTGGGGGGATTAGTGGGTCTTGTGTAATTGACCTGAACTGACACAATGTGAGGTGGAGGTAGGGTGGGGTATTGGTGGTCTCATATTACTGACTTGATACAATGTCAGGTCAACCACTGTTGGGTGGGGGATTAGTAGGTCTCAGGACCTGAAGAAGTCTTGAGTAAACATGAAAGCTAAAATAAAGTATTTTTTATACTTACAATTATCACATTGTTTCCCTTCAACATCACATGACATAACATTTAAAAATGTGGAGTGAGAAAGCAGAAAGGTGTGGGTGATTAGAGAGATGGAGTGGAAAGGAGTGGTAACATGCACCAGTGTTGCCAAGTGATAAGCTCCTCAACAGCTGATCTTTTAATTCACTACCAAGTAGTTAACCACGCATTAATTTATGTCATACAATATGGGGGTGTGTGGGTGGTGTTAGGGTGTCTGGGTGTGATGTGGCACTAATTAATAAATAAACAATATTGTATTGTCAATGACAGTCATTTGATGAATAGTAGCGTACTACAATTGTCACTAATATTCATCAAACTACTGTACTGTCAGTAACAATACAATATTGTTTATTATTCATTAATTAATACCTCAACACCACATCATACATTCAGTCTTTTGTGCGAGACACTGTGAGTTGGAGGGAGGCTTAAATGCTGTGTTGTAGGTTAATTGTGTCCTATGTTCAGCAGTTGTACATTACTACACAAAAAACTACAAATAACAGGAACAAGCAATAGATGAGCCTTGTAGGGGGGGGGGGGGAGGCTGGTGACAAAGAATTATGCACTAAGCCTGTCCTGAGGCTAGCCTGGGGTAGGGGGTCATCTACAAGATGCATCAGCCAATTACAGATGTCCCATGAGGTCACATGACAGGATTAGCCAATCATAGCGCACCAGCCTACAACCTAAGTTATCCCAAGTGTGTCCTCTGTCTCCTGCCACGCACGCACAGAGGACCCAGGACTCGGGAGCATGGCACAACATTTTGTCATTTTTCTATACATGTTATAGTACAATATTAAATATTCTATATTACCAATGATAAAACATACACCTTAAGTGGCTGATCATACGAGAATATATACTGTACTACATCCTTAACCACCAAAGGGTCAAGACGTACCTGGCGCTCCTCTCGGAGCAGCCAGGTCAACTGTGGGTTACATTAACCGCGTAAAGTGAGGGTTGACTGTGTGCATATATATATACAGTATTACCCCGCCTAACGCGGTTTCACTTAGCGCGTTTTACCGTATACGCGGTGCCTCGCCAGAGCTGAACTTTCACTTAACGCGGGTTTTTTCCACATATACGCGGTGAGTGTCCGGCTCGAGACGCTATTTTTAGATTTGCCCCACCCGCCACCCTGCCTGTTTTAGCTCATAAAATTCATACAAATTACCCAGCCAGAATATAATTTACATTGCTGGAATTCTTACAATATGATGATCATTTTGAATATAAACATCATAGATTTTGCATTAGACATACAAATTTTAGATATAATGTTTACTCTGAGCAAATATGTTATTTTTTGTGCAAAATATATGATATTTGTATTCAAAATACCGTATATACTCGTCTATAACCCCCCTTCGTATATAGGTCGACCCCGATTTTATGACCAAAAAATCGTTAATTTATGATATTCCTCGTTTATAGGTCGACCCAAGTTTTTGAGGGTAAAGGAACAACAAAACCTTCAGAGAAACACTATGTCCTATAAACTTGTTTACCATTTATTATCACGACACTTTACACTGAAACGCGGGTAGTTTCAACAAAAATATTGTATATTTCCATTCAAGTATTTATTCAAGTCAATTAGGAGGGAATATTATTGTAATACAACAGTTTTTTAACTAAACCATTCGAAAAGTGATTACGGTAACATCTTTTGAACGAAACAAAGCCAAAGTCATTGTTTTCATCACGATTTTATCCCACTTTCCACTGTAATACGTACGTCATTTCAGCAAAAAATATTACATTTCCGTGAATGTATTATATCAAGCACAGTATGAATAGAATATCATTGTAATATAACAGAATTTTAACCGAAAACTATTAAAAAAACGAATAACATCTCAAGAACATTGGAAGGTTAGGTAAAGTCTTTTGTTTTCGACATGTATTTTATCCTATTTTACATTGAAATACATCACGTTTCAGCAAAACTACTATTTATTTCCGAGAATATATTCATTCAGGCGCAGTTTAGGTAAAATATAAGTGTGATGTAATAGTTTATTAGCTGAAAACGATTCGAAAAACACGTGTACCCTCTACCCCTGTTCAAGGAGAGGACTGGGAGAAGCTGTTTGGTGCTGCAGATGATGACAAAGAAAATGATTTTGATGGATTTTAATGAAAATATTCAGAAATATGCTATCGTAATATTTATTCAAGTCAATTAGGATATTATTGTTATACAATACAACAGTTTTCTAACTAAACCATTCGAAAAGTGATTACGGTAACATCTTTTGAACGAAACAAAGCGAAAGTCATTGTTTTCATCACAATTTTATCCCACTTTCCACTGTAATACGTATGTCATTTCAGCAAAAAATATTACATTTCCGTGAAGGTATTATATCAACCACAGTATGAATAGAATATCACTAATATAACAGTATTTTAACCGAAAACTATTAAAAATACGAGTAACATATCTTGAACATCGGAAGGTTAGGTAAAGTCTTTTGTTTTCTGCATGTAGTTTATCCTAATTTACATTGAAATACATCATGTTTCAGCAAAACTTCTATTTATTTCTGAGAATATGGAAATGTAATATTTTTGCTGAAATGACGTACGTATTCAGTGGAAAGTGGGATAAAATCGTGACAAAAACAATGACTCGCTTTCTTTCGTTCAAAAGATGTTACCGTAATCGCTTTTCGAATGGTTATCAGTTAAAAACTGTTATATTACAATAATATTCTATCCTAATTCACTTGTGATGTAAAAGTTTTTTAACTGAAAAAGATTCGAAAAACACGTGTACCGTCTAGCTGATACGGCAGAGCCCTGGTCGCGGAGGCTTTGTGTTTGCATCGGTCCTTCTTGAGCAGCTTTTAATTTTAGCGTACATTGAAATTGTGTTTACCGGTGTATTCTTATTTTCTTGCTTCTTATTTTCCAGAAATATGACAAGTTACGGTACTTTTAATTTACAAGTATTCATTTTTAAAAATACAGAACCCACCAAACAAATACTAGTACGGATATTTGCGTGACTCTCCCGCCAAAAAAGACCAAACAGCTGGTACTCTCTCCCTCAGCCCTACCAAAAATAGCCCAACATCTTTCTTGTTTATTCTCTTCCAATTTCTCACTTTAACTGGTATTTTTTACTTCATATTGCCTACATCAGATAAACTACAGTAATTGAGGTTAGATATTGTTATAAATTTGATTACCGGGTCCTGGCAGGTACCGTTAGAACCACCTGACCCTACCAACAGTGTTGCAAGTCAGACAGCATTTTTTTTGTTACATTTTTGGTGTCTCCATTTGTTAATTTTTTTTCTGTGGGGTTTGCACAATAGTATACTGTTTTACCTACAGTATTGTAAAACGATTTGGGAAAAGAAATACTCGGTAACTTAAAATTTTAAAAGGAAAATTTTGAAACTGGCAACTGTGTGTAGATGACCTGACTCGCATCATATTGATGTTTCAAATTTAATTAACAAAAATTTATGTATCTATAAATAAACTTTTAAAAATGAATACTTTATGTTTTACATCGTCCTGTGCTACCATACCATGCATTTGGCTACTTTGGGCTTGCTATGATGACGCAAGAGATCTGCCCTGGCAACTGTACCGACAATCACAGCGGGTGGTGCGTTGGTGCATCGTTTCCATTGTTTACTGGTAGCTACTGGCAAATATTTTTCAACCTAACGAAACTATTACCCATATAGAGGTCGACCCCCAACTTTTTGCCCAAAAATTTGGTCTTAAGAACTCGTGCTATACAAGGGTATATACGGTATTCCTGGTCTTACAAGGAATCCAGCAATGTCAATTATATTATCCTAACTTTAGTTTGAGGTATTATTTATTACTAAAAAGTTAAATATTCTGGTTTTCCCACACATCTCCTTGGGACGGTTGGTGGGGGGTGGGGGGGAGGGAGGGACCGACCGACCGACCATCTGTTACCCTGTGAAGAATATTTTTTTTTTATTAACTGAAGATATTTGTTTTAGCTCATAAAATTCATACAAATTACCCAGTCAGAATATAATTTACATTGCTGGAATTCTTACAATATGATGATCATTTTGAATATAAACATCATAGATTTTGCATTAGACATACAAATTTTAGATAAAATGTTTACTCTGAGTAAATATGTTCTCTTTTGTGCAAAATATACGACATTTAACCCTTCAATATGTCTTCAAAGAGACCATGATGCAGAGAAAGTGGTGCTAGTGCTTCCAAGCATAAGCACAAGTCACTATCTATCCAGGAAAAGGGTGAATTTCCATGGTCCGGCACCGGTCAGGTCCCGAGGTTGCCGGACTAGAGAGGTACAACCTGTATTGGTATTAATAGCCACGGCCCTTTTCTCAAAATTTATAAAATACATTAATGGAAATGAATGGAAATTAGAAACAATGGATTTATAAATTACAAAAAGTTGGATGGTCCATCATTATTTTGATTTTATTCTTTTCATAAATACTGTATACTGTAATGTATGTACGTATATTCAAAAAGTTCCCTAAAAATCTCTTGATTTTCTACCGTACAGTATTACTCATTAATGAGTCATCCATCATGCCACAAATTGACTTGTGTTTCACGAACTATACACGTATATGTAGTGATCCCTTGATGGGGGTGCAGTCGGTATCTCCTACAATATCATATGGACAGGAATGCTTCGTGTCAGCTTACAGTTACCATTTTGGGATTTTTCCAAAGCAATTATCCAATAGTATTTCGGATGAAATGAACGGGTATTAGAGCTTACTGTATTGATTTTGTGAACATTAAAGCCTCGACGAAAGATAGTTGTATATGTAGTCAAATTAATGTAAAAAATACTATATGTCTCTTTTAATTAATGTTATGTAATGTATGTACAGTAGAAGTGATCATGCAGTCACACACACGCAAATGTGTCTTAATTCCCTTGTTGAGGTGTGTGTGGTGTGTGTGTGTGTGTGTGTGTGTTGTTGTTGGAGGGTGTGTGTGGGTGGTTGTTGGAGGGTGTGTGTGGGTGGTTGTTGGAGGGTGTGTGTGGGTGGTTGTGTGTGGGTGGTTGTTGGAGGGTGTGTTTGTGTGTGATGTAGGGTGTATGTGTCATGTGTAGGTGGTGTTGGTGTGTTGACGGAAGTGAACCTTTTTGGAGGGTAGGGTCGCATGGTCAGTCTCTCCCCCCCCCCCCCCCTTTCCTCACTCAAGCATGGCTAATTGTGATAGGGAGATGAATTTGATACCATAATGATGCTTAATAAATTCTCTACCAAACTTTTCCAATAAGAAATCCTTACACGAAATATTTCTATATGATATGGTGATGGGAATTCCACACTTTTATAAAAGAAATTAAGAAATGTTGATACAGGAGTCAGTAAAATCAGTTCTAATTTCTACACCATCCCCGACACCGGCTCCTACTACCACCTGAGATCCCTAGTCCGAGAATTGCTGTTCGACACCACAACCGCATCCAGCCCATACGTGCACGAACTGATCGCTATAAGAACAGCCCAGTCCCAACCATTGTAAAAATTATCAATAACTTGTAATAAATCAGTGTATTCACTCCCAGTAAACACTGCTCCTTACACTGTCACTATGTTGAAATGAACTGTAGTTTGAGCTTTTCCCCATCTAGTTATTATATGTCTTATTTGTGTCACTTATGTTACTTGTATATTATTTGTAATTCGTAACCCATTCCCCAAATATGTAACTGTATATTTTCAGCCTTCTGGCTGCCAAGCTCTTTCAATAAACCGTTAATTATTATTATTATTATTATTTATTATTAGACGCACCATTTTTTTATCAAAATAATCCTGAATACTTTATCTAAAAGTTTGTTTAAATAAATATATTTAAAAAACAAAAGCTCTATATGATACAGGTGTGAATAGAGCTCTTACTTTTATCCTCTTCACCACTGATCAGCTCATTAGTCTCTTGGGCGATCGGTCATGTCTCTGTTACACACTTCACTCAATTGACTGTAATACATAACTAATCATGTCAAACACTTGTGATGCAACGTCAGGTCACCCAGTGTGGGGTGGGGGATTAGTTGGTCTTATGACCTTAATATGTCTTGAATGACATTATTTTTTACCTATGAGGTATATACATAGTCCTATACAGTATTGTAAATGAAGGATACATGTATTAATAAGCCAGATTATTACAGTAACATATCTGTACTAATTAATGAAAAACAAATAAATATTATTGTACTGTACGTATCATGAATGAGTCAGTACTTTAGACAAACAGTGTGGCGGCGTGGTATTTTTGGGGAGATTGTGATAAGTATAAATGAGCAAAGTTGTATCCTTTCAACATTACATTATATGATATATTAAAATATGGACTGAGAAAGCAGAAAGGTGTGGGTAATTAGAGAGATGGAGTGGAAAGGAGTCTAACATACACCAGGGTTGCCAAGCGATAAGTTCCTCAACAGCTGATCTTTTAATTCACCTCTATGCAGTCACACAACAAGACCCTCACTGGAGTCTTGTTGTCTTAATTCCCGTGTGTGTTAGGGTGTGGCCGTTGCCCTCCAAAAATCCAAAAATGGTCCTACAATGCTGCTCAAAGTTTTAGTGTTGGGTATTTATCTAGGAAACACCCCTGTAAATTTTCTTGGAGATCGGTGTATGTTTGAGCTAGCACCATCGGCTTTACAAAATAACAAGGAATATTATTATCTAATGAACAAATTTAGTGGAATTTCTTTTATAAGATATACTAACACCAAGCAAATGATCGATCATATCAATCTTAATACCCCTAAAACAATACAATATTATAGATTAGTACAAAATACAATAATCCCAATAATTGCATTTCTAGGTTGAAGACCCATTTCTCTCAACTGGCTTACAATGAAAAAAGAAATACTACTACCCAGCAATGCCTGGAGTGATTGAGGAGCGCCAGCAGGAGATGGCTGACTTCTTCCATGAATTTCTACCCCAACCATTTACACGTGGCGACTACAAGGAGCTGGTAGAGCTTTGTCTGCTGCTTGTAACTAAAGGATCCGAGCCAGTGAACTTCACGATGGTCTTCCCCGTCGCACTTCACAAAGCAAGGTGGATGGCTAAACTGCTCTATACCCTCATGATTGTTCTTTTGTCAGGCCAGATCAAAGAGCAGTTTTCCAAAGCCGAGGTTGTGACTAAAAGTCAAATCAGCAAGTTAGAACGGTTTGCTGTGTTCACAGTCGCTGTTTATGTCCCATGGTGGATTGTTTGCCCCGTTCCAGCAAGTGCGCCACTGAATGACTTGAATTTGGTCGAAACCTTGGCTGAATTTGCCCCATATGACGCCACAATAGTTGACAAAGCACGTGTGGCACTCGGTAGAAACACTTGGTACCTAACCGAGGAGTTGGCCCCACTGGCATTGTTCTCGTCCCAAGTACAAGAAAGGACAAAAGAGGAGATGAGGAAGGCCCTTCTTTGACATGAAGGCACTGAAGTTACTAAGAGAGTGGGGCTCAATCATGGGGGCTATGGAATGCCATATCTTCCCCCTGTCCCAGAAATAGACACTGCCCTGGTGGACCTAATTGGGCCTGACTCAAGCCGGTTCTTCACCATTTTAGGCATGCCCTATCAGTTTCTCCACAGTCCAGCCAGTGAATGGGTGGATCATGACGACTACCTGAACATGAAACGGGTTGTGGACAAGCTTCAGGTCGTCAATGAGGCTGCAGAGCGTGGTGCACAACTTTGCTATGACTTTCTTAATGTTGCGAGGGATGAGGAGCGCTTTCAAGAAGTCCTTCAAGTAGTTGAAAATGAGACTCTGCATTCCTAATCAGCGCAAACGATCATCTGTTTCCGAACAGAAATCATGGTTTCTTGCTCTTGAGAAATAATACCTTGTGAATATATGATAAAACCCCTTAATGTTCCATGAGAGAATAAAAATTATTAACTTTTTTGTGTTAGTGATAACAGATTATAATTAAGACAGGCAAATGATTTGTGTTAATATCCCTTATGATGGTTGTGTAACCTCATATATAGGCGCGTATGCCGTATTAGCAAAATCGCTTTTTTTCAAATTGCTGGTGCTCACTCAAATATGCATGAATCTTCAAAAAATTGCACGTGGGTATGTCAATATGCAACACCAAAATTTTCAACAGCATTGTAGGACAAAGTTGGGGCAACTGTCACACCCGTGTGTGTGTGTGTGTGTGTGTGTGTGTGTGTGTGGTTTTTTTTGAGCTTGCCAAGCACATTGTAGAATTTGAAGAAGTTGATGAAGAGTTTGTTAAGGAGTCAGGTGGTGAGGTGACATGCCAAGACACACAGCACACCCAATAACAGCACTACTAAACCATTGTCTTATAACATTTTACATTATAATTTATATTTATCAATGAATAAACCAGGGCATATGGAGACTCATTATATACTCAGAGGTAGAAATTCACATACACCGGGTAGCCCGAGGCGACCAAAATATCATAAGGGCGAAAAGATTTTACTATTTTGTTGGTCTGGGATCGCCCGATGGGTGAGTGGGCCAATGGCAGTGGTAAGACACACCCAATGTGTATAAGAGCATCATATAGAGAATACACTATTAATGCTAGTTATCTTAATTGTATCACCGGTATTGCAAGTGGAAGGGATACCCATTTTCTGTACCTGTATACAACACTTAATATGAAAATGTAAATAAAATATATACACTCAATGATATAATGTAGTGTGAAAAAACTGGACAAATGAGTTGGTGCAATGCCACCTAGAACACCAGGCCGGTTCAGGGATTGTATGATGTCACACACAGATACCACCGCTATTCATGTCGGTGTATGGAAACAGCGCATTGTAATGAATAAACACAGTCTAATTATGTAGATATACAATTTTTATTGAGGAATTCATTTCTATACATAATATATAAAAGCAATGACAGCGAAATTTAATACCTGAATGTATAATAGGCAAGAATAAAAACAATTGACAGTGATGAAAACTGCCTTACCATCAACAATCACACCATTTATTATCAAAAAACAATTTCAAGTACATACAGTATTCAGATTATCACCGATACAAACAAGATATAAAAAAATAATACTGTAACGCGTATGAAATTTGACAACCAATTCACACATACATTCAAAATGAACTCGCTTACAAGGATGCAGTAAAGGATGCTCCACTCGCCAAAAAGGTTGACTTACTGCTGCTAGGCATATACCTGTTCTATGAAAAGAGTTAACTCAACAGGAGCATGTTGAAGAATGCTCATGACATATGTCAGGTACCATTTCTGGTTCCAACACGTGTGGGTGGTACAAGGTGGCTCCCGCATATGCTGCAGGCATTGGAGCATCTACTGAAAAGTTACAAGGCTATTGTACTCCACATGCAGCAGATACAGAACCCTGATGATCCCGCATACCACAAGGATTCATCCAGAAAAGCTAAGAACTACCTGCTCCTTCTAACCAGTGCTGACATAGTCTAGTACCTTCACCTACTGGATGTGGTGCAGTGCCTTGGGGGCCTCTCAGAGCTGTTCCAGCATGGTCAAACTAATATTTTTGCTATCATGAATGAAATTCAGACTGCAGTTGATGTACTTAACAAATATTTGACTTGACCAGGACCCAGCCTGAGAAGGATTATGGAAGGTGACACAACCATGTTCCAAGGAGAGAAGCTGAGTGGTAGAAGCAACACTTTCAAGACTGCAAGGCGTGGTATGCTGACATCACTGATTTCAAGTCTAAACAAAAGATTTATTGACATGGCCAGTACGATTCTCCAGAACGCATGGATTCTGAATTTCAAATTGTGGCCTGCAGAGTACAACAGGAATGAAGATTTCGGGGAGAGCACTGTGCAAGCGTTGGCCCAGGCTCTTGAGAAAACACTGATGGAGGCAGAGGTGAATCCTACTTTGGTAGAGGATGAATGGACTGTGCTCAGAAGTTACATTTACAAGAGTAAGACATCACTTGTTTCAAGACTGTTTTGGCAACAACTCAACCAATCATACAGAGTAAGGTGTGCCTTATTTCTCCATCTGGTTGACCTACTGCATTCCATTCCAGCTAGTTCGGCTGATGCTGAACGTGGTTTTAGCCAGGTCAAACTTGTTAAGACAGACTGGCGCAGTCGTCTCACTGATGACCACCTGACGAATCTTATGGTGGTCCAGACAAAGCCATTGCCAGATTCCTAACAACTGGGGCCCGCCATGTGGGTGGCTACACTCACACTGCTGGCTGCAGCACAGTGGAAGATCTGGACGACAACAATGAGTTGAACGAGGAGCATGTACAGGAATTGCTTTTTCAAATGCAATGAAAAATCTGTGCTCCATGCAATTAATTTAGTTAATATGTGATTATTCCAGTGTTGGTTTATGATTTAACATGGCTTCTACTCTTAAATAAATGTCACACAGTAAATAGAACTTTTTGTTTTTTGCTCATAAAATTGCATAGAAGTGACCGGGGAGCATATAATTTACATTGCTGGAATTCTTATAAGATAGTGATTCATTTGAATGTAAACATGCCATAGTTTGCACATGACAAAAATTTTAGTACAGGTTGTACCTCTCTAGTCCGGCAACCTCGGGACCTGACCGGTGCCGGACCCTGGAAATTGCCGGACCATGGAAATTCACCCTTTTCCTGGATAGATAGTGACTTGTGCTTATGCCTGGAAGCACTAGCACCACTTTCTCTGCGTCATGGTCTCTTTGAAGACATATTGAAGGGCTAAATGTCGTAGAGTAGCTTCTCAAATTTCGCGAGTTTTTAATTCTTAACGTATTTTATTGGAACAGACAAAAAAATAAATAAATAAAATTTTGACGGCGGAAACTTGAATTTCGACGGGTTTGAACGGCCCGCCAACGTGCAGACGACGTGCATAATCGTGTAAACAGAGTCATTTCTCTTATGTACAAAAGATTCATTACTGTTTATTACTGAATGTCTTTTTTATTGAATTAATGTTTATATGTGCAAAATGAGCAATACAATTCATTAATAATACGTAGAAAATTAAAACACACGAGGAAATGACACAGCATTGTTTTCGTTGATTACAAAACCAGTGACTGACTGGTTCTACATATAAAACTGAAGAAAATAAGACCTTGTTGTAGCTGTAGTAAAATTAATATGGTTGTTGTAAGTAATGTTATTTAATGTTAATAAATGGAACAATAGAAGTAGCTAACGATAATGGTAAAGAAAAAGAGAGATCGCATATGTAAGTGCGCATGCGCACACGTAAAAACATATCGTCATTACTTTACATAAGAATATGAAAGCAACACTTATTTACTGTTCATATATATTTTAATTAATGTTTCTGAATGTTTTTATTGAATTAATGTGTGCGTGTGCAAAATTAACAATACAATTTATTAATAATACGTGGAATATTAGAGGAGATAAGACCGCTGCCGGCATTGTTTATGTTAAAGCTTACGAAACCAGTGACTGATTGGTTCTACATATAAAACTGAAGAAAATAAGACCATGAGTTAAGCTGTAGTAAAATTAATGTAAAAAATGAATATGGTTGCTTGAAGTACCTGTAATGTTATTTAATGTTAATAAATGGAACAATATAAGTAGCTAACCATTAATGGTAAAAAAAAAAGTGAGACTGCTCGTATGTAAGTGCGCACATGTGAAAATATATCGTCATTACTCTTCATAAGAATATGAAAGCAACACTTATTTACTGCTCATATATAATGAAGGGTTAAATGTTGTACTCTGTATAGACAAGCAGAGAGAGAGAGAGAGAGAGAGAGAGAGCAGCCGAACTGCCGGATGTAAACAAACCTTAATTTCCCTCGGCTTTTTATTTTTAAGGGGATTAGCCCACCCGGGCATAGGTCACTGACCCACATTGGGGCCTGAGGGGCAAAAATTTAATACTCCTGTAATAATAATAATAATTCAGATAAGTAAAAAAAAAAAAAAAAAAAAAAAAAAAAAAAAAAAAAAAAAAAAAAAAAGCTGCCTATCTACCTATTGGACAAACTAAAATCATTCCGGACCACGGGAGTTTCCGGACCACAGAATGCAGGACTAGAGAGGTACAACCTGTAATCATTTTGTACATTTTGATTACATGTACATTACAGCTTTGCCCTTAGGACAATGTGTGTATGTAAATGAGTTTCAATAAATGAATAAATTTACCTATAGCGAGCCAAGAATAATAGTTGAAAAATTTTATGTAGACAGAGCTTGGATGGCTAAATTTTAGAATGACCAATAATTTTAAAACTGTATAGAAAAATGCACAAATATTAAAGTGCACAATTTTCTTGATATTTGCTCCATTGGAAACGAATGTAAACATAGAAGAGATTACTGAATTGGCTGAGTACCTCCTCAGCTTATCAGCTGATATTCAAAACAAAACGTGATTTTCTTAGGGATTTCGTTAATCAAATTTTTTTCGTTAACCGAATTGAAGATTCTTATGGAAGGTAATTCGTTAACCGAAATTTCGTTAACCGAATTGAAGATTCTTATGGAAGGTAATTCGTTAACCGAAATTTCGTTAACCGAAGCGTTCGTTAACCGAGGGACCACTGTATAGTATTTGATATGAAGAGACCTTCTTAAAAACGTTATTAATTATCTTTGAGTGTTATATGATGACTCAGTTTGGCTACTTGTACACTTAGGCAAATGATTAATGAATAAACCAGGGTATACTGTATGCAGATGCATAATACTCTACAGTACTGTACAATATTACTTATTAAAGTGATGATAAATACACTACAATAGTATTTATTAAGTGGTGATAAATTCATGACAATAGTATTTATTAAGTGATGATAAATACTCAACAGTATTTATTAAGCAGTGATAAATACTCTGCAATAGTATTTAATTCAACAATCTGAATGCAACCGAAGTCATTCATTCACGTGTCTGCCACCAGTGGTGCTGTAACCACTTTGTTTACAAATGTATGAGGCATTTTGGTTGGTGGGAGATGTTGGCTCCAATTTCATTCTATGATAAACAATAAAATTGAAAACAAAGCATATCATAAAATAAAATAGCATATATTTTTTGTGCAAAAAATAGCTCCTTCCACACACAAACCATCATCTGGGAGACACAACACAGTACAACAGGGCAGTCACCCAGGGCGGGTCTCTTGAAAGACATGAATTTGAGCTACAGTATCATTAAACATTAAAAATTTTACTTCAACAAAAGTGCATGGCCCACAAAACTAGTGTGGCCCACCAGCCAAAATAATTGCCCACCCCTAGTCTAGATGTATCATACTGGATAATGCCCGATAAAAAGGTTAATATTGACGACTGACCCACCGACGCGTTATTTCAGGGGTTCTCAACCAGGGGGGAATTTCCCCCCTCAGGTTTTCAGGGGGGGGGGGGGGGGGGGGGAAACTGATACTAATATGGAAAAAATAAAGGATTTTCAGTATTATATACATATTATTTGGAATGCACTTTTTGAGGCAGACAATCTTGGAAAGGAGGGGGGAATGAGATTCTGACATATGGTGAAAGGGGTGCATGGGGCAAACAAGGTTGAGAACCACTGCGTTATTTGTTTTGATGTTTATTTTCGTACTATATTTTCCTCAGTGATTACTGATATGATAATCATTTCTTGTGCACTATGTCTTCTCAGCGGTGACATCTGATCCCCATATGTAAACATCCAATCATATTGACATATTTCAAAACATGCCACCACACTCCTTGCCAAGCTTTCCTGGGTGTCATTGCCACGCTTTGCTGCAAGCCATTGCAGCCAATTTTGTTTTCACCATGGCATGTGAAGGGTGTCGTCCATCTTAAAAAGAAGTAATTTGCAGATTCAGGGGGAAAGATGATGTTGGCCTCCAATTTCTCAAAGACCATGGTATTCTTCCTTCCAAAAGAGACTGTCCACACCTCGGAAATCCCTGTGTTTTAAGACATTACAGTAGAGGAATTTGTTCCAGTGCAACAAGAAATTAATAAACAAGAAAAACAAGCAGCTGGAGTATTGTGGCTACAGTTCTAGTGTTTTCAAAGGAACTTGGCTTGAA
Organism: Homarus gammarus; assembly: GCA_958450375.1. NCBI lineage: Eukaryota > Metazoa > Arthropoda > Malacostraca > Decapoda > Nephropidae > Homarus > Homarus gammarus. The sequence continues at coordinate 1,603,895 of CAUDMG010003421.1, read as the reverse complement.
AAGGTCCAGATTAAACTGAGTATTGTACTATAATTTATAAACTTTTTTTCAGAAAGTACTTTTCACAGCAATACACTGAAATAGAACTGGGTTTGTGTGCCAAGTCCATTGTGGACTGGAAACAGTTTTGCAGTGAGATCTGTATGCACAAGATGGAAATCCAGGAACCTATTGGTGGGCCAAATAAAGTGGTAGAGATTGACGAAAGTAAATTTGGCAAAATGAAATTCCTATGTGGCCGCCTAGTGAAGGGTGTCTGGGTGTTTGGCGGCAGTGAGCGTGGATCGGGCCACATGTTCCATTGTGCCGGTTGAAAAAAAGAGATGCCGATACCCTAGATCCTCTGTGCCAGAAATTCATTCAGCCAGGCACCACTATCTACAGTATAGTGATTGCTGGAAAATCTACTCCAACTTGGGGTCCTTGGGTTTAACCACAAAACCTTTAACCACAGCCAAAACTTTGTTGACCCTGTTACTGGCCTGTACACGAATACTGCAGAATGGCTGTGGAAGAATATAAAGTCCTGGGTTCTGAGGGCTGGCAGCAGGGATTACCACGAAAAACACTACTGTACTTCGCTCGCTACCTGTTCTGCCACAGTCACCAAGACCATGGCACAATCCTTCACCACTTCTTCAACGCCGTGGCTCGCTGCTTCCCTGCCTCAGTAACAGTAAATTCGCCCACGGAAGGTGTTAGGTTCTGCTAGGTTTAATGTTAAGGTTAGGTTAGGTTAAAAAAAAAAACACATTTGCAAAAACTACAACAGTGTGCACTATAAAGCACAGTGAAATTGCGGAGCTTTTATAATCAATTTCTATGCAAAATCGCCGGCATCAATAACTACCACAAAACATTCAACAATACAAAAAAGATGCATAACAAGAGATATAGAGATCTTACAGGTACAGCTGCCATCATGGTTGGCTGGAGAACAGAGCAGTCACCCTGGCAGCCACGTTTGATTTTACTTGACCTGTCAGTCATCGTGAGAGGAGTGGAGTAGCCCATTGGTACACCAAACATCAGCATCATTGATTCTGTAAGATTATGTATTACTGAGTCAGTTTCTGTAAGATTATACACTGCTGAGTTAATCCAACTTCATATCTATCTTTCAATACCTTGAGGCTTGAATGAGATTTGCTGTGGTGTCGTCTGCGGATGGATTTTTCCAATTCCTGAAAAAGTGTGAGGTGGGAAGGCCATAAAAGGCAGTCGAGTGAGATGATATGAGAGGGATAGTACGAGAAACAGCATAATGATACTACATTGAGGATATTAGCTGCATTCTTGTTTAAATGTGTTGAGGTTGACAATACAAAACATCAGCAGAAAAAAAGACCAATTAGACAAAAAATTTCCTTGAGATATTGAGAATTTTCTATGATAGAAATACTTACCTACACTTCCATGGCTATTTAACCAATTATACAGATATTAGGAAATTACATCATATTTTCATGGTTAGAGAACATTTTTATATAAAAAAATTATTGTAGTTATAAAGATCCATTTCCAGCATGGTGGCCAAGGCATTGTGCAATTTTTTTACAACAGGAAAATGAACCAAGAAAACCTAACCTAACCTAATCGACCTACTGTAAGCTATCATACAATATATTCCAAGGTTTTAGGTTATATCTGGTTGGGTAATTTTGTCTATTATGAAATAAAGCGTGCAATTTTCACCAAACATGAAAATCAGAAACTACAAAGCATAAGACAGTTAAAAGAGAAAACTCATAGATAATTTTTTCTTTGACACTTGTAAAAAAAAACATAATGTACTTGTAAGGTATAAAAATAAAATACAGTACAGTGGGGTATGCTATAACGAATGTTATTGGTTCCAGAACCTCGTTCGTTATAGCATTCGTTCGTTATAGGATAACCATATATCTCGGCTTATAAGACGGAATTTGAACATTAAAAAAATCTGCCCAAAGTTAGGGGGTCGTCTAAATCACCAAGTATAAAATTCTTACCTCTTAAATATTGTGGTTTAGTGTGTCAAGAGTGGTGATGGAAACATCGTAAGCCACTCACAAGGTCTTACCACTAATTATTTTATACTGAAACTTACGTTTGGCAAGCTGGATTCAAATTAAGATTACCGGTATATTAAAATAATAAAAATGTATTATAAACCTGTCTAACATACCGTAAAAGATAATTATACCCCTGTAATAAACACAGCTATCATCACACACCCCTCCCCACGCCCCCGCCATTTGCCAGTGAGGAGACAAGAAAGGGAAAGTGACCGCGAGATTGGGCTATTTTTAGCCGTGGAGGTGGTCAGTAATGCATATCGGTATATTTACTGATAATAATACTTATCTCCTATAAATAATTAATTTAAAATTTATTTTTTTACAAGGAATATTCAGTATATGACTGCATTAATTCTTGAAACTACTGACAGTTAAATACAGACGCTTAAGTGACGTCACTAGTGTTTACACTACACCAGCTGGTAACATTTGATGCCATTACTTGAAGTGAATTGGCCTTATTTTAAGTAACTAACCAAAAATAAATACAAAAAGTAAAAAAAAGATCAAAAGCGAGAAATAACAGACTGTATGTATGTTGTGTTGTCAAAGTTAGAGGAACAATTCAAACTGCAATTGTGAGTAAATGAGGCAGAAAGTCAGGTCAGGGTTGAACCTGGGACTTGGTCACAATTTTCGTGATGCCATATGGCAGCAGGGTCTACCATTAGACAACACATTATGCATCCAATATCTTCCCAGGCGGTAGTATCTACCTGTTTGGTAGCTGCCTACTACCTACACAATTTTTAGTAATATTACTTTGATACATGATAAATTAGACAATGAAAATAAACATCAAATTTAATTACCAAGACGCTTCCCATTGGCAGCTGTAAGAAGAGGGGGAGATGGGCTATTTTTATCCCGTCTTTGTGTCTGAAGTGGCCAGTAATACCATATATTAACTGATCATAATACTTATCTCCTATAAATAATTAATTTAAAATTTATTTTTTACATAAAATATTCAGTAAATGACTTTTAAATAAATAAACAAATAATTCGGTAAATCTATTTCAAGTAAATGGAAAATAAGCAAAAAATGTTATTTACCACCACCCCTTCCCTCTGGCTCAGGGTGAGATGGAGGAGAGGTAAAGAAGGCTATTTATAGCCCGTCTTTGTGTCTGAAGTGACCAGTACCCTAATGCACCATAAATAATTCATTTAACATTTATTTTCTGCACATATATTTTGTTGTATATATATGTATATGTATATATATATATATATACAGGTTGTACCTCTCTAGTCCGGCAACCTCGGGACCTGACCGGTGCCGGACCATGGAAATTGCCGGACCATGGAAATTCACCCTTTTCCTGGATAGATAGTGACTTGTGCTTATGCCTGGAAGCACTAGCACCACTTTCTCTGCATCATGGTCTCTTTGAAGACATATTGAAGGGTTAAATGTCGTATAGTAGCTTCTCAAATTTCGCGAGTTTTTAATTCTTAACGTATTTTATTGGGACACAAAAAAATAAATAAATAAAAATTTTGACGGCGGAAACTTGAATTTCTACGGGTTTGAACGGCCCGCCAACGTGCAGACGACGTGCATAATTGTGTAAACAGCGTCATTTCTCTTATGTACAAAAGATTCATTATTGTTTATTACTGAATGTCTTTTTTATTGAATTAATATTTATATGTGCAAAATGAGCAATACAATTCATTAATAATACGTAGAAAATTAAAACACATGAGGAAATGACACAGCATTGTTTTCGTTGATTACAAAACCAGTGACTGACTGGTTCCACATATCAAGAAGCGCTCAACACACTGACCCTTTCGACTCTCACTGACCATCACCACGACCTCATCTGCAAATTTGGTAAGAAGCTTTTACACCATCCCCGACACCGGCTCCTACTACCACCTGAGATCCCTTGTCCGAGAATTGCTGTTCGACACCACAACCACATCCAGCCCATACGTGCACGAACTGATCGCTCTAAGAACAGCCCAGTCCCAACCATTGTAAAAATTATCAATAACTTGTAATAAATCAGTGTATTCACTCCCAGTAAACACTGCTCCTTACACTGTCACTACCGTATATACTCGTCTATAACCCCCCTTCGTATATAGGTCGACCCCGATTTTATGACCAAGAAATCGTTAATTTATGATATTCCTCGTTTATAGGTCGACCCACGTTTTTGAGGGTAAAGGAACAACAAAACCTTCAGAGAAACACTACGTCCTATAAACTTGTTTACCATTTATTATCACGACACTTTACACTGAAACGCGGGTAGTTTCAACAAAAATATTGTATATTTCCATTCAAGTATTTATTCAAGTCAATTAGGAGGGAATATTATTGTAATACAACAGTTTTTTAACTAAACCATTCGAAAAGCGATTACGGTAACATCTTTTGAACGAAAGAAAGCGCAAGTCATTGTTTTCGTCACGATTTTATCCCACTTTCCACTGTAATACGTATGTCATTTCAGCAAAAAATATTACATTTCCGTGAAGGTATTATATCAACCACAGTATGAATAGAATATCACTAATATAACAGTATTTTAACCGAAAACTATTAAAAATACGAGTAACATATCTTGAACATCGGAAGGTTAGGTAAAGTCTTTTGTTTTCATGTAGTTTATCCTAATTTACATTGAAATACATCACGTTTCAGCAAAACTACTATTTATTTCTGAGAATATGGAAATGTAATATTTTTGCTGAAATGACGTACGTATTATAGTGGAAAGTGGGATAAAATCGTGACAAAAACTCGCTTTCTTTCGTTCAAAAGATGTTACCGTAATCGCTTTTCGAATGGTTTTCAGTTAAAAACTGTTATATTACAATAATATTCTATCCTAATTCACTTGTGATGTAAAAGTTTTTTAACTGAAAACGATTCGAAAAACACGTGTACCGTCTAGCTGATACGGCAGAGCCCTGGTCGCGGAGGCTTTGTGTTTGCATCGGCCCTTCTTAAGCAGCTTTTAATTTTAGCGTACGTTGAAATTGTGTTTACCGGTGTATTCTTATTTTCTTGCTTCTTATTTTCCAGAAATATGACAAGTTTTTATATAATACAATGTTACGGTACTTTTAATTTACAAGTATTCATTTTTAAAAATATAGAACACACCAAACAAATACCAGTACGGATATTTGCGTGACTCTCCCGCCAAAAAAGACCAAACAGCTGGTACTCTCTCCATCAGCCCAACCAAAAATAGCCCAACATCATTCTTGTTTATTCTCTTCCAATTTCTCACTTTAACTGGTATTTTTTACTTCATATTGCCTACAATCAGATAAACTACAGTAATTGAGGTTAGATATTGTTATAAATTTGATTACCGGGTCCTGGCAGGTACCGTTAGAACCACCTGACCCTACCAACAGTGTTGCAAGTCAGACAGCATTTTTTTTTTTTTTACATTTTTGGTGTCTCCATTTGTTAATTTTTTTTCTGTGGGGTTTGCACAATAGTATACTGTTTTACCTACAGTATTGTAAAACGATTTGGGAAAAGAAATACTCGGTAACTTAAAATTTTAAAAGGAAAATTTTGAAACTGGCAACTGAGTGTAGATGATCTGACTCACATCATATTATGTCATCACGATTAGCCCACGTGTATACTTTATGTTTTACATCCTCCTGTGCATACCATACCATGCATTTGGCTACTTTGGGCTTGCTATGATGACGCAAGAGATCTGCCCTGGCAACTGTACCGACACTCACAGCGGGTGGTGCGTTGGTGCGTCGTTTCCATTGTTTACTGGTAGTTACTGGTAAATATTTTTCAACCTAACGAAACTATTACCCGTATAGAGGTCGACCCCCAACTTTTTGCCAAAAAATTTGGTCTTAAGAACTCGTGCTATACACGGGTATATACGGTATGTTGAAATGAACTGTAGTTTGAGCTTTTCCACATCTAGTTATTATATGTCTTATTTGTGTCACTTATGTTACCTGTATATTATTTGTAATTCGTAACCCATTCCCCAAATATGTAACTGTATATTTTCAGCCTTCTGGCTGCCAAGCTCTTTCAATAAACCGTTAATTATTATTATTATTTGTTATTATGCGCACACGTGAAAACATATCGTCATTACTTTACATAAGAATATGAAAGCAACACTTATTTACTGTTCATATATATTTTAATTAATGTTTCTGAATTTGTTTTTATTGAATTAATGTACGTGTGTGCAAAATTAACAATACAATTTATTAATAATATGTGGAATATTAGAGGAGACGAGACCGCTGCCGGCATTGTTTATGTTAAAGCTTACAAAACCAGTGACTGATTGGTTCTACATATAAAACTGAAGAAAATAAGACCATGAGTTTAGCTGTAGTAAAATTAATGTAAAAAATGAATATGGTTGCTTGAAGTACCTGTAATGTTATTCAATGTTAATAAATGGAACAATATGAGTAGCTAACCATTAATGGTAAAAAAAAATGAGACTGCTCGTATGTAAGTGCGCACATGTGAAAATATATCGTCATTACTCTACATAAGAATATGAAAGCAACACTTATTTACTGCTCATATATATTGAAGGGTTAAATGTTGTACTCTGTATAGACAAGCAGAGAGAGAGAGAGCAGCCGAACTGCCGGATGTAAACAAACCTTAATTTCCCGCGGCTTTTTTTTTTTAAGGGGATTAGCCCACCCGGGCATAGGTCACTGACCCACATTGGGGCCTGAGGGGCAAAAATTTAATACTCCTGTAATAATAATAATAATTCAGATAAGTAAAAAAAAAAAAAAAAAGCTGCCTATCTACCTATTGGACAAACTAAAATCGTTCCGGACCACGGGAGTTTCCGGACCACAGAATGCAGGACTAGGATAATGCCTCCTCAATATTACCATGTAATTCAATTGATAGTAGGAACATCATAGAATCTAGTCTTATTAAACATACCGAAGCATTCAACATGAATTTGAGTAACGGCATGTACAAGCTGGACAACTTTGTAATTAAGAAGATTTGTGATCAGGTGAGAGGGCGTGTCACTGTCCCATCTGACCCAACCACCAACCGTTGTGTGCTATTTAAAGATTAGTAGGGTCATTACCTAATTACCTGACCATTGTGGGCCTGGTCTCACCCTCCTCTGTATATATTCACCTTGTTTTGCATTACTCTCTCTAGTCTGTACTCACCCCTGAAGATGTGAATTACACGAAAGCGCTTGGGAACTTCGTGTTTTCTTCTTTCCTGGTGGTTATCAGCATATACCTAGATCACGCGCACCTACAGTGATTTACTTGCATACATACATACATACATACATACATACATACATATATATATATATACAGTATATATATATATATATATATATATATATATATATATATATATATATATATATATATATATATATATATATATATATATATATATATATTTTTTTTTTTTTTTTTTTTTTTTTTTTTTTTTTTTCAAGTAAATTGAAAAATTTTACTCGACACAGACATTAGCTCCAGTCACCGGTAAATAGCAGACGCTTCAGTGACGTCACTAGTGTTTACACTACACCAGCGGGTAACATTTGATGACATTACTTGAAGTGAATTGGCCTTATTTTAAAAAACCAAGGATGGTTGGTAAAGGACTACTGAGTCAGTGGGTAAGTGTCACATTTGGGGTACTGGTCTTATACAGCGAATAGAGCTCAAAAGCTACTTTTTAAATGGAAATTTGGGGGAGGCCGTCTTATGCACCCCGACGCCTTATAGGCCGAGATATACGGTAATCCGTTCCAGGCCCCCAAATACAACCACTTAACATTGAAAAAAATCTGTGGAAAATGTAAAAAATACGGTACTTTACCTTACCTTAATGTTGTTCAGCATGCAGGACAGGAGGCAGAGGGGGAGGGGGGAGGAGAGAATTATGGAGAAGAGGTGGAAGGAGAGGAGTCAAACTTCCTAGCCCTCTTTGGTGACTGTCTAACAAACACTTTGTCTGTAGGGTCTTTTGTTACCTTTTTAAAGAAGGAATCCAGGGTTGGCTGCTTCAACCTTGATTTCTGGACCTTCCAAAAGTAGTTCATAACATTGTCATTAAACACACTGATGGCCTTTTGCACAGAACCAACATCAGGATGATAATCCTCAGCAAGTTTGGACAGTTTGCTCCAGCAAAAGAACGCATCCTTGAGATCTTTGGCTGGAATGATGCGGCTTTCCTCCTTGTCCTCCTCCTCCCCTGACTCCTCAGAAGTTAAGCTCTGCTTCAGTGTCTCTTTTTCTTCTTTGTGAAGCTCAAGCAGCTCCTCAGTGGACAGTTCCTTACTGTGCTCTTCCACCAACTCCTCAACATCATCATCATCCACTTCCAGGCCCATGGAATTGCCCAGAGACACAATTTCATGAACAACAGCCTCTTCTTCTAACCCTTCGAAGCCTTCAAAGTCTCTTTGAAGGACACATTCAGGCCACAGTGACCTCCAAGCAACACAAAGACACCTCACAGTAACCTCTTTCCAGGCTGAGGTAATTAAAAACACAGCGTCTGCTACATTGAAGTGACTCTTCCAAAATTCCTTCAAACTAACATCACTGGAAGAAGTGGATGCAAAACATTTTCTAAACAGTGCCTTTGTGTACAGCTTCTTAAAGTTAGAAATTACCTGTTGATCCATGGGCTGGATGAGAGGTGTTGTGTTGGGTGGCAAGAAGTGCACAGTGATGAACTTGAACTCCTCTGGCAAATCAACCATCAAATTAGGAGGGTGGGCTGGTGCATTGTCCATCACCAACAAAGCTTTCAGTGGAAGATTATTCTCCCTGAGGTATTCCCGAACACTGGGTCCAAACACCTCAATCACCCACTCAGAGAATAAATTCCTGGTCACCCAAGCCTTTAGCGGGGTCTTCCTAATTTTTTTGAAAGCTCTGGGGTTTTCTGCGTGGTACACAAGGAGTGGCTTTATTGTGCAGTCACCAGAAGCATTAGCACAAAGAAGGAGGGTAAGCCTGTCTTTCATTGGCTTATGGCCAGAGACAGAAGTTTCCTCCTTGGTAATGTATGTACGGCGAGGCATTTTTTTCCAAAAAAGTCCAGTTTCATCACAGTTGAATACCTGCTGAGAAACAAAGCCTCCCTCTTTAATAATATTCAAAAAAATGTCATGGTGTTCCTTAGCTGCTTCCTTATCTGCACTAGCAGCATCACCATGTCTCACAACACTATGTATTTTATTTCTCCTTCTGAAACCAGTAAACCACCCCTTGGTACCCCTAAACACTGGCACATCACTATCACTTGCACTGGGAGTCTTGGCTTTAAGGTCCTCAAACAATTGTCTGGCCTTCTCACAAATTATAGCTTCACTAATGCTATCACCTGCCATTTCTTTCTCCTTTATCCACACTAAGAGTAAATTTTCCATCTCCTCAATCACATTACACCTCGCTTTGCTAAGTCTAGAGATTCCCTTAGCCACTTGCACTGTTTTCAACTCCTCTTTATTCTTTAAAATCGTACATATATTTGTAGTCGATTTAGCCATCCCATACTCATCACTAAGTTTCGCAATGCTTGTTCCATCCTCACGTTTCTTTATGATTTCTTTCTTAGTTTCAAGAGTTATGAGCTTTCTCACTCGCTTTGGACTATTCATTGTTACAATTGTACACTTGTATAACAAAATATTTATACAAATAACTCTATTTCCACATCAAAAGACGAAATTTCAACAATAAACAGTGGTGCACTGGCTACACAATCAGACAAAGATGGCGCCTGACGCTCGTTGTGGGTCGCGGTACAACAATATTCATGCGCCAGGCGAAATAGTCCCGTATTCATCCGTGTTCGTTGTAGGAGTTGCGTTCGTTTTAGCATTCTCAATTTTATAGGTAAAACCGTTCGTTATAGGAATATTCGTAGTAGGATCCGTTCGTTATAGCATACCCCACTGTACAATACTACCCTTCCTAATCACCAATACTGTATTATGTTCCGACATCAAGAAAAAACAGCAACAAAACCTACTAACCTGCCATTAGTTCAAGGACGTGGGCTAATGGTAAGTAGGCCAAATAAACATCATCTTTCTCGATATTCAAACCCACAGCATAGCCAATGATGGAATTAACAAGATTGTAGTGAGACATGACAACTCCTTTTGGGGCACCAGTTGAGCCTGATGTGTACATAATGATGGCTGTGTCATCTGAAGTTGGTGGCACATCTGATGAACAGAGTAAAGAAAAAAGATAAATTTAATAGTGTATATACAGAAAATACAGTTTAGTTTATCCTTGAATTACGCGAGAACTATTAGAGGGAATGCTTTACAAAATGTCAAATATAAAAAGATCCTTTTTTAATGTAAACAATGAAGGATCAAAATAAGTTTTGAAGGAAAAAAGTACTGTATATCATATATATTTAAAGAAAATTAACCCTGAATGGAGGAAAAAATAGAAAATAATATGAGGTCAAGGAGAATGCATTCTTGAATTTCCTATTACAATTGCTCTAAGTTTTAAAGATTTATTTGAGGACAATTTTCCCACCATTACACTGGGACATAGCTTATCAGTGAGCCTAAGGTTTACTATTAAACAGGGAGGTACTACCACCAGGGAAGATATTGGAAGCATAATGTATTGTCTAATGGTAGACCCTGCTGCCATATGGCATCACAAAAATTGTGACCAAGTCCCAGGTTGCTCATCTGACTTTCTGCCTCATTTACACACAATTGCAGGGTCTCCATTGTTTCTCTTACCATTGACAACACAACATACATACAATAATATCTCCGTTAGCCGGAATCCCTCAAACCCAGAAATATCCGATAGCCGGAATTGAAATTTGCTCGGAAAATCATTCCCAAAGCCAGAATTATTAAAAAATTTCCGGCTTTCGGAACAAATTTTACGGGTTTGAAAATCGAGAGCATTTTCTGAAAATGTCTTGATAAAGACGAAAGTTAAGTATTTTCGGGGACCTGACCTGACCTGACTCAGTGTCAGGTGGAGGTAGGGTAGGGGATTAGTGGTCTTATATAACTGACCTTCTGATGGATTGTCAGGTCACCCTTTCTTGGGTGGGGGATTAGTGGGTCTCATGACCTGAAGATGTCTTGAATAAACACGAAACCTAAAGTATTTTTAGGAAGATTGTGATTAGTATAAGTGTAAGTGAGCAAAGTTGCATCCCTTCAACTTTATACTACATAGCATTTTAAAATATGGAGTGAGAAAGCAGAAAGGTGTGGGTGAGAGATGGAGTGGTAACATACATCAGTGTTGCCAAGTGATAAGCTCCTCAACAGTTGATCTTTTAATTTGCCTCCATGTTGTCACACAACAAGACCCTCACTGGATGCTTGTTGTCTAAATTACTGTATGTGTGTGTGTGTGTGTGTGTGTGTGTGTTTTGACCTTGCCAAGCACATTGTAGGATTTGAAAAAGAGTTTGTTCAGAAGTCAGGTGGTGAGGTGACATGCCAAGACACACAGCACACACATTAACAGCACTACCAAACCATTGTCGTATAACATTTTACATTATAATTTCTATTTTAAAATTAATTGATACATGATAGCTCGATAGAGCTACTTTTGCACTTAGACAACTGATCAATGAATAAACCAGGGGATATGGAGACTCATTATACATGAGTGATGTCACGAAGCTTTGAAACTGGAAAAATTTAATTATCAGAACCAGTACTCAAATGTACTAAGTTAAATACTAAAATTATGTCTAGTGCAAACTATGGGATGGTTATACTTAAAATAATCTTACAAGGACTTTAGCAATACAAGTTATATTCACATAAGTCAAGTCAATGACATTTTATAAGCGTTAATCTCTCCTCCGTGGGGGGGGGGGGGGGGGATAAAAGTGACCGCTCCACGGGTCGTCTCGCTGTTTATCTACTCTTCATGATACAATATTGTTTATTTGTTTTTCATTAATTAGTACAGATACATCACTGTAATAACCTGTGCTTATAAATACATGTACCCTTCATATACAATACAGTACCGTACTATATAGTACTATGCATTTTTTTTTACGGGGATTAGCCCACCCGGGCGGCACAGGTCAATGACCCACAACGAGGCCTAGGGAGTAAAAAATAATGCCATTCAAAACATATTCAGGTCATAAGACCCACTAATCCCCCTCCCAACACTGGGTGACCTGACGTTGCATCAGGTCAGGTTAGTAACATGACCCAATTATCTCCCACCCAACCTTCCTCACAAGTGTTAAGACATGATTAGTTATGTATTACAGTCAATTGAGTGAAGTGTGTAACAGAGAAGTGATGACCACCCAAGCGACTAACGAGCTGATCAGTGGTGAAGATAAAAGAAACAGTTCTGTTCACGCCGGTATCAACATTTCTTAATTTTTTTTTTATAAGAGAATGGAATTCCCACCAACACTATATCACAGAAATATTTTGTTTAAGGATATTGTATTGGAAACGTTTGGTAGAGAATTTATTAAGGATCATTATGGTATCAAATTCATCTCTCTATCACAATTAGCCACGCTTGAGTGAGGAGGGGGGGTTAGGAAGTGACCGCACGACCCATCCCCCCCTCACCCTCCAAAAAGGTTCATCTACCACACCCCACCATCACAGCCTTCAACATCACTCACACATGCCTAACAAAGGAATTAAGACAGCAGACATAAGGAGTGAGGGTCTTATTGTACGACAAATTTGCACGTGTGTAACTGTGAGTTAGATATCAGCTGTTCACTCATTTTCACTCCATCTCTCTAATCACCCAAACCTTTCTGCTTTCTCACTCCATATTTTCAAATGTAATGCAATGTAATGTTAAAGGGATACAACTTTGCTCATTTATACAGTGGTCCCTCGATTTACAAACGGTTCAATTAATGAAATTTCGGTTTATGAATTAGCTCCCATAAGCATTTTCAGTTCCATTAACGAACAAAATTTTGATTAACGACAGCCTTACGAGAAACACGCTTTGTTGTGCGCATCAGCTGGTAGGCTAGTCCGCCAATACAGTAATTGGTTCTATGTTTATATTCATTTCCAGTGGAGTAAATATCAAGAAAGTTGTGCTCTTGAATATTTTTGCATTTTTTTATATTAAAATTATTGGTCAGTCTGAAATTTAGTTAACATATTGATAATATACAGTGCAGAAATTATTATGAAACATGTAGAAAGCATTAGAACCATTGCACTCTGTAAAGAATATGGCATGTCATCATCAACTACCTCTACAATCAGCTGTTTGATTTGTAAACAAAGCTGCCGGGAATACGATATACACACCTCAAAGTTAACCGAATCTATTAGTTCAATGGGATATTGGGTAATTGGTTCCAACTCACAGAAATGGTATACAGCTGCTCCCCGACTTACGACGGGGTTAGGGACCCAAATCCAGGTCGTAAGTCAGAAATGCAAAAAAATAATATCGAGAAACTAAAATTAAATACAGTACAGTAAAAGCAATCAATAATGAAGAATGGATACAGTGTTACTGTGCACTTACCTTTAAAGTAGTCAGTTGAATGCACATGGGGCCTCAATAATTTTCTATTTACAGGTATACATGGAGACTATATTAATTGGATGAAGCAGAGGAGGAGACAGGGCTGGGTGGGTCATCAATGTCACTTTCTTTAGACTGGTTTATGTACAGGGGAAACTTGCTGGTTGAAGATATTGGATCATCTTTAGGGAGTGAAGAGGCAGCACTGGTGGGGTGTGAGGAGACAGCAATGGGGGACTTCTTAAAATAAATGTCCAATTTAGAGTGTACAATTTGCTTTTTCTTTTCATTATAAATCTCCCTGTAGCAAGCAAGTGCATCTTGGACCATTCTGTCAACTTTGGCAAAACGCTCAACATTTTGATCCATTCCGTCAAACATTTGCATCCCCTTATTAATTGCAGCAAATAACTCTGCCATTTGCTTTACTGAAAATTTTTTGGGGGTGCAGGTTCTTCTTCTATATTTAGACGCTCTTCTTCCTCTGCATTTTTCTGTGCTTCCAGTTCAATAAGATCCTCGTTACTTAGCTCTTCTGCTACACTTTCAACCAACTGCTCAACATCTTCATTATCAATTTCTAACTCAAGCTGTTTACCCAACTCCACTATCTTGTTACTAATCTCAGAAATTACTTTATCTTCATTAAATCCTCTGAAGCTGTTCACATATCTTTTCAGGACTTTCTTCCATTTTCCATTCATGCACTGACCTGTAACCTCATCCCATGCTGCACTAACGTTCTTTATACATTTCAAAATGTTGTAGCCCTTCCAAAACTCTCTGAGTGTTTTCTTACCTTCAGTAGCAGCAACAGCCTGAGCAAAGGTCGTACATAAATAATTTGCTTTAAAAGCTGCAATAGCACCTTGATCCATGGGTTAGATGATAGAGGTAGTGTTAGGTGGAATGTGGATTACCTTAACAACAGGGTGCATGTCGTCCAGGTGTGGTGGGTGTCCCGGAGCATTATCCAAAATTAACAAAATCTTGAATGCAATCCCTTGTTGCAGACAATACTCCTTGGCTCGTGGAATGAAACAAGTCATGAACTAATCCTCAAACAGTATTAGGGTCATCCATGCTTTCTTGTTACTGTGATAAAACACTGGCAGTGTGTGCTTGCTGACATGTTTAAAAGCCCTTGGGTTCTCTGAATGATATATCATGAAGGGCTTTATCTTGAAACCAGCTACATCCCCCCTCCTCCCCCAAATGAAGTGTAATTCGGTCCTTGAATGCCTTGAATCCCAGCATTGTTTTCGCCTCTTTGTGGATGTACAGTATGTCTGTTCAGGCATGCGCTTCCATAATAATCCAGCTTCACTCACATTAAATATTTGCTCAGGCAAATAATTTCCCTACACAATGACACAATCGAGCTCCTCCTTAAAAGCTTCGGCAGCACCAACATCAGCACTAGCTGCCTCTCAATTCACCTTTACACTATGCAAACCGTATGGGATCTTAAATCTGTTAAACCACCCATGACTTGCTCTGAAGGTTTGGTCGCACTCATCTCCTGCCTGCTCCTTCAGGCTTTCGAAAAGGCTTTTTGCCTTAGCCTGTAGGGTTAGAAGGCTTAAGGGTACACGCTTTTGTATCTGGTCTACCATCCATATCACAAGTAATTTTTCCAACTCATGAATATGACCTTGTCTTTTCTTCGTTATTATAGTTCCCTTTATAGGTGCTGATCCTTTCACTACCTCATGAATACGTTCCTTGTCCTTCAAAATAGTAGATATGGTCGAGTGCGAGAAGCCCAGGTCGCGTGAAATGGTTGTTACTGTTTTTCCATTTTCATGCTGCATTATTATCTTCATTTTCGTCTCAAAAATAATTGAATGTATCCTTTTCTTCTGAGCACCACCAGCACTCTCACTTCTATGCTTGCCAGTCATTCTAAAGTGAATTAGAAATGAAAATAATGTCAGTACACGGCACGATCACTATCGACAACAAAGACAGCCAAACACAAACTAAGCGCTCTACAGTGTGGGTGCTGTAACCACGAGACGGCGCAACCCAGAACACGCGACGCTCTCATACGGTACGGAAACGTTTCGGTCTAGAAAATACGCGCGTCATTTGAAAATTTTTGGTACCGACTGCAGCGGTCATATGTGCGGGCAATTGTACCGACTGAGGCAGGTCGTATGTGCAGGTGATTGTACGGACTGAGGTAGGTCGTATGTGCGGGTGATTGTACCGACTGAGGCAGGTCGTATGTGCAGGTGATTGTACCGACTGAGGCAGGTCGTATGTGCGGGTGGTCGTAGGTCGTGTATGTCGTAAGTCAAGGAGTAGCTGTATATATAAAGTACTGTATCCCAGTAATAGAATTAACAAAACATTAAACTTAAACTAAATACAGTACAGTCAACCCTCGCTTTACGCGGTCCCACTTTACGCGTTTCCACGTTTACGTGGTACCCTGCCGAAACCGGAATGCTCACTTTCCACGGTGCGTGTACCCCTTTATGCGGAGAGCGGCTGGCGAGCCGCGCCATTTTTGGATCCAAACCTCCCGCCATGTTGTGTAAGCGGCGCCAGTAGGTTGCACAGTGTGTGTCTTTGTTGCGTTATCAGTGACGTCATATGACGTATCGGACTGTGATTTTGGCCATGCATCCTTACCTCCCTCCGCTGCTAGCTGTGATTACTTTAAAGTAATATGACGTGTCCACCCGCGGGAGGGAGGGAGGAAAGACGACGCTTGACCTAGCCGCGGCAGTTTCATCCCTTCAGGCCACACCGTGTATACGTGAATCCATTGTTCTGTAAAATGGCTTCCGCCGGATCACCGCCCCCAGAGAGAAACCTTTCCTTACCTGGACCCCGCCACCCTAAGCCAAAGAAGACACGACGTTCCTTAAGCTACGAAATTAAGTATAAGATCCTACAAGAGTTGGAGAAAGCGACAAAACAGGTTGATCTCGCGCGCCAGCATGGTGTTAACGAGTCTACGATCAGGACAATTAAGAAGGATGCAGCCAAGATAAAGGAGCACATGAACATCACAAAGTCTACAGGTGCTTCTATGATCAAGTATTGCCACAACCAGGTGCTTCTCAAGACAGAAAAATTACTTGTGAGCTACTTGGTGCGTCAGGCGCGACGGAACATGACGGTGGACACACGCTCAGTTAAGGAGTACGCACATGAACTGTATGCTGCAGTATCACGAAAGATGGGAATTACAGAGCCCAAACCCTTTAATGCTTCCTCAGGGTGGTTACAGAGGTTTAAGAAGAGAAACAAGATCACCAATATCAACATTGGTGGTGAAGAAGCTAGTGCTGACCGTGTTGCGGCTAGGGAATTTCCTCCGATTTTTACATGAGATTATGGAGGAAGGACAGTACACCGACGACCAGGTGTTTAACATGGACGAATCTGGTGTTTTTTGGAAAAAAATACCTTCCAAGACCTTCGTTGTGAGGAATGCCAGCAAGTGTCGGGGCCGAAAGTTGCAGAAGGAGTGCATCACCGTCCTGTTTACCACCAATGCCTCCGGTACCTGTAAGCTCAAGTTATCGGTGATCCACAAAGCACGCAAGCCGCACGCCTACAAGAGCATGGACATGACCAAGCTAAATGTCCACTGGCTGACAGCACGTAAGGCATGGATGTTCTCTACACTGTCCCTCTCCTGGTTTGATGACTGTTTCGTTCCTGACGTGAAGAAATTCTGTGAGCAACAAAATGTGCCATTCAAGATTTTGTTGCTGCTGGACAACGCACCAGGACACTCGCCCCTACTGTTAGATTGTCACCCCAACGTAAAAATGGTCTTCCTTCCTCCCAACACTACGTCTATATTACAGCCCATGGACCAAGAGTTAATCTGTAATGTAAAAGCTGCATTCTCTACAAAAAAATTCAAGCAACTGAACGACTACACCAACACCAAGGAAGAGTTGCGTAACCTGAGTGACACCAACACTGATAGCAAGAGCGAAGAAGATGAGCATCAACGGTTGGCAGAGCAAAAAGTACTTTAAAACAATTCTGGAGAACATTCAACGTCAAGAAAGCTGTGGACTTCTTGGTGGAGGCATGGGATCAGCTGTCTGTAGCAACTGTTCGTCATGCATGGAGACATGTGATGCAAGGCATTCCAGCGGTTAGGCAGAGTAAATCTGTGACTGGTGAGGTTCAGACTGCTGCAGTAGCAGTGCACCTTGCCAGAGAAGCTGCGCAGAGTGTTACAGCTGCAGGTTTCTCCGAGACCACCAACGACGACATCCTGGAGGTGATAAGGGATCCTCATGTGACTACCGATGACATGGTAGATGATGATGACGTCAGTGAAGAGGCAGGTGGTGCGTCATACCAAGAAGAACGCCGCTTATCCCATAGTAATGTTAGGGGTGCCATCGAGTGTATCGAGAAAGCCAAGCTCCTCCTTTCCGACGACCCTGACGCTAACAGGTATGAAATCTTCACTACCCAGCTGTTGCAGACTATGGAGCCCTAAATCAAGGTTTATCACGACAACATAAACACCAGCCGTCAGCAAAGCATAACGGAGTTCTTCGCCCGCAACCCACCACAGCCAGCCCAAGCCTGTGATAGTGACAGAGACAGTGATGGTGACTCACCTGAGGGCCAGTAGTCTGCCCTCTGCCTCTGAACCAGCCTCCATTCCCCTACGCCGACCCATCTCTTCTACTAACGTAAGTGTTAACCCCAGCCTTGTTTTTTTCTAACCTAACCTTCAGTTTATTCTTCTCTTATTGACTGTTCCCTTCTATATTATGTGTGGGTGAATACCATCATAAATTTAAGAGGTTATTTTTAGTAAAACGTACGTATTGTGTCGGGAAAAAGTGGAGTTTGGGGGTCGGCCCGGTCTCTATTTCAATTAATCCCATATGTTATGTTGTTCACTTTACGCGTTTCTCACTTTACACGGGCCGCCGTGGGTTGAATCAACCGCGTAAAGTGAGGGTTCACTGTACTGTATTGTACAGTTTACTGTAAAATAATAAATAAAAAAACAATAGAATACTATATTTTAACGTACTTTGAGGTGTGTATGTCGTATTACCGGCAGCTTTGTTTACATATTAAACAGCTGATTGTACAGGCAGTCGATGATGACATGCTATATTCTTTACACAGTGCATTGGTTCTAATGCCTTCTTCATGTTTCATAATAATTCCTGCACTGTATATTAACAATATGTTTGCTAAATTTCAGAATGACCAATAATTTTAATGTAAAAATGCAAAAATATTCAAGAGACCAACAAAATCAATGTTCACTGTAAACAAAGTTAAACTGAGAAGCATTGTTGGGCGATACAATCAGCTGATGGGCACACAAAAACTGTTCCCTGTACTGTATATATTATCAATATGTTAACTAAATTTCAGAATGACCAATAATTTTAAAATAAAAAATGCAGAAATATTCAAGACCTCAACTTTCTTGATAGTTATTCGACTGGAAACGAAGGTAAAAATAGAACCAATTACT
This sequence comes from Homarus gammarus, assembly GCA_958450375.1. NCBI lineage: Eukaryota > Metazoa > Arthropoda > Malacostraca > Decapoda > Nephropidae > Homarus > Homarus gammarus. Next base: position 1,584,809 of record CAUDMG010003421.1, on the reverse strand, counting down.
GTATTGGCGGACTAGCCGATCAGCTGATGAACACAACAAATGTGTTTGTCGTAAGGATTTCGTTAATCAAAGTTTTGTTCGTTAATTGAACTGAAAATCCTTGTGGGAGCTACTTCGTTAACCGAGGGACCACTGTATTATTATTATACACTAATACCCCGCTTTACGCTGTTCTCGTTTACGCGTTTCTACATTTACGCGGTACCCCGCCAGAACCAGAATTCCCACTTTACGCGGTGCATCTACTCATATACGCGGAGACTGGCTGGCGGTCCTGCCGCGCCGCCATTTTTGGATTCAAACCTCCCGCCATCTCCCACCATGTTGGGCATGGTGCGCGAGTAGGTTGCGCAGTGGATGCCTCTGTTGCGTTATTGCTGAAGTCATATGACGTATCGGACTGTGATTGGGCCACGCATCCTTACCTCCCTCCGCCGCTAGCTGTGATTGGTTTAATGTAATATGACGTGCCCTGCCGCGGGAGGGATGAAGCCACTTGACCTAGCCGCGGCAGTTACATCCCTCTTGGCCACACCGTGTATACCGGTATCTATTGTTCCATAAGAATGGCTGCCACCGGACCACCACCACCACAGAAAAACCTTACATTACCTGGACCCAGCCGCCCTAAGCCAAAGAAGATACGACGTTCCCTAAGCTACGATGTGAAGTACAAGATTATTCAAGAGTTGGAGAAAGGAACAAGACAGGTTGAATGGCACGCCAGCATGGTGTGAACGAATCTACAATCCGGACGATAAAGAAGGATGCAGCCAAGATAAAAGAACACATGAACATCACAAAGTCTACAGGTACTTCAATGATCAAGTATTGCCAGAACAAGGTGCTTCTTAAGACGGAGAATTTACTTGTGAGCTACTTGATTCGTCAGGCAAGACGGAACATGGCAGTGGACAAGCAGTCGGTTCAGGAGTACGCACGTGAACTGTACGTAGCAGTGTCACGTAAGATGGGAATTGCAGAGCCCAAACCCTTCAATGCTTCCTCTGGGTGGCTGCACAGGTTTAAGAAGAGGAACAAGATCACCAACATTAACATTGGTGGTGAAGAAGCGAGTGTTGACCGTGTTGCGGCTAGGGATTTTCCTCCATTCTTAAATGAGATTATGGAGGAAGGACAGTACACCGACGACCAGGTGTTCAACATGGATGAATCCGGTCTGTTTTGGAAAAAGCTACCTTCCAAGACTTTCGTTGTCAAGTCTGCCAGCAAGTGTCGGGGCCGGAAGTTGCAGAAGGAGCGCATCACCATCCTGTTTACCACAATGCCTCCGGTACCTGTAAGCTCAAGTTATCGGTGATCCACACAGCACTCAAGCCGCACACCTACAAAAACATGGACATGACCAAGCTAAATGTCCACTGGCTGACCGCACGTAAGGCGTGGATGTTTTCTACTCTGTCCCTCTCCTGGTTTGATGACTGTTTCGTTCCTGACGTGAAGAAATTCTGTGATCAACAGAATGTTCCATTCAAGAATTTGTTGCTGCTTGACAACGCACCTGGACACTCGCCCCTACTGTTGGATCGTCACCCCAAAGGAAAAGTGGTCTATCTTCCTCCCAACACTACGTCATTAATCCAGCCCATGGACCAAGAATTAATCTGCAATGTGAAAGCTGCATTCTCTGTAAAGAAGTTTAAGCTCCTGAACGACTGTACCAACACCAAGGATGAGTTGCATAACCTGGGTGACACCGATAGCAAGAGCGACGAGGACGAGGAACAACAGTTGGCGGATCAAGAAATTCTCGTCAAACACTTTTGGAAGAAATTTAACGTCAAGAAAGCTGTGGACTTCTTGGTGGAAGAATGGGATCAGCTGTCTGTAGCAACGGTTCGTCACGCATGGAGGCATGTGTTGCAAGGTATCCCAGGTGGGAGGCAGAGTCAACCTGTGACTGGTGAGGTTCAGTCTGTTGCAGTGGACCTTGCAAGAAAAGCTGTGCAGAGTGTTACAGCTGCAGGCTTCTCCGAGACCACCAACGAAGACATCCTGGAGGTGATCAGGGATCCTGAGGTGACTGCCGACGAGATGTTAGAAGATGATGACGTCAGTAAAGAGGCAGGTGGTGCGTCATCCCGAAAAGAACACAAGTTAATGCATGGTAATGTTAGGGGTGCCATCGAGTGTGCAGAGAAATTGAAGCTCCTTTCCGACGACCCTGACGATAACCGGTATGAAGTCTTCACTACCCAGCTGTTGCAGGCTATGGAGCCGTACATCAAGGTGTATCACGACAACATCAACACTAGCCGTCAATAAAGCATTACTGAGTTCTTCGCCCGCAACCTACCACAGCGAGCCCAAGCAAGTGATAGTGACAGAGACAGTGACTTTGAGGGATTTGTCAGGGAGGCCCTGACAAATGTGGAGGACAGTGATGGTGACTCACCTGAGGTGCCAGTAGTCTGCCCTCTGCCTCGGAACCAGTCGCCATTTCTGTACGCCTAACATAACCTACATTCCGAACATAACCTAACCTAACCTTATGTAAGTGTTAAACCTTTATTTTTCCTAACATAACCAAACCTTAGGTAAGTGTTAAACCTGGATTTTTTAAAACATAACCTAACCTGATGTAAGTGTCAAACCTTGATTTTTCTTTTACCTGGTACAGTATATTATTCTCTTATTGATATTTCTCTTCTATATTATGTGTGTGTGCATACCATCATAAAGTTAAGATGTTATTTTTACTACAACGTAAGTATTGTGTCGGAAAAAGTAGAGTTTGGGGGTCGGCCATGTCTCTATTTCAATTAATCCCATATGTTCTGTTATTCCAATTACGCATTTCTCGTTTTACGCGCTACTCCGCGGGTTCAATTGACCACGCAAAAATCAGGGTATTACTGTACTGTGCCAAGGAGAACCTTGACTTAAAAATTCTTTTGATTGTTGACAATGCTCCAACTCATTCTCCCAATCTCGCAGACTTGCATGACAGTGGAAAAGTTGTATTCCTGCCTCCCAACACAACAGCACTGATGCAGCCTATGGACCAAGGCGTCATCGCCGCATTCAAGGCGTATTATTTACGCCGTACCATGGCCCAGCTGCTCAAGGCTACAGAGAAAACAAACCCACGATCTGAGAATATTGGTGGGGCTTCAACATTCTTCATACAATTGACAGTATTGGCAAGGCATGGGAAGAGGTTTCAGAAAGTTGCCAGAATGGTGTGTGACGTAAATTGTGGCCCGAGTGCGTCAACAGTTTTACAGGATTCACGGACTTAGTCCCAGCTGTGAATAGAGATATCCTTAGCTTGGCTAGACAGGCAGGCTTTGTTGAGTTGGAATCAGAGGATATTGAAGAGCTCCTGGCATCTCATACAGAAAAGCTCACCAACGAAGATCTGCAACTGTTAACAGAACACTGTCCCGTTGAAGATGACGAAGAAGAATCTCATGAACGCTAACTACCAAGAGGATGGCAGAATCATTCAACATGTTCCGGCAAGCAATGCAAATCCTTTTAGATAACGACTCAAACAGAGAACGTAGCTCAAAGGTTCAAAGCAGCATTGATGACAGACTCGGTTGTTACACTGAGATCTATAAAGAGAAGAAGAAGAGTAGCACCAAGCAGTCAATACTGGGTTCATTTGTCCGTCATAGGACGGCAAAAGCAGCTTTTTCACAACAGCTGGCAACCGAGGAGCACAAAGCAACCGAGGAGGAGCAAACCAACAGAGGAGGAGCAAACAACAACGGAGGAGGAGCAAACAGCAGCGGAGGAACATCAGTCAGAACAGGAGGAGGAGGAGGCAGCCGCAGAGTCTCAGTGACTCATCACCCTCCTCCCACGCTCCCGCCATCCACCTCCTCCGCTTCGCTGCCCACCACACACTCTACCACCTCCGCCCATCGGTGAATACCAATACAAACTTAGCAGTAGTATATATATGCACTATTTTCTATGGAAATGGCAATGATTTTCTGTATATATAATGAATTTCATGGCGCAAAAGGAGGCTCAGGAACGTAACTCGCGTATTTTATCTATTTCTTATGGGGAAAATTGATCCGCTTAACGCTGTTTCTTATAACATTGCTTTTTAGGAACGTAACCCCGACGTAAAGTGAGAACTCCCTGTACTGAAATAATGATATCTCCATTAGCCGGAACAACTAGATCAAAACACTTCTGGGAATGAGAGATTTCCGGGTAACGAGACGACTCTCTCAAAGCCGGAAAAAATCCCTTATCCCCAGAATTTTCTGGGTAATGGAAAAATTATCTCGGAAGTTCCAGAAATTGCCCTTTACATCATCTCTCGAACCTGTAAAAAATATCCCTCATCTCCAGATTTTGCCGAAATTTTCTGGGTACCGGGAAAATTTTCTCTGAATTTTCCGGAAAATGTGCCCCTCGTTAAATCGTTCCCAAAGCTGGAATTTTCCAGAAAATTCCGGCTTTGAAACCATTTTCTGAGAAAATTTCAATTCCGGTGAACGGAGAGTTCCGGGTTTGAGGGATTCCACCTTACAGAGATATTACTGTACTGTATTTTTGCTTTGTTTTAGTGACTGTGAAGTGAGGCATATAGGTTAATAGTACAGCTACACCTCGACTTACGACCACCCGGACATACGACCGCCCCAGTCGTACCAAAAATTTTTCAAATTACGTATTTTCAAGTCCCGACGTTAGTGATTGCACTGTGTACTGACAAAATTTTTGTTTGTAGTTCCCTTTAACATGGCTGGCATGCTTAAAAGTAAGAGTTTTGTGGTCCTGAGAAGAAAAAGAGACACCCATTTTAGATTTTCTATGAACTGTATTATCTTTGCATTTTCGACTTATGACCTGGATTTGGGTCCCTAACCCCGTCGTAAGTCGAGGAGCAGCTGTACCTGTTAAGTGCTTTTGCTTTGTTTTTGTGACTGTGAAGTAAGATGTGTGTACTGTACGTAACCTCTACTGCTGAAAATGGCTAGCAAGTGTGTTGCGGAGGCTCCTGCATCAGGGAAGGCCAAGGCACCCAGGAAAACTGTCTCTTTAGGGGTGAAGCTTGACATAGTGAAGTGGCAGGAAATGGGTGAAGGAGCATGCTCTATTGCTAGAGCGTTTGGCCTTGTCCAGTTAACAGTGTCTACCATCATCAAAAAAGCACTGGATGTGAAAGCTGGGGCACAGAACGTCACCCCATTTTCCGCTTCAAGATTAGGATGGAAGCATGAACCTATCATGGATAGGATGGAGAGGCTACTCCAAAAACAGATTCAGGACCAGACTCGATGCCACTTGCCTCTCTCCACAGTGATCATCATGGCGAAGGCCAGCAACATTTGGGTGATGCTGAAGGCAGAGAGCAGTGAGAGCAGTGCAAGTGATGTCCCTTTCAAGGCAAGTCCTGGGTTGTTTCAGTGGCTCAAAAGGCACGCCAATCTGCACAACCTTCGTCTGACTGGTGAGGCAGCATGTGCTGAGGTCATGAGTGCTAACGCCTTCCTGGCACTCTTGAAGGCTCAAGTGGAGGAAGGAGGATACACCGCCAAGCAGGTCCTGAACTTCGACGAGACGGGCCTCTTTTGGAAAAAGAAGCCATCAAGGACTTTCCTAGCCAAGGAGAAAACTGCAGCAGGCTTCAAGGCGACCAAGGACCATCTAACGTTGCTGCTTGGAGGCAATGCTGAGGAGAACCTTAAGTTGACTCCGATGTTGGTGTACCATTCTGAGAACCCTTGAGCTCTTAAGGGGTTTATTAAGGAGCACCTCCCAGTCATCTGCCGCTCCAACAAGAAGGCCTGGGTAACAATGATGTTGTACCAGAGTTACATGGTTGGCTACCTCTCCAAGCACCTCAAGGAGTATGCCGAGAAGCAGAACATTACAAACAAGTCTCTCCTGATCCTCAACAATGCGCCTTCGTACCCACCTCACTCATCCAGCAGATGGATTAGGGAGTCATCGCCACCGTCAAGGCCTACTACTTGAGGAGGTTGATGAACAGGCTGTTAGAGGCGACAGATAGAGAGGGAAAGCCAACCCTTATGGAATTCTGGCGTAACTACAACATCAAGCACGCCATACACAACACTGACAAGTCATGGAAGGAGGTCACATAAACCTGCATGAATGCAGTGTGGAAGAAAGTGTGGTCTGAGTGCGTGCACGACTATAGCGGTTTCCAGATGTTATAGCCATACACTGCTGCATTGCCAGCATCTCCCAGGAAGCAAGCTTTCAGGAGCTCAACAAAGGGAATGTGGCTGAGGTCTTGGAGAGCCATTCTGAGGAGCTCAGCACAAAGGACCTGCTGCTCCTAGAACAGCAACAGAGAGTGGAGGAGTCAACAGATGAGGAGGACAACCATGCATCCATGACGCTGACTGTGAAGATGCTGAGCACTACACTTGACCATGTGGACTCAGCAATGGAGGTTCTTGCTGAAAATGATCCCAACCTCAACAGGAGTTCATCCGTGAGGGCACTGGTGGTGAAGGGCATTCTCTGCTACAAGGAGCTGTACCTTAAAAGGAAGAAGAAAGTGCACCAGACAACAATCACCTCCTTTTTCAAACTCCTGCTACAGTCAGAGCCACAACCCTTAACTTCTGACACCTCTCCAAGCACACCCAAGAGCCTCACTCTCTTTAAAGCCAGGCCAAAGCCTACACCTGCAGTCTCCAAAGTAGAAGCCCCTTTTAGGACTCTGGCTCTGTCTACAGCCTCTCTGGACTCCCCAGAGGTTGTGTGGGAGTCAGAGTGACGTCTCTACTCCACCTACAAGAGTCCCCTTAGTCTTGAAACGGAAGTGTGATGATGACCAGGCTCGTTCTTCATGATGTGATGAGTGTTGTTTAATTGTTTTCTATTGATTTTATAATTGAAGGAATTTTTTTGTTGGTGATACATGTGTGTTTGGGGACAAGCTGGGAAAGTATTCCGTTGAACCCCATATTACAATCATCTCGATCAACGATATTTCACTTAGCGATGAGTTTTCAGGAACCTAACCCCATCGTTTCTTGAGGTTTTCCCGTACTATACAACTATACAAGCATCAACTCAACAAACACAGTCTTAGGTACTATACAACTATACAAGCATCAACTCAACAAACACAGTCTTAAGTACTATACAACAATACAAGCATCAACTCAACAAACACAGTCTTAGGTACTATACAAATATACAAGCATCAACTCAACAAACACAGTCTTAGATACTATACAACAATACAAGCATCAACTCAACAAACACAGTCTTAGGTACTATACAAATATACAAGCATCAACTCAACAAACACAGTCTTAGATACTATACAACAATACAAGCATCAACACAACAAACACAGTCTTAGGTACTATACAACAATACAAGCATCAACACAACAAACACAGTCTTAGGTACTATACAACTATACAAGCATCAACTCAACAAACAAACCTGTAAAATCACTTGATGTTCCCTTGGCAACGATTTGTTCGAAGGAATTGAAGACTACACCTTCCTTGTACCCTGTGACATGGGTGGGTTTGAGCTGGTCACAAAAATATGTAATATGGGTCACGTTTGGGCATTTACTGAGGAGGGTCTTAAACTTTGGCAGCAGCTCATGAGAAGTTATAACATGAGTAACCTGAAAAAAAAGGTTAATTATGTAAACAACATTAGAGTAATTACGTAAACAACAAAAAGTTAATTATGTTAACAACAGAAGACTAATATTGTAAACAACAGTAGGTTAATTATGAAAACAAGAGTAGGTGAATTATGAAAACAACAGTAGGTGAATTATGAAAACAACAGTTGGTGAATTATGAAAACAACAGTAGGTTAATTATGTAAACACCAGTAGATTAATTACCCGGTATGTAAACAACAATAGGTTAATGAAGTAAACAACAGTAGGTTAATTATGTAAACAACTGTAGGTAAATAATGTAAACAACAGTAGTTAATTATGCAAAACAACAGTAGATTAATTATCCAGTATGTAAACAACAATAGGTAAATTAAGGAAACAACAGTAGGTTAATTACCATCATCACAGCAGTTGGGTAATCAACATCTCAATAATTTTCAATATAAAACAAAATTGGCTTACAAAATTGGCGTGAACTTTAAACAAATTTCCAGTCATTCAGCGTCTGTATGCTACATGCACAACAGAATACAGTGGTCCTTCGGTTTACAAACGATTCGATTAACGAAATTTCGGTTAATGAATTAGCTCCCACAAGGATCTTCAATTCGGTTAACAAACAAAATTTTGATTAACGAAATCCTTGCGACAAACACGTTTTGTTGTGAGCATCAGCTGATGGGCTGGTCCGCCAATACAGTAATCGGTTTTATGTTTATATTCGTTTCCAGTGGAGTAAATATCAATAAAGTTGTGCTCTTTAATATTTTTGCATTTTTTATTTTAAAAATATTAGTCATTTTAAAATTTAGTTAACATATTGATAATATATGCAGTACAGTGGTCCCTCGGATAACGAGCACAATTTGTTCCAGAAGGTTGCTCGTTAACCGAAAAATTCGTTAACCAAAACCATGATTTCAATGGGTTTTCGGGCAATTCGTTCCAGCTCACCGAAAATTGCCTAAAGTCAACAAAAAAGGTAAAAAGTACACTTACTTTGAGGTGTGTATGTAGAAGGCTCCTGGATGACGATGCTGATGTGAATTTGAAGTGGGAGGAGGAGAAGGGAGAAGAGAAGGAAGTGGAGGTGGAGGAGAAGCATTTTACTGCTTCTTGGAAGGTGAGTCACCTTCCATGAAAATGTCAGGAACCTCTGGACTGACAGATTCTCCACCAGGAACATCCTCTCTCCTTCTTGAAGTGGAAGGCTGAGGGCTAGCATCTTGTTCCCGCTGCCTTTTACTGAAGAAACTGTCAATTTTTGTCTGTGGGGCATCTCTTCTCCTCATCATTAACTGATGTTTGAAGAAGGAGACCATTGTGTCCTCAACATGACACAAAGCTAGTTCAGACTTTTCCACATCTGGGTACCTTGAAGCCAGTTTCCTGAACTTCTCCCAGTGGTGAACAACATCTTTCAACTCTGAAGTTGACATATGGTCATCAATTTCTGTTTCCATCTCACCACTGTCAGCCTCTAACATCTCATCCAGTTGCTGCAAGTCATCAGGAGTAAGTTCCTGCTCATGAGACATCACAAGCTCTTCTGCATCATCCTCCTCCACTTCAAGGCCCAATGACTGACCAATGGACACAATCCCCTGGTGCAACTCTGTTTCATCCTGAAATCCCTCAAAATCATGGACTACTGATGGCCACAGTGCTTTCCATGAAGAGTTGGGGGTTCTAGTGGAGACTTCTTGCCACGAGGACACAATCAATTTTACAGCCTCCAGGATGTTAAACTGTGTCTTCCAGAATTGTGCCAGTGTTAGTTCAGGATCAGTGGAAGTTGCCTGATGACACCTCCTGAACATTTTCTTCATGTACAGCTTCTTAAAGTTGTTGATCACATTCTGGTCCATTGGATGTATGATTGATGTAGTGTTGGGAGGCAAAAACAACACTTTGACAAAGTCAAATTGAGACTCCAAAGTTCTGGCAAGTTGAGGGTCATGACCAGGGGCATTACCCATGAGGAGAAGAGCCTTTAAAGGGAGTTTATTGGTGGTTAGGTAGTTCTTCACAGAAGGGCAAAACACCTCAACAGCCCATTCATTAAAGAGCTGTCTTGTTACCCATGCCTTACAGTTGGATTTCTAATAAACTCCAAGCCATCCTCTTACCACTTTTTGTTGCTTGAACACCCTGGGGTTCTCAGAGTGGTAGACAAGCATAGGCTTCAGTCGGAAATCCCCTGAAGCATTGGCACCAAGCAATAGAGTAAGACAGTCTTTCATGGGTTTATGCCCAGGTAAAGAGGCTTCATCTCTGGTGATGAATGTTCTTTTGGGCATCTTTTTTCAGAACAGCCCAGTTTCGTCTACATTAAATACTTGCTGTGGAAGATAATTTTCTGTAGCCATCAGTTTTTTAAATTCCACTAAAAACTTTGCTGCCCCTTCCTTATCAGCACTGGCAGCCTCACCATGCCTAACAACACTATATATGTCACTTCTTTTCTTAAATTTTTCGAACCAGCCCTTGCTGGCCCTAAAATCTTCAAATTCTGTGCCTGAAGAACCAGGTTGACCTTCCTTTAATGTTCGTATATTTCCATGGCTCTTTCACAAATAAATTCAGTAGAAACTGAATCACCTTTCATCTGTTTTTCCCTAAGCCAGATGAGAAGTAACCTCTGTTTCTGCTATTAGGGATCTACCTTTGAACACTGGCAGATTTGTCTCTCACTTTCACTTCCTTAAATTTGTCTTTCTGTGCAAGAATTGGCAACACAATTGTTGTCGACATGCCATATTCTTTGCTTAGCACATTTGTTCTAATGCCTTCTTCATGTTTTCTAATTAATTCCTGTTTCATCTGAATTGAAATCGCTTTTCTAGATTTCTTGGGACCCATGCTGGATTCAAAAACAATTTCAACATGTGATATTTTCAGTTTAATTGCTGTAAATAAAGAATATTTTCTTTAAATTAACACTCCACTGCGCTATATATCATCAATATGTAAAATAAATTTCAAAATGACCAATAATTTGACTAAAAACACAGAAAAAAGCATTTATGTTGAAGAGTGTCTGAAGCAAGATGTTACCTCCACTGAAAAGACACAAAGACTGACGTCTGTTTGGTGTGTTGACAGGCTGTTTGGCGCACATAAAACTAGTTTCCTGTACTTCAATTATGTTCAATAATTATTAAAATGACATAAATTTAATATAAAACTTTTAAAATTATTGAATAGTACAACCTTCTTGATATTTACTAAAACGGTAAGGAATTTAAGCCCTAGAACCGATTACTGTATTGGCGAACTAATACGACAGCTGGTGTGCAAGCAAAAACATGTTGAGGGCCGCCCATAAGGAATTCGTTAATCGAGGGATTGCTCGTTAACCGAAGTTAAGAATCTTATGGAAGGTAATTCGTTAACCGAGCGATCACTGTACAGGGCACTAGTTTTTTGTGCACCCATCAGCCGCTTGACTCACCTGTCAAAGCGTCAGTTTAACTTTGTTTACAGTGGAGGAAAAATCGTGTTTGTCGATCTCTTGAATACAGAGTATTTTTACATTAAAATTATTGGTCATTCTGAAATTTAGTTAACATATTGATAATACAGTATATAGCGCAATGCAGTGTTGATTTAAATAAAATAATCTTGAATTACACCTAGTGAACTTAAAATTTTATTGGTGAAATTACTGCATCAAGCATGGGTCCAAAGAAAGGCGATTTCTCCTCCATCCCTACTTCCTTCTCTTCTCCCTTCTCCTCCTTCACCCCCTACTTCTAATTCCCATCATCATCATCAACCAGCAACCTTCTACATACACACCTCAAAGTAAGTGTACTTTACGGCATTTTTTTTATACTTTGTATGTACTTTTCTGTGAGCTGGAACCAATTACCCAATATCCAATTGAAATAATGGATTTGGTTAACGAACTTTTCGGTTAACGAACAACTCTGTGGAACGAATTGTTTTCGTTAACCGAGGGACCACTGTATATGTATTAAATCTATGTAACCTAGCAAACTTCTGCCTTCATAACCAAGAAATCAATGACAATCTCACTTTAGGGTAACAGCATAAACAGTCTGGATTATAACAACATACTTCTGTACTTATGAAAATGTAATTTCCAAATACCCTGTACTATATGTGATATTCACCCTTTTATTTAACATGTTGAACTATTCCTGCTAGTTATTTACCATTATCAGAAGATGATTCATGCTGTGAGATGTCATAGGAGCACTCATCTCTGGTTATTCACAATCAAGCTTATACTGTAGTTATTTAGTGAGCACAATCCATGCATCAGGCATTACAGTACTGTATTGTACATCACATTTTAGAAAAGAACTCTTCAATTACACTGCAGAAAAGCTTACCTCAGTTTCATTAATACCATGGACAACTGCTTCATCCCCAAGTGTGGCATACAGTGTACATAATGGAATGCTTTGTCTAAAGCATCCAATTGCAGATATTAACCATTCTTTTCTGGTCTCTGCAAATATCACAATATTTTGTTTGGATCTATGGCCAACAGCCCGGAGGCCACAGCCAAACTTGTGAGCCAGGTTATCCACTTCAGTGTATGTGAGCCAGGAATATTCTCCAAGTTCATACTGTAACAAGAATTATTACTTTGATTAGCTATACTGTACCTTAAAGATCACATACATGTGATGTCAATCCTTTAATGTAAACAAAGAAATCATTATAATGACATCACTCATGACTTCCAGTTAATATTGTGAAGAAATAAATATGTACAGTACTGCAAAATTACTGTACTGTACTAGTGAACAGGGAGCGACAGGCTAATGTGCAGTCTACAATCACCTCAGAAATATAGATAAAGTAAGATCAATGATACAAAATTGAACTAGAAACCGAGAACTTGATTAAAATCTTGAAGGAATAAGTGGCCATGACTGGTCATAAAATACATTAATAACTAAACTACAGAAAGAGTAATCACAATACTGTTAACCTTTTTGAAAACTTTGCCATTCTTCTGAAGTTCTTCTGATTCTTGCAATATCTGTCTTGTTCCAAGTGCTTTTTTGTTGCCGTGTTTTTTACAAGCATAGGAGAGAGCTTCCTCTATTGTGGTAATATTAGCATTGCGGATCTCCACTTGGAACTCGTGTGGTGGGTCACAGTTTTTATAGCACAGTCCTTCCTTTACAGGATGTTGTTCTGCCTAGTGAAGATAAAATCATAGAAACACATAAATACATCTTTAACAAATACTGTAATGTACTCCAAAAGTAATGATTATCATTTATTGAATATCCTAACCTCTCTAATATGTAGATTATAAATATTATACTGTAAAAATATTACAATTTGAAAAAAAAAAGTACTGTAGTACTGTACAGGAATACAGTACAGAACTATACTGTAGTGTACTACAAATACAATAATAATTAAACAATGATAATCTTATCATTAACAATAATACTGCAGTTATAACAAGAATCCAAATGTTATAAAAATATTTTAAACATAATAATACCTGTACAGTACTGTACTACCTTGTACCAGTGGCATGTCGTGAAAAAAAAATGCTAGAACAGTATAAACAAATGACACCGTTGTTAATGACATTATACCACAGGTTGACAATCCCTTATCCGAAATCCTTGGGACCAGATGCATTTCGGTTTTTGGAATTTTTCGTATTTCAGATATTATATTTATTTATTTATTTTATTTTTTTTTTTTTTTTTTTTTTTTTTTTTTTTTTTTTTTTTTTACAGGGATCAGCCCACCCGGGCACAGGTCACTGACCCACATTGGGGCCGGGGGACTAAAATATAATAATAATAATAATTATAATAATAATAATTCATAGGTCTAGGTCGTGTTTCTCACTTTTGATCTTTTTTTCATTCTTGTATTTCTTTATTATTATTATTATTTTATTATTACAGTATTATTATTATTATTATTATTATTATTATTATTATTATCATGCTTATTTTATTTTTGTGTATTTTTTATTAAAATTTTTATTTACTATGAATAATCATTATTACTGTATTATCATTCTCATGGGGTGCGTTGGGCCTCCCGCACAACCCATCCCAAATGTTTGTTTATGGTAGAGATAAGGTAACCGGCCAGCCATAACTGGGACATGTTTTCAATTAGTGGTATGTTAGCCAGCCGATAAGGGGGGCAGGTCAGTGAGACAGTGTGTACTGTTCATCACTTCACGCCTCAAAAAACCAATTTAGCCAGTGGGCTTTAGACCTTGGGTTAGAGAAGACCTCCTACTCCGCGGACTTAAGAACAGGGGCCATACAGTCCTACCAGTGCTACGAGTCTGTGTGTGCAAATCCCCGAGATTTTTGTTAAGTCCAGCGACAAGTTAACACATCCTGTAAAGGAAGTGATCAATGGACCTGGTTGCTACAAGAGCACTTCAGGCCGGCCTAATAGATCTAAACGATTAATTCACCAGGTTGACAAACTCTCCCTTATAACTTACGGTACTGTGGCGTGAATGTGAGTGACTGACCTATCCATGCAAATTATAAGTCCAGTGTATGGAATTGTGCCAAATAAACGTAAGTGCAATCATCTGCCCGTATCTGTGATCCCTCTCTTATTATTATTACCAAGGGTAATGACTGAATGGTTATGACAAAGTAAAACCAATAACTTAGATGGATGTTGGAAGTTAATGGAATTCATTAAATCATCATTTATCAAGTACACAACGCATTGAATGCCGGAAGCAGAGTGAAATTCTACATAGTGATACACCATAATCTCCTGGGTGAGTAACCAGTGTGAAGGTATCCGAGTTCTACGGGAAGAAAACCACTTTCCTGCATTTAAAACGTAACAATCATCATTATAAATATTATTATTATTATTATTATTCCTATTACATTTTCACCCCCCCAGGCCCCGATGTGGGTCAGTGACCTGTGCCCGGGTGGGCTAAAAAAAAAAGAAAAAAGAAAAAAAAAAAATTGCTCCACAAAAAAAAATCGGTTTACAGAGCTTTTCGGTTTTCGGAATTTTGGATAAAGGGTTGTCAACCTGTACTATCAAGTACAGCATGCCCTAAAAATTTGCGAAACTCTATTATTCGTGGATGACACCCTGGATGTACCCAAGAATTAATACATTTATGACACCGATGAACAACAGTGCAACCCCGCTTTACGCGGTCAATTGAGCCCACAGCGACCTGCGTAAAGTAGGAAACGTGTAAACTGAACAACAGAACATAGGGGATTAATTGAAATAGAGACTGGGCCGACCCCCAAACTCCACTTTTTCCCGACACAATACGTACGTTTTAGTAAAAATAACATCTTAACTTTATGATGGTATGCACACACACATAATATAGAAGAGAAATATCAATAAGAGAATAATATACTGTACCAGGTAAAAGAAAAATCAAGGTTTAACACTTACGTCATGGTAGGTTAGGTTAGAAAAAATCAAGGTCTAACACTTACGTAAGGTTGGTTATGTTTTAAAAAATCAAGGTTTAACACAAACTTAAGGTTAGGTTATGCTAGGAAAAATCAAGGTTTAACACTTACGTAAGGTTAGGTTATGTTAGGAAAAATCAAGGTTAGGTTTAACACTTACGTTAGTAGAAGAGATGGGTCGGCATACGGGAATGGAGGCTGGTTCAGAGGCAGAGGGCAGACTACTGGCCCTCAAGTGAGTCACCATCACTGTCATCCACACTTGTCAGGGCCACCCTGACAAATCCCTCAAAGTCACCATCACTGTCTCTGTCACTATCACAGGCTTGGGCTGGCTATGGTGGGTTGCGGGTGAAGAACTCGGTAATGCTTTGTTGACGGCTAGTGTTGATGTTGTCGTGATACACCTTGATGTAGGGCTCCATAGCCTGCAACAGCTGGGTAGTGAAGACTTCATACCGGTTATCGTCAGGGTCGTCGGAAAGGAGGAGCTTCAGTTTCTCTACACACTCAATGGCACCCCTTACATTACCATGTGATAACTTGTGTTTTTCTCGGGATGACGCACCGCCTGTCTCTTCACTGATGTGATCGTCTTCTAACATTTCGTCGGCAGTCACATCAAGATCCCTTATCACCTCCATATGTCATCATTGGTGGTCTCGGAGAAGCCTGCAGCTGTAACACTCTGCGCAGCTTCTCTGGCAGGGTCCACTGCTACTGCAGCAGTCTGAACCTCACCAGTCACAGGTTGACTCTACCTCCCACCTGCGATACCTTGCAACACATGTCTCCATGAGTTACGAACCGTTGCTACAGACAGCTGATCCCATGCCTCCACCAAGAAGTCCAACTGTTGTTCCTCGTCCTCGTCGCTCTTGCTATCAGTGTCACCCAGGTTACGCAACTCATCCTTGGTGTTGGTATAGTCGTTCAGGAGTTTAAACTTCTTTGCAGAGAATGCAGCTTTCACATTGCAGATCAACTCCTGGTCCATGGGCTGGATTAATGACGTAGTGTTGGGAGGAAGATAGACCACTTTTACTTTGGGGTGACGATCCAACAGTAGGGGCGAGTGTCCTGGTGCGTTGTCAAGCAGAAACAAAATCTTGAATGGAACATTCTGTTGCTCACAGAATTTCTTCACGTCGGGAACGGAACAGTCATCAAACCAGGAGAGGGACAGAGTAGAGAACATCCACGCCTTACGTGCGGTCAGCCGATGGACATCTAGCTTAGTCATGTCCATGTTCTTGTAGGCGTGTGAGCTGTGTGGATCACCGATAACTTGAGTTTACAGGAACCGGAGGCATTGGTGGTAAACAGGATGGTGATGCGCTCCTTGTGCAGCTTCCAGCCCCGATACTTGCTGGCAGACTTGACAATGAAGGTCTTGGAAGGTAGCTTTTTCCAAAACAGACCGGATTCGTCCATGTTAAACACCTGGTCGTCACTGTACTGTCCTTCCTCCATAATATCACGTTAAAACGGAGGAAAATCCCTAGCCGCAACACGGTCAGCACTCGCTTCTTCACCACCAATGTTGATGTTGGTAATCTTGTTCCTCTTCTTAAACCTGTGCAACCACCCAGAGGAAGCATTGAAGGGTTTGGGCTCTGCAATTCCCATCTTACGTGACACTGCTGCGTGCAGTTCATGTGCGTACTCCTGAACTGAGCGTGGGTCCACCGCCATGTTGCGTCGCGCCTGACGAATCAAATAACTCACCAGCAAATTTTCCACCTTTAAGAGCACCCTGTTCTGGCAATAATTGATCATTGAAGCACCTGCAGACTTTGTGATTTTCATGTGCTCTTTGATCTTGGCTGCATCTTTCTTGATAGTGCGAATCGTAAATTCGTTGACGCCATGCTGGCGCGCGAGATCAACTTGCCGTGTTCCTTTCTCCAAATCTTGAATGATCTGGTATTTCACTTCGTAGCTTAGACCACGGCGTGTCTTCTTGGCATTAGGGCGGCTGGGTCCAGGTAAGGAAAGGTCTGTCTCTGGTGGCAGTGGTGGTCCGGCGGAAGCCATTTCACAGAACAATAGATTCACTTATACACGGAGTGGCCTGGAGGGATGAAACTGTCACGGCTAGGTGAAGCGTCGTCTTTCCACCCTCCCTCCCTCCCCCGGGTGGACACGTCATAATACTTTAAGCCAATTACAGCTAGCAGCAGAGGGGGGTAGGGATGCATGGCCAATCAGAGTCCGATACGTCATATGACGTCAGTGATAACGCAACAGAGACATGCACTGCGCAACCTTACCGCGCGCGGCTTGCCCAGGCGGAGGGAGGAGGCGGGAGCAGGCAGGTGGGGCGAATCTAAAAATAGCGTCTTGAGCCGGACACTCTCTGCGTATATGTGGAAAAAACTCGCGTTAAGTGAAAGTTCGGCTCGGGCGAGGCACCGCGTATACGTGAAATCGCGCTAAGCGAAACCGTGTTAAGCAGGGTATTACTGTATATAATTAAAGAAAATACTTGCAGTGTGTTTAATATATTACAGTATATTATAAATAAATAAATAAACAAAGAAATCGGCAAATTTATTTCAAGTAAATAGAAATATTTTACTCACACTGACATTAGTTCCAGTTAAATAACTGACGCTTAAGTGAGTCACTAGTGTACACCAGCCGGTAAAATTTGATGCCAATACTTTAAGTGAATTGGCCTTATTTTAAATAACCAACCATAAATAAATGCAAAAAGGAAAAAAGATCAAAGGTGAGAAACAATATATTGTATGTACGTTGTGTTGTCAAAGGAAGAGAAATAATTGAAACTCTGCAATTGTGTAAATGAGGCAGAAAGATAGATCAGCAACTTAAGACTTGGTCACAATTTTCGTGATGCCATATGGAAGTAGGATCTACCATTAGACAATACTGTACATTATGCTTCCAATATCTTCCCAGGCAGTAGTATCTCCCTGTTTGGTAGCTGCCTAAAATTTTTAGTAATATTATTTTGATACAACATGATAAATTAGACAAACAATGAAAATAAACAAACAAAAGTTATTTACCAAGACCTTCTCTCTGAGAACAGAGGGATGGAGGGGGAGGGATGAAGGGGAGATAAGGAGGTTATTTATAGCCCGTCTTTGTGTAGGAAAGTCGACGACACTATAAATAATTCATTTAAAATTTATATTTTTTACATGACTGCGATTATAAAAAATTGTGAATATATATATATATATATATATATATATATATATATATATATATATATATTACCCCGCCTAACACGGTTTCACTTAACGCGTTTTACCATATACGCGGTGCCTCGCCAGAGCTGAACTTTCACTTAACACGGGTTTTTTCCACATATACGCGGTGAGTGTCCGGCTCGAGACGCTATTTTTAGATTTGCCCCACCCGCCACCCTGCCTGACTGCCTGTTTTAGCTCATAAAATTCATACAAATTACCCGGCCAGAATATAATTTACATTGCTGGAATTCTTATAATTTGGTGATCATTTTGAATATAAACATCATATATTTTGCATTAGACGTACAAATTTTAGATAAAATGTTTTCTCTGAGTAAATATGTTATCTTTTGTGCAAAATATATGACATTTATATTCAAAATATTCCTGGTCTTACAAGGAATCCAGTAATGTCAAATATATTATCCTATCTTTAGTTAGAGGTAATATTTATTACTAAAAATTTAAATACCCCGTATTCTGGTTTTCCCACACATCTCCTTGGGACGGTTGGTGGGGGGGGGGGGGGGGGGGGGGGGGGGAGGGACCGACCGACCATCTGTTACCCTGTGAAGAATATTTTTTTTTTATTAACTGAAGATATTTGTTTTAGCTCATAAAATTCATACAAATTACCCGGTCAGAATATAATTTACATTGCTGGAATTCTTAGAATTTGATGATCATTTTGAATATAAACATCATATACTTTGCATTAGACATACAAATTTTAGATAAAATGTTTTCTCTGAGTAAATATGTTATCTTTTGTGCAAAATATATGACATTTATATTCAAAATATTCCTGGTCTTACAAGGAACCCAGCAATGTCAATTGTATTATCCTAACTTTAGTTTGAGGAATTATTTATTAAAATTTAGTGGTTTTCCCCCAAAAATTTCTCAGAGAGGGAAGAGCCAGCAGTGTAGTGTGAGAAGAGGGGGAGGGAGTTGAGTCCATTATTTGAATGGACATTAACTTGGCGACTGTATTTCTCTTAAGCATTAATTGTGTCCATGTACCATCATAAAATTAAGATGTTATTTTTACTACAACATAGTTATGTGTCTTCAAAAAGTGGAGTTTGGGGGTCGGGCTGGTTTCTATTGGAATTAATCCCATATGTTCTGTTGTTCAATTAACGCGGATTTCACTTAACGCGGGACCCTCTGGGTTCTATTGACCGCGTTAAGTGGGGTACAACTGTATATATATATATATATAAGTAAAAGTCCAAAAATCCGGATGCCAAAAATCCGGACCAACCGAGAATCCGGACTTTTGGAAAACTAATTATCACTACGTATTTTTTTTTTTTTAGCTGGCTTTTGTGTGTATGTGCGCATGCGTGAGCGCCACAGCTGCACAGCGACAACAAGCGACCACGTGGTCTCCACTTTAAAACGAGCAGTCAAACTGTGACAGCATACCGTATATACTCATCTATAAACCCCTCCCTCGTTTATCTGTCGACCCTGATTTTTTGACCAAGAAATCGTTAATTTATGATATTCCTCGTTTATAGTTCGACCCACGTTTTTGAGGGTAAGCGAACAACAAAACCTTCAGTAAAAACGCTCTACGTCCTATAAACTGAAACACGAGTGCCCAAGGCAAATTGTTTACCATTTATTATTACAACACTTTACACTGAAACCCCAGTAGTTTCAACAAAAATATTGTATATTTCCATTCAAGTATTTATTCAAGTCAATTAGGAGGGAATATTATTGTAATACAACAGTTTTTTAACTAAACCATTCGAAAAGTGATTACGGTAACATCTTTTGAACGAAAGAAAGCGAGTCATTGTTTTCGTCACGATTTTATCCCACTTTCCACTTTAATACGTACGTCATTTCAACAAAAATATTACATTTCCGTGAATGTATTATATCAAGCACAGTATGAATAGAACAATATTTTGAGTCTTACTCTTTCCATTTACAGATTACTGTACAAGCCCATAATAATGGCTCCTAAAGTAGATAAACTTCGTTGTTGGAAGAGAAAGAAGAACACGAGGAAATTGAGTGACAAACTTGAAATAATTAAGAAACTAGTACGTGGTGTGAGCAATACTGTTCTAATGGAAAATACAAGATTGGAAAGTCTACAATTTATGATATCAAAAAGGCAAAGAATAAAATTCTAGAATTCACAGCTTTTTCATTAAAACTGCTCGTTTTGATAAATGAAGCATGCTATATTTGCTAATGAATAAACTATCAAAATGTACCTGTTCATCTCTTCTTTATTCCTCCTTAAATTTTAATTTTAAAAGTACTGCCTGAGAATCCAGAAAATCCGAAAATCCGGACCGACCCAATCCCCAAGCAGTCCGGATTTTTGGACTTTTACTGGACATATATATATATATATATATATGCAAGTAAATCACTGTAGGTGATATATATATATATATGCTGATAACCACCAGGAAAGAAGAAAACACGAAGTTCCCTTCGTGTTTTCTTCTTTCCTGGTGGTTATCAGCATATACCTAGATCACGCGCACCTACAGTGATTTACTTGCATATATATATATATATATATATATATATATATATATATATATATATATATATATATATATATATATGTATATATATATATATATGTATATATATATATATATATAAACATACATACATACATACATACATACATACATACATTATACATACAGTACCTACATTATACATACATACATACATACATACATATACAGTATATATATGTATGTATGAACCTCTCTAGTCCGGCAACCTCGGGACCTGACCGGTGCCGGACCATGGAAATTGCTGGACCATGGAAATTCACCCTTTTCCTGGATAGATAGTGACTTGTGCTTATGCCTGGAAGCACTAGCACCACTTTCTCTGTGTCATGGTCTCTTTGAAGACATATTGAAGGGTTAAATGTCGTATAGTAGCTTCTCAAATTCCGCGAGTTTTTAATTCATAACGTATTTTATTGGAACACACAAAAAAATTTATAAATAAAAATTTTGACGGCGGAAACTTGAATTTCGACGGGTTTGAACGGCCTGCCAACGTGCAGACGACGTGCATAATCGTGTAAACAGGGTCATTTCTCTTATGTACAAAAGATTCATTATTGTTTAGTACTGAATGTCTTTTTTATTGAATTAATGTTTATGTGTGCAAAATGAGCAATACAATTCATTAATAATACGTAGAAAATTAAAACACACTAGGAAATGACACAGCATTGTTTTTGTTGATTACAAAGCCAGTGACTGACTGGTTCTACAAATAAAACTGAAGAAAATAAGACCTTGGTTGTAGCTGTAATAAAATTAATATGGTTGTTTTAAGTAATATTATTTAATGTTAATAAATGGAACAATAGAAGTAGCTAACGATAATGGTAAAGAAAAAAGAGAGATCGCATATGTAAGTGCGCACACGTGAAAACATATCGTCATTACTTTACATAAGAATATGAAAGCAACACTAATTTACTGTTCATATATATTTTAATTAATGTTTCTGAATTTGTTTTTATTGAATAAATGTACGTGTGTGCAAAATTAACAATACAATTTATTAATAATACGTGGAATATTAGAGGAGACGAGACGGCTGCCGGCATTGTTTATGTTAAAGCTTACGAAACCAGTGACTGATTGGTTCTACATATAAAACTGAAGAAAATAAGACCCTGAGTTTAGCTGTAGTAAAATTAATGTAAAGAATGAATATGGTTGCTTAAAGTACCTGTAATGTTATTTAATGTTAATAAATGGAACACTATAAGTAGCTAACCATTAATGGCAAAAAAAAAGTGAGACTGCTCGTATGTAAGTGCGCACATGTGAAAATATATCGTCATTACTCAACATAAGAATATGAAAGCAACACTTATTTACTGCTAATATATATTGAAGGGTTAAATGTTGTACTCTGTATAGACAAGCAGATTCAGATTTCAGATTTGCCCCCGAGGGGGCTAGTTTATTGGGCACCCCCTTACATCCTGTGCAAGGTGAAGCGCAGAAGCGTTTACAGCGCCCAACAGGGAAGTATGAAAAGTTCATACTTGCCTTTATGATTCGTACATTAGGGGCGTAAAAGCCTGAAGGGTCATAGGTTCTGTCAAGTTACATAAAGTGAGAGAATGATGAGTGTGTGGGGGGAAAGTTCCCGGTACATTTTATCTGTTTAAGTATGTACAGTAATCTTTTTCACTCAAATCCTAATGAAATACTATTGAATTAGAATACTGTAGCTGGTGTAAACAGTCGGAACAGTCCCACCACCGATTGTCTCTCGTGAAGCAAGCTTATAAATTAAAGAAAATACTTGCAGTGTGTTTAATATATTACAGTACAGGTTGTACCTCTCTAGTCCGGCATTCTGTGGTCCGGAAACTCCCGTGGTCCGGAATGAATTTAAGTTTGTCCAATAAGTAGATAGGCAGCTTTTTTTTTCTTTTTTTTTTTACTTATCTGAATTATTATTATTATTACAGGAGTATTAAATTTTTGCCCCTCAGGCCCTAATGTGGGTCAGTGACCTATTCCCGGGTGGGCTAATCCCCTTAAAAAAAAAAAAAAAGCCGCGGGAAATTAAGGTTTGTTTTCATCCGGCAGTTCGGCTGCTCTCTCTCTCTCTCTGCTTGTCTATACAGAGTACAACATTTAACCCTTCAATATATAGGAGCAGTAAATAAGTGTTGCTTTCATATTCTTATGTAGAGTAATGACGATATATTTTCACATGTGCGCACTTACATACGAGCAGTCTCGCTTATTTTTTTTACCATTAATGGTTAGCTACTTATATTGTTCCATTTATTAACATTAAATAACATTACAGGTACTTCAAGCAACCATATTCATTTTTTTACATTAATTTTACTACAGCTAAACTCAGGGTCTTATTTTCTTCAGTTTTATATGTAGAACCAATCAGTCACTGGTTTTGTAATCAACGAATACAATGCTGTGTCATTTCCTCGTGTGTTTTAATATTCAAAGTACTATTAATGAATTGTATTGCTCATTGTGCACACATAAACATTAATTCAATAAAAAAGACATTCAGTAATAAACAATAATGAATCTTTTGTACATAAGAGAAATGACGCTGTTTACACGATTATGCACGTCGTCTGCACATTGGCGGGCCGTTCAAACCCGTCGAAATTCAAGTTTCCGCCGTCAAAATTTTTATTTATTTATTTTTTTGTGTTCCAATAAAATACGTTAAGAATTAAAAATTCGTGAAATTTGAGAAGCTACCATACGACATTTAACCCTTCAATATGTCTTCAAAGAGACCATGATGCAGAGAAAGTGGTGCTAGTGCTTCCAGGCATAAGCACAAGTCACTATCTATCCAGGAAAAGGGTGAATTTCCATGGTCCGGCACCGGTCAGGTCCCGAGGTTGCCGGACTAGAGAGGTACAACCTGTATGTTATAAATAAATAAATAAACTAATAAATCGGTAAATCCATTTCAAATAAATGAAACAATTGTATTCGACACCGACATTAGTTCCAGTGAAATAACAGACGTTTAAGTGAGCCACTAGTGTTTACACTACACCAACCGATAACATTTGATGCCATTACTTGAAGTGAATTGGCCTTATTTTAAAAAACCATGCATGTGTAAACAGCACTGGTCAATGGGATGGTTGGTAAAGGACTACTGGGTCAGTAAGCTCCCAATGGTTAAGTGTCACATTTGGGGTACCGGTCTTATACAGTGAATAGGGCTCAAAAGCTACTTTTTAAATGGACATTTTTGGGGTCGTCTTATACACACCGTCACCTTGTAGGCCGAGATATACGGTAGTGAAGTGCCCATTCGACTTGTGAAGTTAAACGATCATAGTCTATCATACCCTGTGTACGAAACCCCCCATTAATTCCCCCTATGCAATTAGGAAAATAAAGTTGTAACATGAATTTGTGTTTTATATACTACATTTGTACTGAGCCTGTGTTAATATACGTAGTCACTCCCCACACCCTCGAGACACGCTACCAAACTTCCTGTCTTTACATCCTCCTACTATAAATACTCTACCTATATGTAATATCCTCTTCTGGTGAGTTTTGTCTCATTACATATCCTTACCTCCCTCTGCCGCTAGCTGTGATTGGTCTAATGTTATATGACGTGGCCTGGCACGGGAGGGAAGCTACTGACCTAGCCGCATCAGTCTCATTGTTCTCAGTCACAATGTATGCTGTTCTCTCTTGTGCCCGCTAATCTGTTCAACAATGGCATCCGCTGGACCCCCACCACCCCAGAAAAACCTTGATTTACCTGGACCCAGCCACCCCAAGTCCAAGAAGATATGACGTGCCCTAAGTTACGAAGTTAAGTACAAGATCGTGTAAGATTTGGAGAAAGGAACGAGACAAATTGATTTGGCGCGCCAGCATGGTGTGAACGAATCTACGATCTGGACGATCAAGAAGGATGCCGCCAAGATTAAAGAACACAGGAGTATCACAAAGTCTGCAGGTGCTTCAATGGTGAAGTACTGTCAGAATAAGGTTCTGCTCAAGACTGAGAACTTACTGGTGAGCTACTTAATTCGTCAGGCAAGACGGAACATGGCGGTCGACACGCAGGCAGTGCAGGACTACGCTCGTGAAATGTACTCATCAGTGGCGCGCAAGATGGGAATTGCAGAGCCCAAACCCTTCACTGCTTCCTCTGGGTGGCTGCAAGGGTTTAAGAAAAGGAACAAAATTACCAACATTAACATTGTTGGTGAAGGAGCGAGTGCTGACCATGCTGCTGCCCTGGATTTTCCTCCATTCTTACGAGAAGTTATGGAGGAAGGACAGTACACCGACGACCAGGTGTTCAACATGGATGAATCCGGTCTGTTTTGGAAAAAATTACCTTCCAAGACCTTCGTTGACAAGTCTGCCAGCAAGTGTCGGGGCCAGAAATTGCAGAAGGAGCACATCACCGTCTTGTTTACTACCAATGCCTCCGGTACCTGTAAGCTCAAGTTATCGGTGATCCACACAGCACGCAAGCCACATGCTTACAAGAACATGGATATGACCAAGCTAAATGTCCCCTGGCTAACCTCACGTAAGGCGTGGATGTTCACTGGTCTGTCCTTCTCCTGGTTTGACGACTGTTTCATTCCTGACATCAAGAAATTCTGCACGCAAAATAATGTGCCATTCAACATTATGTTGCTGCTTGACAACGCACCAGGACACTCGCCCCTACTGTTGGATAATCACCCCGGTGTAAAAGTGGTCTTCCTTCCTCCCAACACTACGTCGTTAATCCAGCCCATGGACCAGGAGTTGATATGCAAAGAAGTTTAAGCTCATGAACGACTACACCAACACCAAGGATGAGTTGCATCACCTTCTGAGTGGCACAGATAGCGAGAGTGACGACAACGAGGATGCAGAACATGAGTTGGCAGAGCATGAAGTGCGAGTTAAAGAGTTTTGGAAAATG
The DNA here is from genome assembly GCA_958450375.1 of Homarus gammarus. Classification (NCBI taxonomy): domain Eukaryota; kingdom Metazoa; phylum Arthropoda; class Malacostraca; order Decapoda; family Nephropidae; genus Homarus; species Homarus gammarus. The sequence goes on along the minus strand of CAUDMG010003421.1, from coordinate 1,559,049 downwards.
TTTAACGTAGAGAAAGCTGTTCATTTCTTGGTGGAGGTATGGGGGCAGCTGTCTGTGGCAACGATTCGTCACGCGTGGAGGCATGTGTTGCAAGGTATCCCAGGTGGGAGGCAGAGGCAAACTGTGGCTGGTGAGGTTTAGTCTGTTGCAGTGGCAGTGGACCTTGCAAGAGAAGCTGCACAGAGTGTTACAGCTGCAGGCTTCTCCGAGACCACCAACGACGACATCATGGAGGTAATCAGGGATCCTTAGGTGACTGCCGACGAGATGCTGGAAGACGATTACGTCAGTGAGGAGGCAGGTGGTGCGGCAGCAACAGAACAGAAGTTAACTCATGGTGATGTAAAGGATGCCATCGAGTTTGCCGAGAAACTAAAGCTCACCCTTTCAAAAGACTATGTCAATCACCAGTATGAAGTCTTCAATAACTTCTAGACCAAAGTATGGAGCAGTATATCCAGATGTATCACGACCACATCAACACTAGCCATCAGTGTAGCATCACTGACTTCTTCGCCCGAAACCCACCACAGCCAGGCCAAGCCAGTGATAGTGACAGTGATGGTGACTTTGAAGGGTTTGTCAGGGAGGCCCTGACAACTATGGTGGATAGTGATGGTGATTCACCTGAGGGCCACTAATCTGCCCTCTGCCTCGGAACCAGCCCCCATCCTCGTATGCCGACGCATCTCTTCTACTAACGTAAGTGTTAAATCTTGATTTCCTTTTACCTGGTACAGCATATTATTCTCTTAGTGATATTTCTCTTCTATATTATGTGTGTGTGCATACCATCATAAAATTAAGATGCTATTTTTACTAAAATTTACGTATTGTGTAGGAAAAAGTGGAGTTTGGGGGGTCGGCCCAGTCTCTATTTCAATTAATCCCATATGTTCTGTTATTTCATTTAAGCGTTTCTCGTTTTACGCGGTCCTCCACGGGTTCAATTGACCGAATAAATGCAGACTATACTGGATATAAATTTACTTATCTATTTATTAATACAGTGATCCCTCGGTTAACGAGCGCCCCGGTTAACGAGATTTCGGTTAGCGAATTACCTTCCATTAGATTCTTAACTTCGGTTAAAGAGCAATCCCTTGATTAACGAGTATTGTATTTAACAAGCACCCCTCCACATGTTTTCGCTTGCATCTGGCGGTCCACCAGCTGTAGTATTAGTCCGCCAATGCAGTAATCGGTTCTAGGGCTTAAATTCCTTACTATTTTAGTAAATATCAAGAAGTTCGTACTATTCAATAATTGTAAAAGTTTTATATTAAATTTTTTAGTCAAATTAACAATTATTGAACATAATTGAAGTAAAGAAGCTAGTTTTTTGCACGCCTAACAGCCTGTCAACACACCATACAGGCGTCAGTCTCTGTGTCTTTTCAGTGGAGGTAACATCTTGCTTGAGACTCTCTTCAACTAAATGCTTTTTTCTGTGTTTCCAAGCAAATTATTGGTCAATTTGAAATTTATTTTACATATTGACAATATATAATGCAGTGCAGTGTTGATTTAATGAAAATAATCTTGAATTACACCAAGAGAACTAAAATTTTATGGGTGAAATGGCACCATGGGGTGACTTCTCTTCCACCCCAATGCCTTCTCTACTCCCTTCTCCTCCACCCCCATTCTAATTCCCATCATCATCATCCAGGAGCCTTCGACATACACACCTCAAAGTAAGTGTACTTTTCTACTTTTTTTGTTGATTTTAGGCAATTTTCGGTATGCTGGAACCAATTACCCAAAACCCATTAAAACAATGGTTTCGGTTAACGACTTTTTCGGTTAACGAGCAACCTTCTGGAACGAATTGTGCTCGTTAACCGAGGGACCACTGTACTGTATACTTATTTATTTTTAAATCTTGCTTGTGAATTTACAGTATAAATTTATGATTGATCTGGTAATGCTGCAGTGCTGTAGGGGGTAGTAGTAGGGGAGGGACAACTGGAAGTATGCTATGCTTTCATTACCCAAATCTCTAACAAAAGAAATTTTAATCACAGCATATTTGATTCACTTGAATCCTATTTACTGTACATGAATTTGGGGAAAAGTGGGTTAAAATATAATTTAAATTAATACTTTTTATTTTACGTCTGGCAGTGGCATATCATTTTACCCTGCAAGAGAGACAGATTTTCAAGCTGTGTATGCTCCCGTCTTGCAAGTTTAAAAAATCTGCACTCCTATTACAACAGCTTAAATTCACTAAGACTTTAATAAAAAAAAAAAAAATGCAGAATGCTATATACAATAATATATACAGTCTGCGCGGAATGTTAAGTCGTAATAGGGCCGACGAACTAAGTTCTCGCAAAAATAAGATCATATGTTGTGAAGCCTGTCCTGGGATGCGAATGTCAAAACGCTTGGTTTGTTGGCAAGTGCTGACATTTGGCAACTGAGAACACGTCACGGCTTGTAGTCAGTGCGCCTCTGGCAGCTGTGAGGGGAAGGTTTTTTGTGCGGGTTCCCGCGCCAGGAGGCCATGTTTTGTTTAGTTTAAGGTGCATTAACCTGACATAGTGGCCATCAGAGATGTCCAGGAGAGTTACTACAAGAGACGATATTGCAGCAGTGATTGCATTGTACAAAGCGAACCATGTACTGAGAGAAATATCGGCTCAGACTGGTGTGGCATTACGAGTTGTTCAAAATCTTGTCAAACGTTTCCGTGACCTTGGAGAGGACGAGTTACCAGCTCCATTACCTAAGTCTGGTAGGCTTAAATTATTGTCTCCCCGGACACTTAAAGTTATTTCTCGACAAGTTCGGTCCAATCCCACACTCACAGCACGTGAAGTAAAAGAGAGAAACCCCCCCCCCCCCCGTCTTTTGAGTCACGTCTCGTTACGTTGTGTTCAACAAGCCCTGCACGATGACCTGGGATTTAAGAGCTTTCGTGCCCGCCGTAAACCTCTGTTGACAAAGAGACAGAAGGAAAATAGAGTGAAATTTTGCAAGAAATATGAAGTGTGGGATTTAGAGACATGGAGGAGTGTATTATGGTAGGATGAGGCTACGTTTTCTGTGACTGGGAGTAATGGAGGGAGGGTGTACCGCCCCCCCCACTCAGACGCGCACCTTCCACAGTACACAGTGAAGACTGTTAAGCACCATGCCTCGCTTATGGTTTGGGCTTCCTTTACGTATTATGGTGTTGGTGAACTAGTAATCCTCCCTAAGAACCAGATGATGAATCAGTACAACTATCTTGAACTGCTCAGTGATTTCTTACCTGAATCATTTGATAAAGCTAAGGCAAGCCTTTTCATGCAGAACGGTGCCCCATGCCACACTGCTAAAAGTGTCATACAGTGGCTCAAAGACTGTGAGGTACCTTTCCTTAATGACTGGCCTGGCAGTAGCCCAGATCTTAACCCAATAGAAAATTTGTGATCCATTGTTAAGCGTCGTCTGCGCGACACTGACACAGCATCAATCCCGAAGCTAGAGGCAGCCATCAAGGATACCTGGGCTAACTTGCCACCTCACCTCTTGCAAAACCTTGCTGACAGTCTTCCTCGAAGGCTAAAAGACTGTCTGAAGCGCAGAGGAAACACTACAAAGTATTAATTGAAGTGGTAAGTGTTACTTGACTTTATTTATATAACATAATCGTAGATCTCAATATTTTTTCAGCACACGAACTAACATTCCACGCAGACTGTACAGTGGTCCCTCGGTCAACGAACACAATTCGTTCCAGAAGGTCGTTCGTTAACCGAAAATTTTGTTAATCGAATCCATTGTTTAAATGGGATATTGGATAATTGGTTCCAGCTCACCGAAAAGTACATACAAAGTAAAAAAAAAAAATTGCAGTTGTTACTGGCATATAAGTTATAATACAGTACAGTCATGCGCCGGTTAACGTCCTAGATACGTTCTTGGAAACTTGATGTTAACCGAAATGGACGTTGTCCGATCATCACATAAACTTTGTATTTATACTTACTTGTATGTGGAATACTATATACGTACATATACACTTTTACTCTTAAATCACTTCCGTAATGTGATACAGGTGATTAATTTTTACCTCTTGTGCAAAATACATGACGTTTATATTCAAATTATTCACCGTTTTACAAGGATTCCAGCAACGCTGGGCAGATGGGGGAGAGGGAGGGAGGGAGGGAGCGTGGGGGGAGGGGAGGTAGTACGTTTGACAGTTGGCACCGGCCCAAGGTCTAAAGCGTGTATATTTGTCAGTTCTTAAGTGACTAAGCTTCTCTCTTATAAAAAGCCAGTGAAATGACCTGGATGAATATAATTAACATTGTTGGGATTCTTGTAAGATAGTGATTAATTTGAATATAAACATGCTATAATTTGCACTAGGCATAACAATTTTAGTACCGTAATCAAATTAGTACATGTGCACTCAAGCTTTGCACTAAAGTCATTTATTTCTTTTACGTTTCTTTTAGTATGGTGTGTGCATGTAAATGGATGAAAATAAATGAAGAAATTTATGTAAATCTACCCAAAAATACGGTTGAAAAAATTTATATTATAAATGTACTACAGTACTGTACACTTATGTACAACAATTTTTATCTCATGAGCAAAATATATGACATTTATATTCAAATTATTGGCTGTCTTGCAAGGATTCCAGCAATGCAAATTATAATCTCCTAACTTTAGTCTGAGATATTATATAAGATAAAAACTGTAAGCCTAAAACCCTGGCTGGGAGGGACGGACACAGCCAGCCAGCGAGGGGTGGGAGGGGAGGGGGGGGTTGAGGTGATATGTTTGACAGTTTGAGCTGAAGGTCTCTGCGTGTTTATTAAACAGTCCTACTAAGCTTCTCTCATTTTAAAATGCCAGTGAAATGATCTGGGAGAATATAATTAACATTCCTGGGATTCTTGTACGATACTGATTAATTTGAATATAAACATGCTGTAATTCGCACTAGACATAACAATTTTAGTACCGTAATCAAATTAGTACCTGTGCACTCCAGCTTTGCACTAAGGTCATTTATTTCTTTTAGGTTTTTTTAGTATGGTGTGTGCATGTAAATGGATGAAAATAAATGAAGAAATTTATGTAAATCTACCCAAAAATTCAGTTGAAAAAATTTATATTATAAATGTACTACAGGTTGCACCTCTCTAGTCCGGCATTCTGTGGTCCGGAACGATTTTAGTTTGTCCAATAGGTAGATAGGCAGCTCTTTTTTTTCTTTTTTTTTTTATGTGAATTATCATTACAGGAGTATTAAATTTTTGCCCCTCAGGCCCCAATGTGGGTCAGTGACCTATGCCCGGGTGGGCTAATCCCCTTAAAAAACAAAAACAAAAAAACAAAGCCGCAGGAAATTAAGGTTTGTTTACATCCGGCAGTTCGGCTGCTCTCTCTCTCTCTGCTTGTCTATACAGAGTACAACATTTAACCCTTCAATATATATGAGCAGTAAATAAGTGTTGCTTTCATATTCTTATGTAGAGTAATGACAATATGTTTTCACATGTGCATACTTACATACGCGCAGTCTCACTTTTTTTTACCATTAATGGTTAGCTACTTATATTGTTCCATTTATTAACATTAAATAACATTACAGGTACTTCAAACAACCATATTAATTTTTTTACATTAATTTTACTACAGCTAAAATCAGGGTCTTATTTTCTTCAGTTTTATATGTAGATCCAATCAGTCACTGGTTTCGTAAGCTTTAACATAAACAATGCCGGCAGCCGTCTTGTTTCCTCTAATATTCGACGTATTATTAATAAATTGTATTGTTAATTTTGCACACGCACACATTAATTCAATAAAAACAAATTCAGAAACATTAATTAAAATATATATGAACAGTAAATAAGTGTTGCTTTCATATTCTTATGTAAAGTAATGACGATATGTTTTCACGTGTGCGCATGCGCACTTACATATGCGATCTCACTTTTTTCTTTACCATTATCGTTAGCTACTTCTATTGTTCCATTTATTAATATTAAATAACATTACTTAAAACAACCATATTAATTTTACTACAGCTACAACCAAGGTCTTATTTTCTTCAGTTTTATATGTAGAACCAGTCAGTCACTGGTTTTGTAATCAACGAAAACAATGCTGTGTCATTTCCTCGTATTATTAATGAATTGTATTGCTCATTTTGCACACATAAACATTAATTCATTAAAAAAGACATTCAGCAATAAACAATAATGAATCTTTTGTACATAAGAGAAATGACGCTGTTTACACGATTATGCACGTAGTCTGCACGTTGGCGGGCCGTTCAAACCCGTCGAAATTCAAGTTTCCGCCGTCAAATTTTTTTTTATTTATTTTTTTGTGTTCCAATAAAATACGTTAAGAATTAAAAACTCACGAAATTTGAGAAGCTACTATACGACATTTAACCCTTCAATATGTCTTCAAAGAGACCATGACACAGAGAAAGTGGTGCTAGTGCTTCCAGGCATAAGCACAAGTCGCTATCTATCCAGGTAAAGGGTGAATTTCCATGGTCCGGCAATTCCCATGGTCCGGCAATTCCCATGGTCCGGCACCGGTCAGGTCCCGAGGTTGCCGGACTAGAGAGGTACAACCTGTACAGTATTGTACACTGATGTACTACATTTTTTTATATCTTGAGCAAAATATATGATGCTTATATTTAAATTAATCTGTCTTGCAAGGATTTCAGCAATGCAAATTATATTATCCTAACTTCAGTCTGAGATATTATATAAAATAAACATAAAGAAATCACCAATCTTTTGTCTGGGAACACAAGGAGGGAGGTAGCCAGTGAGCGTGGGAAGAGGGGGGGGCGCAGGGGGGTGGGGGGCTTGCGGGAGGTGAGGTGACAGAGTGTCTGGTGTTTGTTTATTTACTTGAGATAAGATTTGACAGTTGGCGCTGAAGGCCTGCGTGTTATTTATCATTACTTAAGAGTGGCTAAGCTCTTCTCATAATTTGCCACCCAAACGACCTGGGTGAATATAACTTACATTGCTGGGATTCTTGTAAGATAGTGATTTATTTGAATACCTGTATAAACAATCTATATTTGCAATAGACATAACAATTTTAGTACATGTACAGTACAGGTTGGCACTTAGGTCCATTGTTGACCGAGGGGCCACTGTATTGCAGTCCTTGTACTGTACAATATTGACTAAATTCACTAGATAACATACACAACTAATGGTTGGTAAAACTTGTCAAGTAAGTGAGTGTCAAGTCTGTCAGTATGAGTGGCACGTGTGAGTGCTTGTGTCCCCCATTATAGGAGTCCGTTTTCTCTCACTTCAGGACGCCTGAGTCCGTTTTCTCTTAATCTTAGAGTGCAGTTCACCAGAGACTTCGTTATTCCCTAGTAATGACACAGAATTTGAAATTGCAACCCCAATTTCAACTGGGGTTGCAATTGTTGAGGCCACTGGATATGTCTGATTACAGCAAATGTGTTATTGTCAATTTGTAGGTGAAAGATTTTATCCTCAATAGATGTAGGTTAACATTACACCTGGAGGCATATGCTTACTAAAGCCTAAGGAAGGATATTCCTTTAACACATAACATCTGGCCAGTATGGGAAGGATCATTGTGTTTTCGTCAGGGTTCGTGGAGTGGTGGTCCAGCAGGCGTCACCGAATGTTTTTATTTTTATTTTTTTTTTGAGGGGGGGCCACGGACGTATATGCGATCGGACGTTGTTCGGTTGGACGTTAACCGGAGCATGACTGTACTAACAACCAAGGCTTCTACACTAAGTCTCCACTCACTAGTACTGTACAGTATCTACAGCATATTTAAAACAACTCTCAAATATTTCAAAACATATAAATGGTGCATCAAGATTGTAATGTCACTGGGCAATAATACAACACAACACCAAAGTATCATTATTGAAAATTTGAGAGTGGATAAGTAATCTTCACTACATGCTATCTTTTAACGTAGTTAATGTGGTACGGCAGAAGATTCTAAGAAAAAACCTGAAATATAAACAAATATTTAATGTACTGTATACAGTATAATTCCCTGACTTATTTATTAACTGTTCATTTCTCTGTGACAATCTTTTATAATAAAGAGTTGGGCAATCTTTTATAATAACGAGTTGGGTGGACAGATCATACAACGGTACTGTATATTTCTCTTTGTAACAAAGACTCCAGGAAGAATTTTTATACTCACCCTTGCACGATTTATTAATTTTCTTTTTTTCCATGGCTGTTGAACTATGGCATAGATGGGGTATGTGACAATATCATATATACACACTCCAACTCTGATGAGGTTCACACCAAAATTTATGGCGAAGTCACCCATTGTAAGACTGCAAAACAAAGAGAAAAATAGGTCAATACTCCACACTGTAAATAGTGGAATTACACAAAAGAATATCATTGAGAATGATGATTATAAACAGATTGGAAACTCATAATAAGAAAAAAATTTACCACTAGCTACATGAAACTGTGAGATGAGTTTAGATGCACAGTAAATGGCATCAGGACTACTCAAGTATGGTCAGCTTTTCTTTTCTTTTTAATATTGTTTCAACTCAACTTCATAAGTATCAATACCATCAGCTCATACTAAGGTTCGTTTTTACACACAAACAGTCCCATTTTTTGCCTGAAAAATGGTAAAAAAAATCAGCCCAAGTCTTATATGTGAAGTTGGGGTCTCCAGTAAGCTAATTAGTCCCCCAGTTGCTGTCTCCAGTAGCCTAAATTCTACCTAACCCAACTCCAGAATTAAAAATATGTTATTGCCTATGGGGGCATAGATTAATTTCCACTAAGGTAAGGGACACCTATGTTTAGGGTGTATATCAACTTCCTTGGATATTTTTAAATGCCTGCTAATCTCTTTGGACCCTAGAACTATAAATAAACATCTCAAGTTGTCTGGCATACACCCCCGCGCGCAATCACGTAACTAGGCCTCGTGTTTCTTGGCAACTCGCGAGTACCTTCACCTGTCCCACTCTGTAAGGATGTCGTCACATCGTGCTATCAGTGACGCCAAAATAAACTCAATTCTCTTTGATGAGGCTGCTCCTTGTGATGCTGAGGAGCCATTAGAATCGGACAGTGATCCAAGTGATTCTGATGAAGTCAATGACCCTGATTACCCACATGATGACAAGGATAGTGAGAGTAAGAGTGATGTTGATAACCCTGAAACCATACACCCAACTCCACCACCAAATACATCACTCCATCACCTACTACATCGACCCCAAGACCAAGATGAGACTGCACAAGCCACACTGTGTCCCTGACTACACCTTCAACATGCATCTGGTTGACAAGTCTGACAGCATGACCTCCAGTACATTAGATTGTACCATGAAATGGTAAAAAAAAAAAAAAAACTATTCTTCCATCTTTTGGACATGTCCCTTCTGAATGCACACATTCTTTATTTAGTGAAGACAGGTAAAAAAAAAAAAATAACTACACTCCACGAGTTTTCATTAAATGAGGTAAGGCAGCTTTTGGAGACCGATGCAGTACTTAATCAGAGACCTGGAAATCGTCTCGCAGCTGGTGGTGAACTCCCTTTACGACTGACTGCTCAACACTTCCCTTCAGTGATTCCTTCCACTGGGGCAAAGCTGTATGCCCAGAAAAAATCTTATGTGTGCAGTACGAGTGAAATCCACATCAAAGTACACAAAGACACTTGCTATCAGTGTAAAGTTGCTCTGTGCCGGATTCCATGCTCCCAACAATACCACACCCTTCATAAGTACTAAAGCACAGGAAAGACTTTTGTAAATAGTGTAAATATATATAATTTATCATTATTTTAGGGTATCAACACAACATTATGTGGTGGTGGCGACAGTGTATTGGTGGTAAAACTGTACAGTACAAATTTGTGCCTTACCCGATAGCATATGTCATGTGTCAATTCCTAGAGAGGCTGTGATTCTAAAATGCTTTACATAATTCCATCTTAGATTTAAAGCCTGTATCTGTACATATGTATGAGACTGAGTGTACAGTATTTAAAATTCTGCTTAATTAACTAAATACCATCCCCCCCCCCCCCCCAGCACCTGCCAGATGTAACATGGTGCAAAAATTCAGCCACTCATCAATGAGATTCGAAAAGTAATGTTACCACAGCAACACCCCAATTAGAGGGACAGTTCACAGTGAGTCTTGGTCAGACTCAGTCATTATGGAGGCAACAATCATCCACAAACTCCTCAACTAAATGAGCTTGATAGCTACTTGGCATGCCCAGGGGATGGAATGGAGCTACTGAGGTCTTTCTCGACATTATGTGATTTATCTCTGAAGCTTAACACGCCACTACCTGCATCTGCTGCTTGTGAGCTTCTGTTTTGTCATCCTCGGCTTGTTATTTATTACTCAATTAATTTATTGCACCCCAGGGGGAGACAAGCCTAGTCACAATATCATGCAGTCAGACACTAATACGTGCATTGGTACTCATGTCTTGCAGGATTATTATTATTATTTTTTTTTTTACGGGGATTAGCCCAACTGGGCACAGGTCACTGACCCGCATTGCGGCCTGGGGGCTAAAATGTAATAAAAAAATAAATAAAATAAAAAGAAACAACAACAACAACAACAACAACAATAATAATAATAATAATAATAATAATAATAATAATAATAATAATAATAATAATAATAATAATAATAATAATATTATTATTATTATTAATATTATTATTATTATTATTATTATTATTATTATTATTATTAATAATAATATAATAATAATAATAATAATAATAATAATAATAATAATAATAATAATAATAATAATATGAAAAAAATATTGATATGATTTAAGGACAATGGGAGTTAGCACCCACCAAAGCATGAGTAGCATACAAGAATTAAATCTAAATTATTACGAATAAGAAAGGTGGTGATATATAGTGGTTAGTGACTCTTCCTGTGGTAAGAAGTCCCTGACAGTAGAACAGTCAAGGCAATATTGTTGGGGGGTGTTAGCGTTGGGGTAGTTACAGAGTTTACAGGAAGAGAAGTGTGGGTCATCCACTGCCTCAGATACTTGCCAGATAGGTCTGTATCCTAACCTAAGACAAACAGAGACAACATAATGTTTGCAGACCATAAGTCCACGTTGACGATACTTATGTGGATAAGGAAGAAAGTGATCATAGTGTTGGATGGATATATTTTCAGCCTGTTCACTATCCCGTCGATAGATTGTTGGGAAAAAGAGTAGCTGAACATATTCTATTTCTGTAGGTTATGCTGGGCTTATATTTTACATTTTTCATTTTATTCATATGTGCACTTTAACTACTGGTGCAACCAGCTCATTATTTTTAAGTTCATCTTATCCTTTTATCATATACAGTAATATATTTGTATCCTCCCACTTTATCCTTTTGTGTACTGTACTGCACTGCACTGTACTGTACTGTACTGTATGCCTTTCTTTACATGATGTAGGTTGTTCCACTGTGTAAATTTACTCTAGTTGATCACTGTGCCTGTCTGAGTAATCCTCCAACAGGTGTTGGCAAAAATCTTGCGGAGAGCATCCGTGATCGCCATGAGGAATTTAGAGCCTATCTGCAAAACAGACAACAAAATGAGCTGTTCTTATCCCCTGTCACAGCAGATGAATTACTGGTCATCAAAAAAATGTCCAAAGATGCAGCAGCAGGCGAAGACAATATACCAATGAGCATCATTAAGAAAGCAGCCCACTTATTAATACCCGTTCTCCAACACATTTGTAACTCCTCCTTCACTAGTGGTGTCTTTCCTGATAAACTGAAAATTGCTAAAGTCCACCCGGCATATAAAAAATCTGGGGACAAAGGTCTCTTCAAGAATTACCGCCCCATATCAGTCCTCCCAGCCTTGAGTAAGATACTGGAAAAGCTAGCATGTAGTAGACTAAATAACTTCTGCAATGCCAATAACATCTTTACAGACTCCCAGTTTGGATTTAGAGCTAGAAGGTCGACTGAGAGTGCTCTGCTATCCTTTACTAATGACATCTTAAATTCCTTTGATGACAGTCAGTTCACAGTCGGTATATTCTTGGACCTCTCTAAAGCCTTCGATACTGTAGACCATACCATCCTCTTTTCAAAGCTTGAACATTACGGCGTTAGGGACCTATCCCACAATTGGTTTACCTCATATCTGTCCAACAGGATGCAGTATGTCTGCTATAATAATCACCAATCTGACTTCTCGCCAATATTGAGTGGCATCCCCCAAGGTTCCATTCCCAGTCCAGTACTGTTTTTGTTGTACATAAACGACATAGTCCACGCCAGCACACTCATGAAATACAACTTATTTGCAGACGATAGCAATCTCTATGCCAGCAACTCAGACCTCCATTCCTTGATGAGAACTATGAACACTGAATTGACTAAAGTCAGGACCTGGGAAATACGTAATAAACTGACCTTAAGCCTTGAGAAAACCCACTACACAATCTTTCACAGAAGGAACTTACTCCCACACTTTGACCCCCCAGTACCTTGGTAATACAGTCCTCAAACGCGAACAAAATACTAAATTCCTCGGAGTTATTGTTGATGAGAAACTTAACTGGAGAAACCACATACAAGCCATTCACAGTAAAGTCAATAAACAGTGTGGTATCATGTATCACACTCGACAGTCACTCACTCTCACAGCAATGAAAGAAATCTATCATGATCTTGTTTACCAACACCAGATACACTGTCACACACTATGGGGGGGCCCTCAGGCTCTTCAAAAACACAATCTCTGGTTACTGCACAAAAGAGAGTTGTACAGACATTGACCTACTTCAAAAAAACAGATCACACAAACGAAAAATTTGCTATATTGAAAATTTTAAAATATGAAGATATTAACACCTACTGCTGTGCCCTCTTTGTTTACAAATCTATCAATCACTTGCTTGACAATAATTATTTCCAGTTCCGGAATAATCAGAGATACAACTTACGGCACCCAGAGCTACTAAGACCATCCCCCATGCGCTCCTCTCAGTCCCAGACCTCAATAAAATATCACGGTGTAAAGGTGTGGAACAACTTACCCCCACCCATCTGAACAAAGACTACGCTCCATTCCTTTAAATCATCTCTTAAAAAATATCTATTGTCTACGCATTAATATTTCTTGTAACACCTACTATATTTACAGTACCTGCTTTTATTGAACCATCAAAACCGTTTTATCAGAAATTATCATGTAAATAGATAAGTAATTACCATTGCAATAAGCATAATTGCCAACTAGACATAATCCTGACAGCTCTGTCCTCTTGTTCAACCTTATTACTGTACAACCCATGTTGTACTGCTCCCCCATTATACTTATGTTTTTCAATTCCACTCTAATTTATGTATATACAGTACAGTCGAGTCTGGATTTACGCGGCTTTGGTTAACGTGTTTGGTCATTTATGCGGTGCCTTGCCAGAATCGAAATACTTTAATTACGCGGTAAATTTGTTCATTTACGCGTCGAGTCGCTGGAGGGTCCAGCGCGAGTAAGGTTGCGTTATCGGTGACGTCAAATGACGTATCAGACTGTTATTGGGCCACGCATCCTTACCACCCACGCATTCCCTCCGCCACTAGCTGTGATTGGTCTAATGTAACATGACGTGCCCTGCCACCAGAGGGTAGAAGTCGCTGACCTAGCAGGGCCTGTCTCAGTGTTCTCAGTCCGCGTATACAGTTCTCTCTTTTGCCCGCTATTCCCCTCACAACGGCTTCCACAGGACCCCCACCACCAGAGAAAAACATTGAATTACCTAGACCAAGCCATGATAATGTGAAGGAAATCATCGAGTTGGGAGAAACGTAAGCTCATCCTTGACAACGACCCAGACAAGCATCAGTAAGTGTCTAATAACCATCTGACGAAATTTATGGAGCCGTATATCCAGATCTATCTCGACAACATCAATGCTAGTCGTCAACGTAGTATTGAGGACTTCATCGCCCGCAACCCACCACAACCACAGCCAGCCCAAGTCAGTGACAGTGAGGATATGGACTTGGAGAGGTTTGTCTGGGAGGCCCTGCAAACCTCTGCGAGTAGTGAAAGTGATTCACTGGAGGGCAACTACTGTAATCTGCCCTCTGCCTCGGAACCAGCCGCCATCCACGTATGCCGACCCATCTCTTCTACTAACGTAAGTGTTAAACCTTGATTTTTCTTTTACCTGGTACAGTATATTATTCTCTTATTGATATTTATCTTCAATATTATGTGTGTGCATACCATCATAAAATTAAGATACTATTTTTACTACAACGTATGTATTGTGTCGTAAAAAGTGGAGTTTGGGGGTCGGCCCAGTCTCTATTTCAATTAATCCCATATGTTCAGTTATTTCATTTACGCGTTTCTCGTTTTACGCAGGCCTCCACGGGTTCAATAGACCACGTAAATGCAGACCCAACTGTATATAAATAAGAATATAAAAAATATATAAATAAGCAAAATTAATAAATATTGAAGTGATAACCGTGGTAACGGTATGAGATGTTCTTATTACCACCATGCTACTAAATGTTACATAATACTTCCTTGAGATAAATGTATGGTATATATCAGGTGCCTACAGGAGAGCTCAGGTTCTCAACTGGCTCAGCCATGTTAATACAGTATTACCCCGCTTTATGCGGTTTTTTTTTACGCGTTTCCACGTTTACGCGGTACCCTGCCAGACCCGGAATGCTCACTTTACGCAGTGCATGTACTCTTTTACGCGGCGCGGGCAGGGTGCGCACAAGGTTGCCCAGTCATCAAAACATTACCGAGTTCTTCACCCGCCACCCACCACAGCCGGCCCAAGTCAGTGATAGTGAGGATATGGACTTTGAGGGGTTTGACAAAGAGGCCCTGCAAGCCTCTGTGGTGGATAGTGATACAAGTGGTACAGGTGAGGGCCAATAATCTGCCCTCTGCCTCGGAACCAACCCCACCATCCCCGTGTGCCCAGCCATCTTTTCTACTAATGTAAGTGTTAAAAAACCTAATATTATTGATATTTCTCTTAATTATTAATTGTGTGCATACCATTATAAAATTAAAAAGTTATTTTTACTACAACGTAGGTATTGTGTCTGAAAAAGTGGAGTTTGATGGTCGGCCCGGCCTCTATTTCAATTAATCCCATATGTTATGTTGTTCACTTTACGCGTTTCTCGCTTTACGCGGGCCTCCGTGGGTTCAATTGACTGCGTAAGGCAAGGGTTCACTGTATTGTTATTATCCACTCTGTACAGTAACTGTGTTTTTCTGGCTAGATAAACTGTTTCAATTCAATTCACCTGACAAGTCATCACTGATTTACTGTACTTTAAATGATTCTTAACACTTAATGAACTTTATTATTTTGTGCTTAATTTCTTTGATTTTCCCTAGATACAGTATGGTGATCCTTTAATAATGTTTATTTTAGGGCTATGTAAATAATTTTGTGCTCCTGTAAAGTAGTGAGCTATAATTTTATAATTCAAGTGTTAATGTGTGCTACTGTCCAGTATATTACTTATAAAAGTGACTTTGCCTAAATAAGGCAGGATTATCCTTTTATAATGTACAGTAATGTTTATGGTTATGTAAATACCCTGTATTTGTTCTTGTGTAATAGTACTGTAGTTACAAATTAATAATGCTGGCATTAATGTGTGCTACTCTATAATGCTTATAAAGTAATGCCTTCCTTATTGGAGTCTTATGACATAATAAATGTAATACTGTACATTGTACAGAACAGTGTTCATAAACTGTAAATGCCCATAATAAAGATAAAAATATTTATTTAAAAATAATTAATATTATCTATCCTACGTTTTTTTTTCCTACACTCAATAAAACAATACAGTTGATTTACACTCCCTGATTAAAATCTGTCAGAAGATTTTTTTTTTTTTTTTTTAGTACTGTGCCCTGTTATTAGGGGTGCCCTAGAGCTGCCCTTGAAAAGTGTGGGGGAGACTTAAATAAACAACCTTGTGAGTGACAAAAACCTTCCAACTCATGTCTTAACATAAATCATGCGAGCACTTGTGACAGCAACTTATTTGCACACAAACCTTACAATTTTATGCTCTTGCATAACAACAAGTGATTACAACACAAGTATTGTACCTGTATTCAGTTTCTCTTGTAAACAAAAACACGTTTACTTTACTGTACATGTGAATTGAGTTTTATAATAGGCAGGGCCAGATTCTGGAGTGGGCAAAGTGGGCAGCTGCCCAGGGGCCTCCACAATCTGGGGGCCTCCACATATTACAATATTTTATTTATTTGTTTATTCATTTGGATTATTTTTATTTTCATTCTTTAAAATTCATGTTTATCTTTTCCATCACGTAAAACTATGTTCAGCAAGAAGCGTGATAGAAATTAGGCTAGCTACTCCTTGAAATTCATGAATACCGGTACCTGGTTTTCCTATGAACAGTATATTTGTAATGAATGCTATTGTTTGTGTTGCTAATAATATATTTAGAATTCCGCAAACATATGTTGATTAGAAATGAACTACATGGAATAACGAAATTGAGATTAAAAAAAACAAATAAAATATTTTTTCATTATCACTTCCATTACGAATGCCATCAGGGCGCTGTGTTTGTTGACAGTCGGTCGGAGGGGGTTGGGTTGTGTAGCATCTGCACATCGGTTGTCATGTGTCTGTCAATTAAAGAGGAGACTTGCGTCGCCCATGATTCGTGAACTTCCCACGGGTAGACATAAACATGAGAGAGAGTCGATTGATGCTTGTGCTCTAGTGTGGGTGGGTGTGCTCTTAGAATATACGTTCACATATATAATTGTGCTTTAAGATACTACAGGTCGATTGGCTGCAAGTAAGTTGAGTTATTTTTATGTATTTTGAGTACATTAACTATGTCAATGACGGTTTCTGTCAGTTCCACGATCGGTATATACAGTATAACACAGTACATATAGTCAATGGTGAAAAGGAGGCGAACTGACGGTGAGCTTTAGGGGTGGGACTGGGAGAAGTCAGAGGGAGAGGTCATAATCTTACCCAAAATTCCAAATTTTAAAAATATGCTGGCGTCCAAATGTTCCAGGGAGTTAAGTAATCAATTAACCTCTCCATAATGTAGCAAAAAGCAAACGGCCAATTTGTGTTACGTTTGTAATTATAACGAAAAATTAGGTGTCCTTCTTTGTTGACAAAATTATTGTTGCAGAAATGAGTGGAAGGGACAGATACAAAGGTGTATGACGTTTCGAATGTGGTGCTGCAAAGAGAAAGACATCTAAAGAACGTGCTGAGAGAGAAGCTAAAGAATTTACAAAAAACATGTCGACTGACTGAATTCTTCACTAGTCCATCAGCTTCAGAACATCTAGTCAGTGCTTCTCCAAGCTCATCTTCAAGGCAACCAGAACAAGTACCAGCATGTGATGCATCAGCTTCCTCTTTATATGGCAGCTCTAGCCTATCAACGTTCGGGAAATGACCAGACTGCCAAGGATATTGAAATTGAATCAAAGCATGTGCCTCCTGAAGTGCAAATGGCAACTACACAAAATTATGACATTGACACTAGCTTATGGTCAAAGCATTTGACAAAACAATTTATTGAATATTGGGCGGCAAACTGTTCTGAGAGTCTCCACCACAGTGATGCTAAATTTTTGGATGCAAAATCAGCAGTACAAAAAGATGCAAACAATGTCAGTCGCAAATGCACACCAGCCATGTTTGAGCGAAGGAATCGAAATGGGGAAGTTGTAAAGCGTTCTTGGCTTTGTTTCTCCCCCGCAAATGGGCGGGTCTACTGCTTCTTTTGCAAGCTAATGGGTGTTTCAAGATCTCAATTCACATCTGATGGGTTCTGCGACTGGAAGCATGCTAATAGGCTTGTTGTCCATGAGCAATCAAATGACCACAATCAAGCAGTTTTGTCAGCAGCAAGTTGTGCTAAGGGAGCTGGAGGTATAGATTTTAAACTAACCATGCATGTGGGTCAAATTCAGCAGTATTGGTGTAGTCATCTAAAGCTATTGATCAGCGTGCGTAAATTTATATGTGAAAGAGGGCTAGCTCTTCGTGGAGATGATTTTTTATATATATATATATATATATATATATATATATATATATATATATATATATATATATATATATATATATATATATATATATATATATATATATATATATATTGGGCACCCCCCTACATCCTTGTGTAAGGTGAAGCACAGAAGCGTTTAGAGCGCCCAACAGGGAAGCATGCTAAGTTCATGCTTGCCTGTATGTCTCACGAATTAAGGGCGGAGAAGCCTGAAGAGTCAAGGGCGTAGAAGCCTGAAGAGTCAGTGGTTTATGTCATCAAGTTATTGGAACCTCCAACAACTCCCTGAATACGAATTCGCAACTTTCGACTTACTTTACTGCTAGGTGAACAGGGACTAATGGGGGATAGGAAGGAAGTCCAAACAACTTCCACCGACCCGGGAATCGAACCTGTGACATCTCACTTGCGAGGCAAGAACGGTACCGCTTCTACCACCGATCCCCCCGTGGAGATGATGAAATAATTGGATCTCCTCATAATGGAAATGACTTGGGATTACTGGAGCTTTTGGCCGAGTATGATGATTTCCTCAGGCAACACATCCAGAATCATGCTAATCGTGGCACTGGTCATACAAACTATTTGTCTTCAACCATCTGTGAAGAAATTGTCAGACTAATGGGCAATGAAGTACTGAACGAAATTATCTCACGTATAAAGCTCTCAAAATATTACTCAATTTCTCTAGATTCCACCCCTGATGAAGGCCATATTGATGAACTAACTCTGATAATCAGATACATGGAACATGACACACCTGTTGAGAGATTTGTGAAATTCTTGCCAAATCAAGGACACAAGACTCAAGAAATGTTTGAAGGTTTGATGAAGTTTCTTGCAGACAATGACATTGACATTCGAAATTGTCGTGGGCGATCTTATGATAAAGCAACATCTATGAGTGGGAGGTACAATGGTCTGCAAGCCAAAGTTGTAGCTGAAAATCATCATGCAATTTGGATACCCTGTGCTGGTCATTCATTAAACTTGGTTGGAAAAGCTGCAGCTGAATGTTGTCAAGAAGCTATCTCATTTTTTTATTTTCTTGAGGCAATTTATGTGTTCTTCACAGCTTCTACACATCGCTATGCAATTCTTAGTGATTTATTGAAAACTGTAGCGTCTGGCCCGGTATCTGTGCCAAAGAGGATTTCCACAACAAGATGGTCCTTTGAGCAGTTACAGTGAAAGCAGTTGTCCAAGGTTATCTCCCAATCCGTGAAGCACTTGCTAAAATAGCTAGAGATGAAAATGAGATGAGCAAAACATGTTATGAAGCCAATGGTCTCCATGATAAGATGTGCAAGTTAGAGACTGCTATTTATGCTGTGTTTTGGCATGACATTCTTGGCAGAGATGATGCAACAAGCCATGCATTGCAAGATCCTAAACTCGATTTGAACACAGCAGTAGCAATGCTGAAGTCCTTGGAATGTTTTGTAAGAGAAAAAAGAGATTGCTTCCATGTTTATGAGAAGAAGGGAAGGGAAATGTCAGAAACTGGGGATTATTCACAGACACGCAAGCGTCAACGTAATGTACGACTCAATCCATTGGATTATAGACGATCAGAAGAAGCAGCCCTCTCACAGTCAGAAAAATTTTGGGTTCAGAATTTCCTTCCAGCAATTGATCAGTTCCTGAGTTCACTGGATCAAAGGTTAAAGGCCTATGAGGAAACCTGTTCACTTTTCGGGTTCTTGTCTAAACTGGAGTCAATGAATTGAGATGAAATTAAAGCAGCTGCAGCAAAATTGGTTGCTGAGTACAAATTTGATTTGGATCAAACACTTGGAGTTGAACTTGTGCAGTTTACAGCATTCTTCACTCAATTTCTTGAAGACGAAGATGATGAGAAAGGGAGGGCACATTACCTTTACAAGCTGTTGATAGACAAGAAAGTTGTAGATACATTTCCAAATGTTGAAATAATGTTACGGATGTACTTGGTCACAAATTGTTCTGGAGAACGTTCTTTCAGTAAAACGAAGTTTATTAAAAACAGACTTCGTACTACAATGTGTCATGATAGGCTCAGCCACCTGGCTTTGATGAGTATCAAATATGACATCCTCAGAGAGATTGACTTCAAAAATTTGATTAAAAACTTTGCAGCGGCCAGGTCACGTAAAGTGCCTGGTCTGTAAATAAAGGTAATGTTTATTTTCTATTTTGCAATTGATCAATGTTTGTGTTCAATATATCCATTATCCATGGTTGATGGTAGTTATTTTTATTAAAATTCTTGTTTTTTCCAACATGTTCATACTTTTGTTATAATTTTATCAAATTCAATAAATTGTTTGTTTGTTTTGCTATTGGATGCAAAACTTCAATTTTATTTATAGTTGACTTAATACTTATTCTGAATCTATCTGACCTTGGACTTAAAGAAGCCTATACATGCATTCTTGGACAGAACCATTATTTGAGTAGAGGTTTATCTGATTAATAATGCAAAGAATCATCTCTCTTTAATAACTAATAATATATACTTTTCTGTGAAGTCTCTTGAAAATTTTGACATGTGCAGTAGTAGTTATATCAGGCCTGGTCGACTTGAAACCACATGAATGACTCCAGTCATGTCTCACTTTTGTGTGTGTTGGGAATTTGTACACTATCAATAAATATAGTTAATTAAAAATTTCTCAATGTTCTAATTTCCTCAATATAACTGCATATGGCTTCAAAATTCTCCAAAGAAGTGTTCAAATTTCAAAATTTTCCCAGGGTGCTTACAGCGCCCCCCGGAACTCCCAGATGTTTAGGCTCGCTTCACTCGCCACCCCACCCTCTTGGGTAGTTATAATGAGGGGGGCCTCCACAAAGAGGCTGCCCAAGGGCCTCCACAGATCTAAATCCGGCACTGATAATAGGTGTGAAGGTGATGTGATGAGCAATATCATGCCATCTCCTTCATAATATTATGTTATGGCTACACAACACACACCTCCTTCTTACAGTGGAAGACATACTCTGGTAACTTCTTCCTGTGATCTAATTGACTCTTAACTATCAGGCATGTTTACCTATACAGTATTAACTAGCTAGAGGTATGCACCAGATTATCAAGAAGTACTCAGCAGTCACCCCATGATCATACTCCATCAGTATTATAAGTTAATCTTCCACAAATATCTTAAACAGTCTAAAACACCTTCAACCTTGATAGGTAATGATAAAATACCAGAAGATTAGCCCAGCTTATTTCTAAGATTAACCATCCTAATGCTAACCTAACCTTGCATAAGCCCCCAGGTAGCATTAGGGTATTTGATCACCAGGTTAAACTTGAAGAGACTAATCTTCAGGTGATCCATAAGTTTAGATAATATAGCAAAGTTGCCTTCACATAATCTCGCATATCACCACAGCTGCTTACCCCCTCTCCCTCCTGGTTTTTGTTATCAGGGTAGAGTAAGTGATAATGACAATGATAATGATGGCAACGTTATCAAGGTTGGAGGACACCCACTGACACTACTATTACTACCATCTCCCCAGTGTGTCAATGGCACACGTGCCTAAACATAACAGCATGGTTAAAAAACTTGATTAATTCAAACTTATTACTGAGAGCTACAGCAGTTTTTTTTTCTATTCAAGACACCCAATCAACCAATAAAAAGTCCTGTTGTACTAGAGTAAACATGTTTAAACTTTTCAAAAATAGGATTGTTAATATACGGTATGCGTCTTTGTGAACAGAGCCAAAATGACAAAAAACATTTTGCCTTGGGAATGGGTGTATAGCTCATTTATTTAACCTTGAAAGAAACTACATATATGTATCAACACTAAATCTAGAATCAATTTACAATAAGGTTGTCTCATAAAATTATGGATAATGCACAAAACATGCATACCCCCCCCCCCCCAATAATATTCTATGGGGGAGGGGTGACATACAGTAGGGGGCAGGGAAAAAACACTTTTATTTGAGTTGCAGGCTGCACTTTTCAGGCATCGTTTGTATGGCTGTAACAAACACCTGTGCAAAATTTCATGCCATTTCATGCATACTTACCCTGCCGCATCGCGAACGACTTTTTGTCAACTTTTAGTGTATACCAAAAATTAGGTGTCATTTAATGTTTTCCAGGATAATGATAAATTTTACATGGGTGACATCGATTTAATTCACATGTTATTTTACTGGTACACCGTATAGAAAATCATTACAAGTTCATATTGAAATTCTTTTTTGTGCGGAACCTTGGCATCATTTTCCTAGACAATAATCTTTGCCTAATATATCCATCTCTCGATTCGTATCCCGTCACTTCAGTGCAAGCTTCAGTCATCACTTTTATGCCTCTCTCGACCGCCTGAGTGCTGTTTGACCACTTGGGCACCACTAATGGTGTCTCAAGAATGTCATTAACCTGTAGATTTGACAGAGAAGCAACGTAAGGAGGCTCAGTCTTGAGTTCATTCCTCCAGTTAATCATGGAATGATAGTTTTTTGCTTGCCACTTTAATTTCGGAGTCACCACCTTTCTCATGTTGACTACAGGAGGCACATCCTCATTCCCATCTCCATCTTTACCCTCCTCATCAGTATAGTTTAACAAATTCTCGTCAACAGCAGCATCAGAATCTTCCTCCTCCTCTTCAGATCTGCCAGTGCATTCTTCCTTTTGCTGATTCTCCTCTCTAATTTTTCTTATCATTGAGACAGCTTTTTCTCTAACAGTCATGTCCTCATCTGCAGACATACCAAGAAGAAGTTGATCTGTGTGGGCGAAGTATGCATTTCTTTGGACAGCCTTCTTCACTATCGTCTCCTCCTCACTATTCAGGTGTTTCACATATAGCAGGGACTGGAATACGTTCCTTGAGCCATGTGTTACGTAAGGGTGTATCTTGATGTAAAACCACATTGGAGCACTGAACTTTATTATTGTAATGACAATTCTTTTCAACTCATGGCTGGGTCTTGATGTTGCTACATACAGCCTGAGGATTCTACTCCATAAGGTGTTCCACCTTGACACACAGGGAGGACCTGGCTCAATAGCAGCCAGTCATCTTCAACAACACCTGTGATAACTCCTTTACAAATCCTATACAGGTATTTCTGATCCCAGGAGAGATCTTTCTCCACTTCATCATTAAACACAGGGAAATCAGGGAAACTGACTGGCTGGAAGGCGACAACTGGAAGCTCAGACAAAGACTCCTTGATCTGCTTTCCAATGGGACCACGCCAATGCTCAGGACCATTTGGTTTACCATCATAGTGATAAAAAACTGCGCGGAAAGGCAGCTCATTTCCGTGAAGCTGACATATGAAATAATGGAGCGGGTGACCAAGTAACATTTCAAGATGATGAATGACTCCATTTTCTGATCCTACATTTACATTGGTTCCATCACAACCAACACACACAATGGGCTGCTGGGTTAGATTTTTCTCCACCAGAAACTCGTGAATAGTTTTGGCAATCTGCTTTCCGTGTCCAGTCTTGGGAGTCACATGTGTGAGATATTCATTGCCAGGCTCAACCATGATGACATAATGATCTTTCACCATCATCCTCGAACTCCATTTCTCGGTCTTCTCATTCTTTATCATCACACGAGTGGCGGTCTTCTTACCACCAAAATAGAGTGACGTCAAATTATCTAAACTAGCCATCTCAATTTCTTGCCTCTTAAATCGGTATTTTTGTCTCGCATCCCGCAACAAGACAACTTAAATGAAATAAGAGATATGAAAAAAAAGTTGATAAACACTGAACAGGACATTGCACCGCCACAGCGGCTGTTTGGCTAGTACTGTAGGTTAATTTAAAAATTTCAGTAGAAAATGCGGCAGACTAAACCTCGACATATCAGCTTCAAATTTGGCATGGAGTCTTAGATATGTATAAGGAACAATGCCTGAAGAGTGCAGCTTTGAGCAAAATTTCACTGCCCCCTAACATACAGTATACTGTATCTATGTTAAGGCATAAGGTTTGAAAAAAATGAACCAAAGACACATTTTTTGCACATTCCTGCATACTGACCTGCATATTAAAACACTAAAACATGCAATATACAGTACATTGATATAACTTTCACAACAACTAAAAACATTATTATTAATGTGATTTATAAAAATATTTCATTTCAGCTATTTCCAAATTGAGATCCAGCAATTGGAATCTTTCAACACATTGGTCTTTTGTTTAGCATTTATCTTTTCAATTAAAAATTTTCTGCATAATAACCGAGTGTATCTTTCAATATTCATTCTTACTTTCAAACAGTCTATATGAAATTGGTTTTCCTTGTAAATCTTCCAAGAAGTTACCTTTATACAGAAGACCCTTGCCATTCAAGAGGGATAGGTTCCAAGAAATGATGCGAATTGGCAAAATCGTGAATAGCCACTTATAGTGCACTAATATACAGGTAATGTATACCTATACTGTGTATTAGAAACTTTAGTCATAATACTGTACTTATATTCATATGTGGAAGTCTGGAGCTTGATGAAGTGATGCACTGTACATAGGGAAATATCTGGTTACTGAAGCATAGGTGGATCATCAGGATCACTGGTGGAAGAGGGTGATGCAGTGGTGGTTGGTGGAGAGGAGGCGGGTGGTGAGTGGCTGAGAGGAGGCGGGTGGTTGGGTGGTGAGTGGCTGAGAGGAGGCGGGTGGTGGGGTGGTGAGTGGCTGAGAGGAGGCGGGTGGTGGGGTGGTGAGTGGCTGAGAGGAGGCGGGTGGCTGTGGGGAGGAGGGTGGGGTGGCAGCAGTAGTAACTGGTTCTTTCTTGAAAAACATGGTGATTGGTAGTTGTTTCCTCTTGGCTTTGAGGTCTTTTAAACATTTCCTGGTAGGGAAACAATACTGTACCCGGTTGATTCCTCGGACCATCTTAAGGCTGCATTCCATGGAAGGGTCGTGGTCAACAATGAATTCATTCACCATCTTTACCTGTTGAAATAGTTCACCAAATTTTCCAAGTTCTTGTTGTAATTCCCCATAATGTCTTCATCTTCCTCAGCACTTTTTACCAACTCTTCCAAATCCTCTTCTGTAAGTTCCTCTCCATGCCCATCAATCAGCTCTTCCATGTCTTCAGGCCATGTTCACAAAACCTTCACCACCCAACTGACGTGCAACACTCACAATGTCATTCACATCCTTTACTGTGGACGGAAATCCCTGAAAGTTTTTCACACTCCGGCCATAAGGTGCATCAACAAGCATTCACTGTCTCACTTAAGTTCATTGAATGCTTCAATGATGTTGGTAATGCAGTCCGCTATGCTGTACTCCTTCCGACACTTGTTAACATCAAGGTCAAGGTCTTCATCCACGACACTACGGATACAACCAAAAGAGCGGCGTGTATAATATTCCTTGAAGGTGTGTATTACATCCTGATTGAGAGGCTGGATAAGAGCAGTGGTGTTAGGGGGTAGGAACACCACCTCTACACCTGAATGGCTAAACTGTAAACTTTCTGGGTGGCCTGGTGCACAGTCTAACAGTTATGACACCTTGACTTCCATCTTCTTGGAAGCAAGGTATTTTTACACTTCAGGGACGAAGCATTTATGGAACCAGTCCAGGAATGCTTGCACAGTTACCCATGCCTTTTTGTTGGACTGCCAAAACACTGACAAAAGGTTCTTTTTTTTTTCCCTTTAAAGCTCTAGGGTTTGCTGAGTGGTAAAGCAAGCCAGGCTTGTTCATGTGGCCAACTGCACTGCCACAAAAGATGAACATCACTCTGTCCTTGGCTGCCTTGAACCCAGAGGCGTGCCACTCCTGCTTGTTTATATATGTTCTACCAGGCATTTTCTTCCAGTATAAACCAGATGCATCAGCATTAAACCCTTGCTCTGGTCTATAGCCTTTCTCTTCTATTATTTTCTTCAGCTTGGGGGGAAATGCACCTGCAACTGTGTGGTCAGCAGATGCGCCCCCCTCCCCAGTCAGCTTCACATTATGGAGCGAGAATCTTTTCTTAAAATTCTCAAACAAACAATTACCCGGACTAAAAGTTGGTTCAGTCACTACATTAGCCCCTTCATGTTCAGTGCTTTCTCAGTTTTTACTATGTTCTTGTCATGAACAAACTGCACCACTTTAGCACTCGCTTGAACAGAATCATGAATTGCTTGTTCATTCTTTCTTATATACCGCACTGTGGATTCATTCACACCAAACAACCGACCAACCATGGCAGCACTCAATCCCCTTCTTTAACTTGTCTAATAATTCAACTTTCTTTCCCAGGGTCATCACTGACTTTTGCCTTTTCTGTTTCACTCCACTAGCATCACTAGCACTGACACTAGGCAGTCTTTTAGGGTCCATTTTCACAAAGAAACAGGAAAGTTTTCAGAGTATGACACAGGATGCTTGGTCATGGGTACTGGGTGAGGGCAAACAGAGTGAGATGGGATGCTGCGGGCGCGTGGGTTGACTCGTTGCACTGCGGAAGAGGGCTCGCATGCTAGCCACTCGAGCCACCAGCTGCTTACCAGGAATCGTTGAAATCACAAATCATAAACCGCGAATGGGAAGGGTCTACTGTGTTACAAATACTGTATACTAAATATTATACCGTAGCATATGAAAATATTCGCTCTTCTATTTTCATAGACATACATACTACATTTGGCATGATAATTTATTTTTATATGCACACATTTAGTATCTTTAAACTTATTATACAGGTGATCTCATTGAAACACACGTCGTTGCCATTACATGGACACACAACACCTGCAGCTTCTGTTGCACAATTTCTTTGCTTTTTCACTACAGTCACATACTAAGCCTTGTAGCTGTTCTGCTATGTGGGACCTTCAAACAGAACTGGGAGCAAGGAATATCCTTCCCTAGTCCAAAAATAATCTTCAAGCAACTCGAAGTTGGGGATCCTTGTGTGGGCAGCTGTCCATATTTCGGTCTGTCACATTGCACTCTACATGTTCCTCAATGCTTGGCTCAGCAGGTGGGAGTTGGGCTATAGCAACAACTTTTGTTGTAGGAAATCTGCATCTCAGAGCATTAAGATTTTAGTGGTGCACAGCATGTTTCTTTTTTGGATTATATATTAATGCTGTAAGTTTACTTGCAGCATTTATCCCTTCTCCAATATCTTTTTGAACAAATGTGGCTAGTTCCTTGAAATGTGTTGCTCCATTTTTGAGTTGTAATAGGCAGCTATCAAACAGGGAGGTACTACTGCCTGGGAAGATATTGGAAGCATAGTGTGTTGTCTAATGGTAGACCCTGCTGCCATATGGCATCACAAAAATTCTGACCAAATCCCAGGTTGCTCATCTAACTTTCTGCCTCATTTACACACAATTTCAGGGTTTCAATTTACTGTTTCTCTTATTTTGAGAACACAACAAACATACTGCATATTGTTTCTCACTATTAATAGTGTTGCTATTATTATTATTATCGTTATCATTATTATTTTATCATTTTAATTTTAATTTTGTATTTTTAATATAAATTTTATTAACTTGGAATTATTATTTTATTTTTAATTTTGGATTTCTATTAAAATTTTTATTTACTATGAATTATTATTATTATTATTCAATTTTTGCCCCCCAGGCCTCACTGTGGGTCAGTGACCTGTGCACGGGTGGGCTAAACCCCGTAAAAAAACAACAAAAAAACACATGTCATGCCATAGGTCTTTTGTGGCAGCAATACTCCTGTTTCTATCTACCGGGTATATTTAATCAATATTCCCAAACTTGGAAAATAATGGACAGCCAGTACAGGTTGTACCTCTCTAGTCCAGCATTTTGTGGTCTGGAAACTCCCGTGGTCCGGAACGATTTCAGTTTGCCCAATAGGTAGATAGGCAGCTATTATTATTATTTTTTTTTTATCCGAATTATTATTATTATTACAGGCGTATTAAAATTTGCCCCTCAGGCCCAAATGTGGGTCAGTGACCTATGCCCCGGTGGGCTAATCCCCGTAAAAAAGGCAACAACAAAGCCGCGGGAAATTAAAGTTAGTTTACATTTGGCAGTTCGGCTGCTCTCTCTCTCTCTCTCTCTCTCTCTCTCTCTCTCTCTCTCTCTCTCTCTGCTTGTCTATACAGAGTACAACTTTTAACCCTTCAATATATATGAGCAGTAAATAAGTGTTGCTTTCATATTCTTATGTAGAGTAATGACGATATGTTTTCACATGTGCGCACTTACATACGAGCAGTCTCACTTTTTTCTTTACCATTAATGGTTAGCTACTTATATTGTTCCATTTATTAACAATAAATAACATTACTTAAAACAACCATATTAATTTTTCTACAGCTACAACCAAGGTCTTATTTTCTTCAGTTTTATATGTAGAACCAGTCAGTCACTGGTTTTGTAATCAACGAAAACAATGCTGTCTCATTTCCCCGTATGTTTTAATATTCTACGTATTATTAATGAATTGTATTGCTCATTTTGCACACATAAACATTAATTCAATCAAAAAGACATGCAGTAATAAACAATAATGAATCCTTTGTACATAAGAGAAATGACGCTGTTTACACGATTGTGCACGTCGTCTGAGCGTAGGTGGG
Source organism: Homarus gammarus (assembly GCA_958450375.1). Lineage (NCBI taxonomy): Eukaryota > Metazoa > Arthropoda > Malacostraca > Decapoda > Nephropidae > Homarus > Homarus gammarus. Next base: position 1,530,344 of record CAUDMG010003421.1, on the reverse strand, counting down.
CCATTCAAACCCATCGAAATTTGAGTTTCCGCCGTCAAAATTTTAAATTGTGGTTTTTTTTTGGTGTTCAAATAAAAAACGTTGAATAAAAAACTCGCGAAACTTGAGAAGCTACTGTACGACATTTAACCCTTCAATATGTCTTCAAAGAGACCATGATGCAGAGAAAGTGGTGCTAGTGCTTCCAGGCATAAGCACAAGTCACTATCTATCCAGGAAAAGGGTGAATTTCCATGGTCCGGAAATTTCCATGGTCCAGCACCGGTCAGGTCCTGAGGTTGCCAAACTCGAGAGGTGCAACCTGTACTACCATATCAGTGTCCGGAGTTTTGATCACAACTCTATCGGTCAAATCACTATCTTTGAAAATGTGGTTAGCTGCAGTAGTGTGCTAGATCATTCTTGTATCACCTTCACGAGAGCAATCAAGCTGTGGCACATAACTGGCACCCGCATTGGTTATTTTCCTGATCTCCTGTCCATCAGCCCCAGCAACATATACTGTACCTATACTGTACTGTATTCCTGCTGTTGTCTTGCACTAGTTGGCGTTGAGGTCCATTTTGTGAAATACAATCAGCCAGATATGATGCAAGTGGCACTTTATTTGAAGTTTCCGAAAGGAATTTTTCCATGGTGGGACAGAATGCCCACCAATTATATCATATTGCCTGGCACCACGGTCAGTTTCCCCTCTGCTGGTCTTTTATAGAACCATCTCTACTGTATACTGATCAAATACCACTGCGACTGTATCTCCATTTCACAGATAGTTCAGCATATTTTGCGTATGATGTTCTGCTAGGGAAATGAAGTTACTGTACTAAAAAATTTTCCCATGTAACTTGTGAAACTCAGCCATTCCATCACGGATGTAAACAAATTGTTGAGTGTTCCAGTCTGTGTAAGAGATCTGCCTTTTTTGTTGATCTCATGACATTTCCCACTTCATGGAATGGGGCATTTGGCACTGCAGTCAAAGGAAGGCTAAGTACTGATTCTATGGAGACATTTTCTCTGATATTTGACAAAGTAAGAGCTTCTGAATACTATCTCTGCATGAACTTTGACCTATGTCTGGTTGCCTTGGCCTTTGAACTTTGTTTTTCACCATCAAAGAAAATGTTAGTAAGCATGAGTTCTGGATTAGGTGGTAGAATCTGTGATTACCTTCAGGTGTTAGAGATGAATGCACAAAAATCTCTGCCTGATGGTGACCTGTCTACTATACCCAAGAGTGATTGGTGTGCATCATTTAAGGCATGAAGTCCTAATGCTAGTTGAACAAGCTTGAATTCTGGGTGGAAGCTCACATCAACTGAATTTGTCATATTATGGATAATGTGTACAATGATTTTGCATAAGTTTTCCTCATCTCTAGTACAGAATTGCTGCTTTCTTGAAACCGACACTTCTTGTCTAATGAGGAGGAATACTGGCAAAGCTTAGGTCTGGTCAGTGTCCAGTTGACAGGCACTAGCAAACATGAAAAAATACTCCATAGCTTTCAATAATGACCATGAATTAAACACACTCAAAATGCTGCTCCTTTAGTACAGTTAACTTCTAGGTCCATTCACCTCTCCCACTGAACCATGAACCCTGTGATTCGGACTCAGGAATCCGAAGCATTTATGGACAGAATAATATATCAGTCTTCTGTTTTAGGCTCTCTCTCTCTCTCTCACACACACACCAAAAGTTACTCGCTACAATTATTATAACGTCATGTCTCTCCTGAGCCATCTACTGTACACCAAACTTGCCGGGAACAATCATCAATGACTAACCTGCAGTTTAACCCTTCCCTCAGCTTATTGCACCTGATGATTACAAAACAATACCGGTTATTAAGCTATGATAAGGTAGGCAATAATAGGTTAGGTTAGGTTAGATTTGGTCAGGTCAGATAAAGTTCGGTTGTTAGGTTGCCGTATGGATGTTTATTCATTAAATCAAATAAGTTGGGTGCCTGAACATCAGTTGTTCTCCCTCACGTCCTAGATGGCCGACTCAACTTGTCCCGTACATATACGAGTACCGTATATAAAAAACATGCTAAAACAAACTCGCACCAGTTAGGTCACTTCCGGTTTTGAGAGAGAGAGAGAGAGAGAGAGAGAGAGAGAGAGAGAGAGAGAGAGAGAGAGAGAGAGAGAGAGAGAGAGAGAGAGCACTAATCCATCTTGCGCGTGCTGTGTACATATATAATGATATACAACAGACAACCTACTACACACAGTCTACAGTTTCTTAAGAAACAAACAATTTTCCACTTCTGGTTCAACTGTTACACACATGCATGCACGCAAGCACTCACACACAAACACACTTGTTCACCCACACAGTTTCTCCCACTCTTATACGTACAGTAAACCTGGCTGTATAAATCTGTAGGCTGTTTTACCCAAGGTAGGTAGATACCAGGTAGCCTCACTCCCATAGGATCTACGCTAATGAAAATAAAAATGATGTTATTAAAGTTGTACAATAAATGTATAGAATGGAGATTTTTTTGCTTGATTTTAATTGGAGCCACTGATTAAATATGTAAAATAAATACAAATATCTTACTTGCGGCGCTTGCGACCGCTGAATTCCATCCAATGTCGCTGATGACGTCACTTATTAAGCTCCGCCCACTTAGTTACTTCAAACAGTAGAAGCAGATAATACCTCAATACTACAAACGCATGAAGTGGCAAAAGGGGCGTGGCTTAACGATCTCGAGAGTAGAGTTGTCAATTAGTGAATTCCTATGGGCCTGCGTGAGGCTACCTGGTATCTACCTACCTTGGTTTTACCAGGCTCAGTAACCACTTCTATTAATAATATAAGGTTAATATTCGTCCATTGGCTGTCTGCAGGTTTCCAGTTTTCAATATTAGACACAAAAACTGAAAAAAAACCATATGACTTCATATCATTTCTTGTGCAAATCAATTTTAACGAATTATCTCACAAACTTCTAAGCGTCTATTTCTGTACCCGCCATGATGCCAGAGTCACTTTTCTCAACCTGTCCACCTCTTTGGCCTGTGGGGTTAAAGTAATGATGGAACCAACTAGGATGGATGTGAGAAGGGAAAGTCAGCTATGGCATTTTCTATATACTCATTATATACAATGCAGAGCTAGAGATTTGCTGTGAGGTGAGGAGTTTGTTGAGAGGAGGTCTTGTCTGTTTGAGAGCACTCAATAGAATGCCTTTCGCAGCGAGGCTGTGAGCTTATATACCAGTCCACCGGAAGTAAGTGTTGCTGTTGGACGACCCCCCGCAAGTCTAGACAGCTTGGCTCGTCAGAGAAACTTCGTCGCGGGATCAGCTGATCAGCGATTAACAGGAGTGGCAATTGTAGGGGAGAGTATCCACTACAATACTCCCCCTCACCTCCGAACGCTGCAGGAAACTTGTCGGCAGGGTTGTATCCCACATGTGAGACATAACGGGCGGGGGGTGTGAACCTCTCGGCTGCTACGGGTGACGACTCCGTTTAGTAACACGAGATCTGTGGGAGAAGCAGAGGCAGAAGGAGGGTTGTTGATAAGAAAAGGTTAAACAGGCGTGGAATGTGGTGCTTCTCTAGTGGCAGGTGCAAAGTCCTCAGGGGCGCCGGGTGGGGTGTCTGGGTCCATAGGTCCGGATGCAGGATCCTCATCAGGAGCAGTAGGTATCCGAGGATGAAAAGAGGGTATGCAGAAATGTTGTGGACGAGGTGGTGCTACAAGTGGCAATTGTGGGCAGACTGGTGCAGGTGTGGTTTGCTGGGCTGGGGGCCCATCGGATAATGTGGCCGACTTCCCTCGATCGATGCTGACGGTGTCGTGTCTGCCATTGCGAATGATCGTCGTGAACTTCGCTAACTGTGCAAAAACCGGGAAGGGTCCGTCATAGGGGCGTTGAAGTGGGTTGCGGTGAGCATCGCGCCTGACGAAGACATACTCAGCGTTGAGTAGTACAGGGGGGATGTATTTAGGGCGATGGGAAGACTGGCGTGGGGCAGTAGCTTTGAATGTAAAAACTGCTTGTCGTAATGTTTGCAGTAAGTCGTGACGGGCAGCAGGCGTGGAGCGGGCGAGGTCAGTAGGTGAGAAGTCCCCGGGGAGGCGAAGGGGTTCACCTAGGGTGAGATCCGCTGGGGTGCAGTCCATGTCTTCTTTGTGTGATGCACAGATGCCAAGGAGCACTAAGGGTAGAGCATCCGTCCAGCTGTAGGGGTCGTGCTGTGCCTTGATGGCGTCCTTCAGCTGACGATGAAACCGCTCTACCATGCCATTGGATTGAGGGTGGTAAGAAGTAGTGCGGTGTCTGGAAGTGCCGAGGAACTGCAAGAAACGATGCCAGAGTTGAGACTCAAACTGGATTCCTTGGTCAGTGATGACAGTCGTGGGAGGACCGAAACGGGAGACCCAACCAGACAGAAAGGCGCGGACGGCTGACTCTGCTGTAGCATTAGACATGGGAATGGCTTCTGTCCACCTAGTGAAACGGTCAATGCAGGTGAAGATGTAGGTGTTGCCACAGGATGATGGAAGAGGTCCCATGATGTCGAGGTGCACTACCTGGAAGAGTCCTTTGGGCACAGGGAAGGTTTCTAAGGGAACACGTGTGTTTCGATGTATCTTTGAGGACTGGCAGGCCAGGCACTGGGCAGCCCATTTTCGAGTATCAGCCTTGATACCGGGCCAGACGACACATTGCGTGACAAGGCGCCGGGAGGCCCGTACACCTGGGTGGCTGAGACCATGAATGCAGTCAAAGATGGTGCGGCAGTAGGGTGTGTCAATTTAGGGGGTGAACTGGCTAAATTGAAAATCGAGTAATTTGGTAGTAATTTATTGTAGTCTTTAAGCACGCAAAACAATATTCTGGCATAAATTTTTTTTTATAATAAGTCCTACCTACATCAAATGGATTTTTAAATGTACATATTTGTGAATTTATAACATAACCAGCGTTTGCACACATGTTACTGTTTCAAGTTTCAAATTATTATATTTTATTATCCGTAGTCTATTTGAAAGTAACCAATGCCTTCATACTCTCTTTGCTTTGGTTTCTTGTCATCAGTAGTCTGCTTGCTATTTGTGCTTTGATGTAACCTTCTCGCCTCTCGTGGCTGTAAACATGGCCCGCTGCTTCTGTGACCATTTTCACACATCTCTCCACACTTTGAGTGTGGGAAGGCCACTTCGGCACCTGCATTGGAGTCTCTTTAAGGTTTCTCAATTCTTGGCTAGTTAGACTTGTTGTCAATGGTGGCTCTAAGACTTCCAAACTCAAGTCAACCAATTCTGACAATTTGGTGGCATTGACGTTTATTGGGGGAACTTTTCTTGAATGAAACGAACAGTCTCCCAACTGGTCGTCATCTATTAGCGTTCCTCTAATCTTTAGAATGACTTCTACAGCCTCGGTTCGGAGATTGGTACATTGACTGCAAAGCATTGCTTGCAAAACTGCTTCTGATCGAGCATACCAAGCGGACCTTCTTGCCACAGGTAACACGATGTCCCTCACTACCTTCCTCTGTGTTCTTACTAGCTGCAATTGAAACAAAAGGTGATTGGGCCCATCCACCCACATAGGATTAAGTTTCACACTAAACCACTGGGGAAGATAAACTCCAATAATAAATTCAACAATTAACCTCAAATTCTTCAGCACTTTGCCCTTCAATTCGTGTTTGGAAATCCAAATCCTGCAGAAACGAAGAGCTGTAGTTAACCAACGGCTGTGACTGACAGGTCCAATCTCCAAGAGAGCCAATGACTGAGGCACTTCTCCTGATCTTATTGCTTGGGCAATACGATAAGCATAGGATTGATCTGTGCTGAGATCTTTGATGACTCCTTCAGACAACGCCGGAAGGGGAGGGCCAACTTCGACCTTTGGAAAGGTTGTATTTATTTCTAGTTGTGTTGCTTCATCCAGCATGATGCCAAGGGGACCTGACCACTTGTTGTTGCTCTTTGTAGGACCATCAAGTTCCTGGATGAGATGACGAAGAGGTAGCTCGCCTGTATGTAAATCACATACAATCCAAACAAGTCTTCTTCCTAGTTTTTTCTCTAAATGCGTCATTACACCCCCCTGCCATCCGGTGTTCACTGCAGTTGAATCTCCACCAACAGCCTGCAGTGAACTGCCAAGTCCTCTCTCCTGAACCCAACATAAAATATGATCAGCAATGACCTCTGCATGTTTCTTACCTTCTACTTCAGTTTCGGGAGCAAACTGAAACAAACACCGACCACCAGGCTCAGAACAGACAGAGTAGTGTTCTTCTTTGATGAGACCTGGAAACTTTCTGTTCACTCCCTCTACTTCTAGCAAAACTTTTGTGTCATCTATTCTTCCATCAAACAAAAGACAGGAGAGCCCTCCCTCGCTTAAATCTTTTTCATGCTGATCAGACATTTCCTTCATTATTTTTTCTTGTGCCTCACGAAGTCCAGCATGGTGGCGAATACTAGCTAAAGCAATGTTTGAAATATTTCTTGTGTTGTATTTCATTTTCTTTGGTAAAGGTTCAGATGGCTCTTTGGAACTATCATCTGATGTTGCTTCCTGTTCATCAGAAGAACTATCAAAGAAGTGATAAACATCTTGACACAGCTCTTCCTCTCTTTGGATGGCTTCTTCACTCTTCATTTTCTTCTTTTGTTCCCTCTCTCGGATTTGTTCTCTCTTCTTGGCATTAGCAATCTGCTTCTTTGTTTCTGAATAATCTATTGAACCCATTTGCATACTTCCTTGGCCTTCTGCCTTTGTCCTCTGTGCCTTTATAAATTCAAGCTCTAAAACAGGGATCTTCTTTTCACGAGGACAACCACAATCAATGTGGGAATTATTTTCTCTCTTACCTGAGTGAGAACAGTTGGATTCAGAACATAATTGTATGGAGCACTTGCAGGTCAAAATGTCAAACAGAGTATCAAGTGTGTGCAGAAATTCATTTTTCCTGGCCAAGTTTCCTTTACCAAGTGATGTTTCAACTGCTTTGTGCCATAATTTCGTTAGTTTTAGCTCAATAGTTCGACACTGATTAATCACAGGTGGTTTGAATAGTGCATTAGCTTTTGTCCATTGATGCAGAAGAGGGACTATCATGTCATTTATGAGTTCTTTATCTGTATAGTTCCTTCTGTCCTTTGCATTTTTTTCTCGAAGGAGTAACCCTAATCTTAGCATGTCTCTCACTGTTGGAAGTTCTGATACAGGAAGCTCCTTCCCTTTACCAACTAGCAGGCTCAAGTGGGTTGACAACTGACTTCTTGTCTTCAGTTTTGACATCTTCACACTATCTGACAAATAGAAAAATATTTCAATGTTTCATAATTCAATTGTTGTTTCAAAAAATATCAATTTGTTTATCAAAAATGCTGTAACAGAAATAACATAATAATTTCTTAGAACATAATGTTTTATACAATGATATAAGTAACTGCGACAATCAATATGCCCTACTTACAATAATTAAAATGTAGAATTCGTCTGGTAGAGTAGGTGCAAGTGCAATGAGAGCAAACCACCGTCTATGATATCTAGAAGGAGAGTGAGCCGGGCGCCTTATCCTCACGCTTGGTACAAGTCAAAACAAGAATTAAACTGTCCCACACGGAGAGCCTGTTCATGTTCATGTTCTGACATGCATATTGTACACAAGCTATAGAACCATAAAATACTCCATAATCCATATGCTTACATGAGATTAGTTAATAATTCTAATCAAGTCTCATTAATTTGTTGAAATACTGATATTTGAAACTTTAAGGTATAATTGATGTAGGTGAGGGTTATTTCAATTCATTTTTGTTTGCTAATCTCAAGTTTAGACATAAAGAGGCACAATATTTTGACTACCAAATTTGATTTTTAACATGTTGACAAAATTGACACACCCTAGTGCGGCAGTGGATGTGAGGCACGAACGGTCTAGGCTGCCCACAGGACATGTTGCACCACAGCTTGATGTTCGAGCCGGGAACGGGGAGTTCTTGGAGGGCGAGACATGAGGGAGATGTCTTGTATGCTGTAAGGTCTTCGTTCTCTCTCGAGCCACGGCGAGCTGTCTGTAATCCATGGGTGGAGATGAGGGAAGAATGCTGGATATACAACGACAGAGGGTGTCAGCGATCTCGTTGTGGATGCCCTTGATGTGTTGGATGTCGCCGGTGAACTCCGAGATGTAAGCCAAGCGGCGAAGAACACGAAGTGTATGTGTCTGGGAGGCTGAAGCGAATGCGTGGACGAGGGGCTTGTGATCAATGAAGATGGTGAACTGACGGGCCTCAAGGAAGTGCTGGAAATGCTTGACAGCAAGATATATGGCCAGGAGCTCTTGATTGAAGGTGTTGTACTTGAGTTGAGGTGGTTGAAACTGCTGTGAGAAGAAGGCAATGGGCATGAGAGTTCTGTTGATCTCCTGTTACAAGACGGCACCCACGGCAGTAGAAGAAGAGTCTGTTGTGAGAGTGGTCCGGGCGTTGGGGGCAGGGTGAGGCGTGTGATGCGCTGCTTGATAGTGGTGAATGCTGTAAAAGCCTCTCGAGTCCATATGAGAGGCTTGTGAGACGTCTTGGGGAGTCCCTTGAGAAGATCGTGGAGAGGAGCGAGGATGTTAGCAGCCTGGGCAATGAAGCGGTGGCAGTAGTTGACTAAACCCAGGAATTCTTTGAGCTTCTTCGCCGTTTCAGGTTTGGGGAACTCCTTGATGACAGTTACCTTCTGTGGTAAGGGATGGATGCCGCTCGACGAGACTCTGTGACCGAGGAAGTCGATGGAGGAGGCTCCAAAGACGCACCTGGCCTGATGAACTTCCATGATGTTGTTCTGCAGGCGTTGGAGAAGGAGCTGTAGGTGGTGATAATGCTCGGTAGACGTTGGAGATGCGACGAGAATGTCGTCTTGTAGACAGTGACAAAGTCGAGGTCGCGAAGCATGTGGTCCATGTACCTCTGGAAGGCCTGAGCTGCATTGCGTAGTCCAAAACTCATGTAGGCATACTCGAAGAGATCAAACGGAGTCGTGAGGGCAGTCTTCTGGATATCTGCAGGAGCCACTGGAATCTGTTGGAAGGCACCCTCCAAGTCGTTCTTCGAGAAGATGGTCTTGCTGTGGAGTTTGTGGTGGAAGTCCTGGACATACGAGATAGGGTACCTGTCAGGTTTGGTGACTAGGTTCAGGGCTCTGTAGTCACCACATATCCTCCAGTCGTTGGATGATGGCTCTGGAACCATGTGAAGAGGAAATGCCCAAGGACTCTTTGAAGGTCGAATGATGCCATCTTGCAGGAGTCTGTTGAATTCCGCCTTGGCTGCATTCAGGAGCTCAGGGCGAAGGCGGCGAGGGAGTGAGAAGACTGGAGGTCCTGTAGTCTCGATGTGGTGGAAGATTCCCGACGTAGGGTGTAGTGGAGAGACTCAGGGTGAGAAAAGTTCCTTGAATTCCTTGAGCAGGGAGAAGAACTCGTTGGATGGTGAGAGGCAGGTGATAGTGTCGGCAACTGCGGCATGTGTACCCCAGATTGTGTGTACTGTAGACTCATGGATGAGGCAAAAGTTGCTTGGGTCGATGACGACCTCGTGGAAGGTGAGGAAGTCAAAGCCAAGGATGGGTTGAGAGACATCTGCCATCACAAAGGACCAGCGCAGCGTCTTGGGAAGACCAAGGTTTAAGGCGAAGATGTGGGCGCCGTAGAAGGCGATGGGGGTACCGTTGGCAGCGAACAGGCCATATGAGGATTGCTTTGATGTGTCTTGCGGTGAGGGAGGGATGATGCTGACAGATGCCCCTGTGAGACACCTGAAGTGACGGAGGTTGTTGCGTCTACCAATCCCCGTCGATGCCGTTTCCCGAGTAGTTGCAGGGAGCCTTACAACGTCTAGCGTTAGTACCGAAGCATTGATGGTACCAGCAGTGGGCAGATGCACTGTGCTGGAAGCTCGCGGCGGCGTCCGAGGCAGGACGAAGACGTCGGGATTGGTAGAACACAGTGCGTGGGGCAGGAGCAGGAGCAGCAGCAGGCATGGAGGAGTAGAGCTGCTCGAGGGTGTCCATCCGGCAGTGTAGAGACTGTAGCACAGTGTAGCAGGTCCCTCATGTCTTGTGAGGTGTTGCTCGACTGAGGAGCGTTGATCCGGTTGACAAAATTGGAGGAAAGTGATGGTGTGGCTGCCGAATTGTCCGCAGCAGCATGGTGCACAGCAGTGTATTCATGGAATACTCTGTCTGCCATGGCTGCATAGGTCGCCGAGGTAGGAGAGTAGTCCAATGCCGAGAGGGCGTGACAAACTTCTGCAGGGAGCTTCTGAGTGTGAAGCTGGCACAGGATAGTGTCAGGAAGCCTGTCTGTGTGGCGGGAGTTCAGTCTCCGCATCTCGTCCCAGAGACGTGCAGGCGTTGAGTTGCTGAGGGAGAGACCGGATAGGTCTTGCAGGAGACTGGTGTCAAGCCACTAGTATCACCTCTTGAGAGCATCTCATAGAGCTGCGAACTTGTTGTCATCTGGGGGCTTAGTAACGATTTCTGCAACTTGTGTGACGACTTCTGTGGGCAAGGAACAGACCAGGGCGAAGTACTTCTGTTCGTCTGTAGCTGTAGAGCCATTGAGAGCTGCCTCCATGTGGATTAGCCAGTCTTCAGTGTTGTGATTGAAGACTGGAAGAGTGATCCACTTCTCATCCAACCTGTGTGAGTGTGTTACTCCAGGGGTCACCATTGTGGGGTTAACGTAATGATGGATCATACTAGGATGGAGGTGAGAAGGGAAACTCAGCTAGGGAGTTTTCTATATATAAATATTATATACAATGCAGTGCTAGAGAGTTGCTGTGAGGTGAGGAGCTTGTTGAGAGTAGGTGTTGTCTGTTTGAGAGCACTCAGTAGAATGCCTTTCAAAGCGAGGCTGTGAGCTTATATACCAGTCCACCGGAAGTAAGTGTTGCTGTTGGCCGACCCCCCCGCGAGTCTAGACAGCTAGGCTCGTCAGACAAACTTCGTCGTGAAATCGGCTGATCATTTTGAAGCAGCCATTTTGGAGGCCTGTGATGGGGTGCAAAAAGTGCTCTCTCCCTTATCTAGCTGTTATTCAGCGAGTTTATCAGAACAATAGTGAGGCAATCCAAATATTACAAGATCACAGTGTCCTACCAACATCAAGACTGTGTCCTATGTGTAGAAATTGTTTACTTTTAAGAAAAGATAAATTCTTTTGTCTGCAACCATGAGCATACCAGATCGCTCAGTCGTATCCGCCATCACAGTAGCAGTTAAGCTCTAAAAATGGTTAGGTTAGGTTTGATTTTTTTTGTGTGTGTCAATGGTGTTTTACCCAAACCTGACTGCCATTTTGGTGCTAATTAGCAGTTTCTGTTACAAATGAAGATGTTCATATTAAAAAAATAAAAAAAACATTAATTTGCACCAGAAATGAAGGGAGGGGGGGGGGGGGGGGGGCATGCACGCACACTTACTTTTGTTAAACTACCAATGTATGTAATAAGTCATTTGTGTCCAATGTATATATTCAGCCTTCAGGCTACAAACTTTTTCAATTAACCGTTTATTATTATTATTATTATTATTATTATTACACACACACACACACACACACACACACATACACACACAATAAAAAAATAAAAATTTGTATCAAAACCAGAGGACAGCCAATGGACGAATATTTACCTAATACAGTACAGGTAGTCGTCGACTTACGACCTAGATTGGTTACGGCCGACCGGTCGTAAGTTGATCTGGTCGTAAGTCGGCCTATGTTATAATTACCTTACGTATATTATACTGTAATGTGTAATGATAATATAATCATCTTTAAGTCATATTTTATCAACATTTTCTTTGTTCATTATTGTTACGGTCGTCAGGTTTAAGTAAATCACTGCATACTACAGTACAATTGGTTTATTATTTACACTGGGGCTGGGGCCAAAACTGTCGTACCGCCGGTCGTAAAGTCGAACAGACGTAAGTCGCCTAGGTCGTAACTCGACGACTACCTGTACTGTATATAGCTCACTAGTAAACATGTTGATGTTAATAATAATGAAAGCAAACGCATCAAGAGGAAATAGTGGGATGTGTTGTTTGGTGAACGTGGTGACATAAGTAATACACATAAGCGTTTTAAGATGCACGGAATAGCTAACGAGTTAGCTTTCCCGGACTGTCATTAAAAAATACGACATTGCACCGCGTCTTTGGAATAAATGTTGTATAACAGTCTTCAGAAAACAATAAAATTATAAGAACTCTTATTTGGACACAATATGGAAAGTAATAGTGAAGAAAATATATAGAAAATTATGGAAAGACAAAAAAAAAGGAAAAAGTCAATCGGTCAACAATAAATAAGAATAACTCAAAAACCGGTCCGTTGTAAAGGAAATTTCTCCCGGACATTGAAACCACACAAAATGCATTTGAGTAGCTGAATGCTTCTTCTCTAGTGGCTAGGTTGTTTGCCTAATTTGACACGAAATACGATGAATTTCAGGCTCGTTTAAGTCTTAATTTTTGCACTTACAGAACTGTAATCAACTTGCTCACCCTTATTTAATATATATATATATATATATATATATATATATATATATATATATATATATATATATATATATATATATATATATATATATATATATATATATATGCTGATAACCACCAGGAAAGAAGAAAACACGAAGTTCCCAAGCGCTTTCGTGTAATTCACATCTTCAGGGGTGAGTACAGACTAGATAGAGTAATGCAGAACAAGATGAATATATACAGAGGAGGGTGAGACCAGGTCCACAATGGTCAGGTAATGACCCTACTAATCTTTAAATGGCACACAACGGTTGGTGGTTGGGTCAGATGGGACAGTGACCCGCCCTCTCACCTGATCACAAATCTTCTTAATTACAAAGTTGTCCAGCTTGTACATGCCGTTACTCAAATTCATGTTGAATGCTTCGGTATGTTTAATAAGACTAGATTCTATGATGTTCCTACTATCAATTGAATTACATGGTAATATTGAGGAGGCATTATCCCAGTCAATGCAATGCTTGTTATCCCTCAAATGAACAAACAGAGCATTGGATTCCTGGCCTGTCCTGACACTGTATTTGTGTTGTTTAATTCTAGTTACAAGATCTTTACCTGTCTGGCCTAAGTAAAACATATTACATTCCTTGCAAGGAACTTTATAAATGCAACCAATTGTGTTGTTGGGGGAGTTCTTGATTAACATTTGTTTAACAGTGCATGAGTTTTTAAATGCCACATTGACGTTCCAAGATTTTAGCTGTGCCGGAATGTGTGAGAAATTTTTGTGAAATGGTAATATTAAGATATTCTTATGGTCATGGGTGGGCTTGGGATCAGTTCTATAAAAAGTTTTCTTAGTAATGTTTAAGCATTTGTCTATGAAAGATCTTGGGTATTTAAGGTTTGAGCCAATATTATATATATATTTGTATTCCTCATCGATGAATTCCGGACTGCAAATTCTCAAGGCACGTAAAAACATTGTTGTAAATACTGACTGTTTGACTTTATTATGGTGGGCAGAATAATAATGAATGTATGAACACACATTGGTTGGTTTTCTATAAATACTGAACTTAAAAGTGTTACCTATTCTGTGTATCAGACAGTCTAGGAATGGCAATTTACAGTCTTGCTCTAATTCCACAGTGAATTTGATCGAGGGGGCTAAGTTGTTAAGTTGTGGTAGGAAAACTTTTAGGTCCTCATTACATGGCCAGAGACATAATACATCATCAACATATCTAAACCAGACTGCTGAGGGTGGTAAAATATTACTTAATAGTTTCTTTTCAAAGAATTCCATATATAGGTTGCTTAATACAGGTGAGAGTGGATTACCCATTGCCATACCAAATTTTTGAGCATAATATTCCCCATTGAATTCGAATTTGCAATCCTTAATACATAGTTTGATGAGTTCGATGAAGTCATCTTTCGAGACGGGCAGTGAAATGTTATCCAGGGAATCTATGAGGAACTCTAGTAAATCATCAACTTGGACCTTTGTAAAAAGTGACGTTACATCAAAGCTGACCAGTTTAAAATCATGATTAATGTGCAAGTTATTGAGTTTATCAACCAGATCCATATTATTCTTGATATTGGAGTTAGAAATGTTGCCAACTAGGGGGTTTAGTAAGGAAACTAACCATTTAGATAGTTTATAAGAGATTGACCCAACAGAGCTAATGATGGGTCTTGCTGGGTTATTGGGCTTGTGGGTCTTGATTAATAAAACCCACAGGGCACCGTGTTTAGTGAACACCGCGCTAAGTGAACAACAGAACAAATGGGATTAATTCCAATAGAAACTGGCCCGACCCCCAAACTCCACTTTCTCCGACACAATACCTAAGTTCTAGTAAAAATAACATCTTAATTTTATGATGGTACATGCACACAATTAATACTTAAGAGAAATAGAGAAATACAGTCGCCAAGTTAATGTCCATTCAAATAATGGACTAAACTCCCTCCCCCTCTTCTCACACTACACTGCTGGCTCTTCCCTCTCTGAGAAATTTTGGGGGGAAAACCACTAAATTTTAATAAATAATACCTCAAACTAAAGTTAGGATAATACAATTGACATTGCTGGACTCCTTGTAAGACCAGGAATATTTTGAATATAAATGTCATATATTTTGCACAAAAGATAACATATTTACTCAGAGTAAACATTATATCTAAAACTTGTATGTCTAATGCAAAATCTATGATGTTTATATTCAAAATGATCACCAAATTGTAAGAATTCCAGCAATGTAAATTATATTCTGACCGGGTAATTTGTATGAATTTTATGAGCTAAAACAAATATCTTCAGTTAATAAAAAAAAAAAAATATTCTTCACAAGGTAACAGATGGTCGGGTCCCTCCCTCCCCCCCACCAACCCTCCCTACCAGATGTGTGGGAAAACCAGAATGTTTACCTTTTTAGTAATAAATAATACCTCAAACTAAAGTTAGGAAAATATAATTGACATTGCCGGATTCCTTGTAAGGCCAGGAATATTTTGAATACAAATGTCATATATTTTGCACAAAAAATAACATATTTACTCAGAGTAACATTATATCTAAAATTTGTATGTCTAATGCAAAATCTATGATGTTTATATTCAAAATGATCATCATATTGTAAGAATTCCAGCAATGTAAATTATATTCTGGCGGGGTAATTTGTATGAATTTTATGAGCTAAAACAGGCAGGCAGGCAAGGTGGAAAAAACCCGCGTTAAGTGAAAGTTCAGCTCTGGCGAGTCACCGCGTATACATGAAATCGCGCTAAGCGAAACCGTGTTAAGCTGGGTATATATATTTATATATATATATATATATATATATATATATATATATATATATATATATATATATATATATATATTTTTCATTAGCCCAATAAAGCACGCGGACTTCTACATACAATCAACACCTCAACCCGCCAGGATTCGAACCTACGGCCCACAAGCCTATGACTGTGACCGGGGAACGCTAACCGCTGGACCACCAGGATACAAAAGCAGTCCTAGACTTTGTTATATTTCACACAAAGCCTGTTCAACGAGCTTATGGCGCCGTGAACCTCTAAATGGGGACCACCCGTACCACGTAGGTGGTCAGAGTAGCGTTTTACCAAATCCGGCTTCGAAACACGAGGATCCATATATATTTCATTAGCCCAATAAAGCACGCGGACTTCTACATACAATCAACACCTCAACCCGCCAGGGTTAGAGAACCCAAATCCAGGTCGTAAGTCGAAAATGCTTAAATAATACATAGAAATCTAAAATGGGTGTCTCTTTTTCTTTTCAGCACCACAAAACTCTCACTTTTAAGCTTGCCAGCCATTTTAAAGTGAATTACAAACAAAAATTTTGTCAGTACACAGCGCAATCACTAACATTGGGACTTGAAAATACGTAATTTGACAAAATTTTTGTACGACTGAGGCCTAGCATATCTATTCTAGAATTTGACAGAATGATTGCATCCTGACATGTGATTGTTACACCAAAGTCACCAATGGCTAATGAAATCGGACAGCCCCCACTTAAAAATGGGCGGAGCCAAAAAGCTGGTTCAACTAGACGCAATCCTTTTCAATTCTTTCATGCCATATGCCTCGTTTTAGGTCCTATCCAATATACTACTGTATATAGAATTATGTTTATTATTATATCACAGTTTTTTATTGCCTTACATGCCCCCCCAACTCTTCAATATCAATCAAAATACACCTAGACCCCGACTTACGACGGGGTTAGGGACCCAAATCCAGGTCGTAAGTCCGACATGGTCGTAAGTCCGACACAGATATAAAAAAAAAAAAAAAAATTTTTTTTTTTTTTTTTTTTTAATAAAAAATCTACAATGAAATACAGCACAGTGAAAGTAATAAATAATAAGGAATGGATACAGTGTGACTGAGCACTTACCTTTAATGTAGTCAGCTGAATGCACATGGGGCCCCCATAATTTTCTAATTATACATGGAGACTACATTAACTGGAAACGTTTCGATATAGAAAATGCGTGTCATTTAATATTTTTTTTTTTTTTTTTTTTTTTTTTTTTTTATCTGAGGCGGTCGTAAGTCCACGTAGTCGTAAGTCGGGGTCTAGGTGCATTCTCCATAAGCGGACATGACCTGTGTATTTTCAGTGGATGAAACTCGCTGATTGGTTGTTAGCTATCCGGGCACCTCTGCCCGTTGCAAACGCTAACGCCTGATCGAGGTGTTAGCTTTTCCCTCTCAAAGTGTCATGCGCAGAAGTCAGCAGCAACTGCACAGACAGAATAGCTAACACGTTAGCTATTCCGTGCATCTGAAACGCCTTACAATAAACACCTTTAATATAGACCAAGGTCTATAGCCTTTGGTATAGATGAGGAAACCTTGGCTGACATTCTGTTGGCCACACCGAGATATTTAACAAATGAACCTCAGTGAGATATTTAACAAATGAAGCATAATGTGTTGTTTAATGGTAGACCCTGCTGCTATATGACATCACGAAAATTGTGACCAAGTCCCAGGTTGCTGATCTGACTTTCTGCCTCATTTACACACAATTGCAGTGTCTCAATTGTTTCTCTTACTTGGACAACACAACATATTTAATGTATATAATTTCTCTCTCTTGATTTATTTATAAAATTTTGTATTTTTTATGGTTATTATTTGTATTTGTTTAATTATTTTATTTGTATTAATTTGCTATTAATTGTATTAATTGTTGTAATAATAATAATAATAATAATAATACAGTAATAGATATTATTATTATTATTATTATTATTATTATTATTATTATTATTATTATATTTTCGCCCCCCAGGACCTGATGTGGGTCATTACCTGTGCCCGGGTGGGCTAATACCCGTGTGTGTGTAAAAAAAAAAAAAAAAAAAAAAAAAAAAAAAAAAAAAAAAAAAAAACACAACTTCATGACTCTTTCACCTGTCCTTATGATCTGACTATGGTAGACACCTGCTGTCCCTAAGGACGTGATCTCACTCTCCTTTACCGTATATATTAGCCTTGTCAGTAACTACTCCTTAGTCTGTACTCACCCCTGAAGATGTTGGGTTAGGGGTGGGTCAGATTGGGTTGGGTTGGGTTAGGGGTGGGGTGGGTTGGGTTAGGGGTGGGTTGGGTTAGGGGTGGGGTGGGGTGGGGTGGGGTGGGTTGGGTTGGGTTAGGGGTGGGTTGGGTTGGGTTGGGTTAGGGGTGGGGTGGGTTGGGTTAGGGGTGGGGTGGGGTGGGTTGGGTTAGGGGTGGGGTGGGTTGGGTTAGGGGTGGGGTGGGTTGGGTTGGGTGGGTTGAGTTAGGGGTGCGGTGGGTTGAGTTAGGGGTGGGGTGGGTTGAGTTAGGGGTGGGGTGGGTTGAGTTAGGGGTGGGGTGGGTTGAGTTAGGGGTGGGGTGAGTTGAGTTAGGGGTGGGGTGGGTTAAGTTAGGGGTCGGGTGGGTTGGGTTAGGGGTTGGGTTAAGGGTCAATTGGGTTAGGTTAGTGGTGGGACAGATTAGGTTAGGGGTGTGATAGTTAGGCTAGGTTGGGTTAAGGGTATTATGGGTTGGGTTAAGGGTATTATGGGTTGGGTTAAGGGTAGGATGGGTTAGGTTAAAGATGGGTTGAGTTAGGTTAGGTTTGGGATGGGTTAGGTTAGGGTTAGGATGGGTTAAATTAGGGGCGAGATAGATTTGGTTAGGTAAGGCATAGGGTAAATGTGGTTATAATAGGTGTTGAGTAGGAATAAGTTCGGTTAGGAATACACTTATGTTCTGTTTGGTTAGGATAGGTGAGTAATAAGCTAAATAACCAATTAAGGAAACGAGAACAGCTATCATTGGTGTCACACGGGCGGAGACAGTCACAATGTACAACACAATGCTGTTCCTCGCTTTAATGTGATCAAGTGTTTGTTATAAAGAGTTAGGTAAATACTAGTGTTATTTCACAACTACTATCTAGCGTAAATGAGACCACACTCGAATTATGAGGGTCAATTTTAATCACCGCACTATAGAAGGGACATTAATTCCCTAGAAAACATTCAGAAAAGGTTAAGTTGGGTTGAGTATAGAGAGATTAAGAGAAAAAAATTTGTGTTCTCCTATGAGACGTCGAGTGAGGAGCGATGTGATCTAAGATTAGCCAGTAAAGTTGTAATAGGTTAGGTTAAGTTGGGTTACAATAGGTTAGGTTAAGTTGGGTTATAACAGGTTAGGTTAAGTTGGGTTACAATAGGTTAGGTTAAGTTGGGTTATAACAGGTTAGGTTAAGTTGGGTTACAATAGGTTAGGTTAAGTTGGGTTATAACAGGTTAGGTTAAGTTGGGTTATAATAGGTTAGGTTAAGTTGGGTTACAATAGGTTAGGTTAAGTTGGGTTACAATAGGTTAGGTTAAGTTGGGTTACAATAGGTTAGGTTAAGTTGGGTTATAACAGGTTAGGTTAAGTTGGGTTACAATAGGTTAGGTTAAGATGGGTTATAATAGGTTAGGTTAAGTTGGGTTATAACAGGTTAGGTTAAGATGGGTTATAATAGGTTAGATTAAGTTGGGTTACAATAGGTTAGGTTAAGCTGGGTTACAATAGGTTAGGTTAAGCTGGGTTACAATAGGTTAGGTTAAGTTGGGTTACAATAGGTTAGGTTAAGTTGGGTTACAATAGGTTAGGTTAAGTTGGGTTACAATAGGTTAGGTTAAGTTGGGTTATAACAGGTTAGGTTAAGTTGGGTTATAATAGGTTAGGTTAAGTTGGGTTATAATAGGTTAGGTTAAGTTGGGTTATAATAGGTCAGGTTAAGTTGGGTTACAATAGGTTAGGTTAGGTTATAATAGGTTAGGTTACAATAGGTTAGGTTTGGTTAAATTGGGTTATAATGGGTTAGATCAAGTTGGGTTATAATAGGGTAGGTTAAGTTGGGTTCTAATAGGTTAGGTTAAGTTGGGTTCCTATAAGTTAGGTTAACATAAGAACGTAAGAATGACGGAAACTGCAGCGGGCCTATTGGCCCAAACTGGGCAGTCCCGTTTAAACCCAACCCCTATTGCATATATCCATCCACTCTATGTTTGAAGCTTCCCAGCGTATTCGAGTAAATGATGATGTTTAGAAACTTGTTCCACTCATCCACTACTCTATTTCCAAACCAATGTTTACCTATTTCGTGCCTAAATATAAACTTGACTAATTTAAAACCAATGCTGAGTATGTTTTCCTGACTTCCATTAATTTTATACACCTAGATCATATCACCCCTCACTCTACGTCTCTCGAGGGAATGCAAATTACCGTAAGATGCTTTAACCTGTCTCTGAACTCAAGATTCCTAATGTCCGGAATTGTCTTGTCATCATCTTCTGTATGCTTTCTAGGGATTCAATATCCAATCTATGGACTATGGTGACCAAAACTGAACTGCATAATCCAAGTGAAGTCTCACAAGCGCAAGATATAGTTTTAGGATAACCTGGCTATATAGTCTTGTAACTAACACCCCTGTAGTGGAATTCTCCCCTACAAACGCTGTTTGTCGCTGCCTAGCCGACCCCACCTATTCCCCAGTGTATGCCTCGTGACCTAGGTCAACCAGCGCCGCCATACACCACGGAGCGGGGGTCAACTACTAAGCCACGCCTACCCCCGCTATTTAAGACCTGACCTCGCGGTGATCTGCCTCTCGCTCTCTACCAACAGCCACAGCCAGCAACACCTCCTCCACCTCCGCCTGCCTGGCGGTCCTCTCTCCCGCTGGCGAGCATGGCGACCCACAAGCTGTCCTCCTGTGAGCATCCTCACCAACCAGCTCTCTCTACATCACGCTTGTAACCACGCAGCCTTCCCAGCACCAAGCTGCATTGTACATTCAATACAACATGTATATAGAGAGCACATTGTGAGTTTCCTTAAACCATCCCATCCTGAGTGTGAACCAAACAATCTCATACCCCACAAATGGTGACTCCTGGAGATTCGCACTCACACAGGATGGAGGAGAAACTGATCACGCTCCCAGTCTTCAAGCAACATGGAAGACTGGCTTATCCACACAGAAGCAGCTCTCATCGGCTCTACAACTACTGTCTCTACACCGCAGGTTGGACACCCTAGAGCAGCTCTGCTACTCTAAGCAGACACCAGCTCCTCTTCCTGCCCCAAGCACCACGTCCTACCGACCCCAGCACACCCGTCCTGCCTCAGACGCCGACCCCGGCCCAGCAGTAACCCCTGCCGCCCCTGATGCAGCCTCTGTTCCTGAGTGCGGACCCACACACCCCTCTTTTCTTCCTCAGGTACTCCCTGCTAATGTCCTGCACCCTGCTGCTGTCGTGGACCCAGCTGCTGTCACGAGCCCTCATCCGCTGCTGCTGACACAGTCCCTGCTCCTGACCCAGGCCCACACACCCCAGCAGGCGCATCTGGCGACTCTGTACCTGCCGTGAGGGAAGCACAACATTCATCGCCTCCACACACACTTATTCTCCCTCTCTACTCCCGCAGATATTGTGTATCTAGACAGTTGTCGCCAGCGACCGGCTCATCCACGCCATCGCCGTTGTCTCACATGAGGCACGCACCACCCGTTCTGCCTCACATGTGCTAAGCAACTCTGCAGACAACAAGTCTCCTACACAGCCTGGAGGGAAGGGGGAGTACTGTAGTGGAATTCTCCCCTACAAACGCTGTTTGTCGCTGCCTAGCCGACCCCACCTATTCCCCAGTGTATGCCTCGTGACCTAGGTCAACCAGCGCCGCCATACACCACGGAGTGGGGGTCAACTACTAAGCCACGCCTACCCCCGCTATTTAAGACCTGACCTCGCGGTGATCTGCCTCTCGCTCTCTACCAACAGCCACAGCCAGCAACACCTCCTCCACCTCCGCCTGCCTGGCGGTCCTCTCTCCCGCTGGCGAGCATGGCGACCCACAAGCTGTCCTCCTGTGAGCATCCTCACCAACCAGCTCTCTCTACATCACGCTTGTAACCACGCAGCCTTCCCAGCACCAAGCTGCATTGTACATTCAATACAACATGTATATAGAGAGCACATTGTGAGTTTCCTTAAACCATCCCATCCTGAGTGTGAACCAAACAATCTCATACCCCACACCCCTTTGTGTGAATCGAAGTACTTTATTAGCCTTGTTTCGAGCAAATACGCACTGTTGTCTTGCTTTGATTCCTACTGATCATTACCCCAAATCTTTCTCAGTCGGATTTCTCTATATCAACGTTGTTCACCTGATATCTGGTTTCTCTATTTTCATCTCCTAGGCTAAGTACTTCACATTTGTCCATATTAAATTACATATACCATTTTTCAGACCATGCGAAAAATTTGCTTAGATCTTCCTGTAGTTTCGCAGGGTCCTCGTCAGATTTGATTACAGGCCCTATTTTAGTGTCGTTAGCCTCCTATTATGATTCCCCCATTTTAAAATGTAGAGCAAAGAGCCAGTGTGTCAGCTTGTGAGCCGCGTGTTTTAGGGAAACAAGGAGCAACTGTGTGGGAGACCAATCAGACAGCCATGTACTTACAGAAGCAGGACAGTTTTCTTGGAGGAGGTGTGAGTGGAAGAGTAGCACAGTAGAACTACCGTGAATTCTGCCCGACAGTTACAGACCACACACCTCGCCTAACCCTCTATCTCCCTCACGATAACACTCCCTAATCTATACCTTAGGTCTCAAAGGTTCCTACTTTTTTTTCCCTCTGTTTACTGAACCTGTGAGAACACATCTTATAACTGCTCCCCCTGACCTACGGCTGATGGACCTAAACGGTGTGAACTTTCCTGTATCAAGTTGTGTTCCATCATTACCAATAAGGAGGGAAAATAGTTTAGATTAAATATGAGAATGAAAGAAACTACATACTGTCCCATATTAAGCAGCCTTATCACTATTATCTATCTAACTTACATTAAAAACTTTCCAATAGAGTTCCAGTTAATGATGGTGTTTGGTAACTTGCTCCACTACGTATTCCACAACCCGACTTCCGAATCAATGTTTACCTAATACCCACTTTAACGAAATTTAATCCCCACCTAAATCTAAATTCAAGTAATTTCGAACCATTTCTACATGTTCGCTCCTGATTTGATAACTGAAGTGCCTAAGGTACGTTTATCACCTTTATCTAATCCCGACTTGTACACTTGACTCATATCGCCCTTCACTCTACGCCTTTCAAGAGAATGCAAATTCAGTTTTCTTAATCTCTCTCTATATGGTAAGCTCCTAATGTCCGGGGTTGACTTTGTTTGATTTTTCAGGGGAATCACTACCCGTTATATGTAATACGGTGACATTTTAAGGATTTCGATCTTTAGCATCTAATTGAGGGTTAACCCTCCTCACCCGCCGCCCGGTGAGTGGGTGGACTTTGTCTGGGTCTTGCCCACACCCTCATATACTGGGTATATCGAGATATCCCCACCTGATAAAGGCCAAGACTCGACGATTAGACGTGTCCAGAGTTAAATAACTGGTGACTCCTCTGTATTAAGAAACAGCCTTGTGCTTCACAGGTAACACCAAGGAGGGAAGGAGACGCTTAGTGATAGAGTTAGTACACCTGCACGTTAACCCTCACAGAGAGAGAGAGAGAGAGAGAGAGAGAGAGAGAGGAGTTATTTCAGTAATATTATCATATAAACTTTAATATTGGTTCAGCATTTATATAAACAACACATGTAGTCTATACAACGTACAATCAAAAGAAAAAAGTGACGTCACACTTACTGTGTCTTTGTTCTGAAACCCAAGACGAAGAACTTGGGTAAAGTTCCCCATTAAGACTCGAACCTCAAAATTTCGCTGTCACTTTACCCAAATTCCTCGCCATGGGCTTCGGAACATAACGCTAGGCCCCGCGCAGTATTTCTCAAACTTTTTCACTCCATTCCCCCCATGAGGATCTCTCAACATCCTCGTGGCCCCCCTTCAGTTCTCTCCCAAGCCCCTCACAAATAATGATGAAAATAAACTGTTTTGGTTCTCTTTCTTTAATTTAATGTTTACATTCATAAAACAGAATGCATATTTTGTTACAGTTCAATGGGATGGTTGACATTGCTTCCTGTAAGTCAGTCGACTGATTCGAGGTTGAGTCACTGATAAAGCACATCTTATGTCTGGGTCCACATGTAACCGGTTTCGGCTTTTATTCTTTATTTGAAGAAGGTGGAGAAACCAGATTCCCATAAATAAGTAGTAGAAAATGGCAAGAGGACTCAAAGTGCGATCTCACTAACTTTTGGATATGACTGATACATTGAGCACCAGAATACAGTCAGAGATTTTTCTTCATAGAGGTCTATGGCAGCAGAATCGTTCCTGACATCAAAGAATTCGTCCTGAACATCGTCGGGTATGGCAGCAATATCAAGAGTGCGGAAAAGGATTCTTTCCCAATTCCCTTCTTCCTCCTCAAATTCTGGGAAGTACCTTTTGAGCTCACTTTCAAAGGATTTCAAGTGCTGAATTATTTAAGTTTTGAGTGATGGGTCAAGTAGATGATCTTCAATCTCGTCAAGAACAGTTGAGAGATTCTCAAACATGGCAACATTTCCTGCACTGACTTTCCTTTGCCAGTTCTGGAGTTTGTCAAGAAATGCATGAATACAATCCATGTGGTGAAACACATTTCTTTCCTTGCCTTGTAGCTTGATATTTAGCCTGTTTAGCTGCTCATATATGTCTGCCAGGTACGCAAGACGCGGCTTCCACAACACCTCGTTGAAGTGACTTTGTAGATCATCCTTCCCTTTCATTTCCAGGAACAACTTAAGTTCTCCCCGAAGTTCGAACACTCGATTCACAACATTACCCATGGAAAGCCATCGCACATTGGAGTAAAAGAGGAGGGTTTCATGCTTTGAATCCATGCCTCTACAGAGGTTCTGGAAAATGCGAGAGTTCCAATCTTCTGCTTTCACAACGTAGACGCATTTTACCGCTGCCTCCAGGATCTTGCAAAGGGCACCAGGGAGGGTTTTTGACACCAGTGCAAACCGATGGATCATACAATGAACCCTTTGGCATTCGGAGTTACTTCCTGGACATGCTTCTGGAACCCCGATTTCGATCCCAGTATCGCCGGAGCCCTATCAGCACAGACTCCACAACAATTTTCCCAGGTGATCCCGTTAGCTGTGAAGGAAGAAGTCAACTTTTCCATCACATCTAAAGCTGTTGTGGTAGTTTCAAGCTGTGTACAGAACAGATATTCATCCTTGATGTCACGCAAGAATACATACCTAACAAACACTAGTAGCTGTGCACAAGAACTCACGTCCGTTGACTCATCCAGCTGTATTGCAAACATACCAGTTGGAGACGATTTAATCTCCTGTATCACTTGTTCCATGATATCATCTGACATTTCACTAATTCTCCGTTTCACCATGTCGTCTGACAAGGAACTCTGCTGAATCTTACGTTCACTTGCCTCTCCAAGAACCCGCTTGACCATCTTTAAAGCACACGGCTTAATTACAGTTTCACCAATCATGTGGGCCTTCTTCTTCTTTGCTATTTCAATGGAAATCTCATATGATGCCTCAACTACACTAAAGTTCTGTTGTTGGAAGGCACCACTCTCATCCAGTCTCTGTTTTCCCAAACTCCGTTCATGGCGCTTGAAGAAATCAGGGTCTCCCTCCGCAGACTGGGGGTGGATTGCCACCAGATGATGCTTCAGCTCACTAGGCCTCGTGGAATCTTTCCCCAGCACTTTGAAACACAACACACACGCTGAGGTTTCTCGATTCCATCAGCAAGGATTGATGTAAATCCGTAGTTAATGTATTCATCATTGTATTTCCGCTGCTTAGCAACACTGGCAGCCATCGCAAGTCTAAGGAAATTAAAAAAACAAAAAACAATGCCAAACAGACAGAAACAGACGAATGATGGGGCTAAAAATTATAATAATAAAAAACTGAAATATAAGACAATCATGAATCTCTTGGTTTTACTAAAAAATTGTAATTTCTCTCTCTCTCCCTCAATGTTGACTAGTTCTTTAAAGAAACAGTATGTCAGACAGAAACAGACGAATGATAAAGACTAAAAATTATAAAAAATAAAAAATGAGACAATAATTGGAATGGCAAACACACAAACATGCATGAAGTCCATACATACTGCATGTAAACATACATAAAATGCCTATGTAATCACACGTAAAACCTACACATACAGTCCACTCACATATTTTCCTAATGATATCTTGAGCCAGACTGAGAACATTTGGTCTGTAAAGCAATGACACACGGACATGTACAGAACATGTGAGATCAGTGACAGTCCAGCGCCCGTCACCCTGCTGACAGGAACTAGAATCATGCAACTTGAGCGAATTCTTTGGAAATTAAAAACTAGCTGCTGCACCATACTATGTAAATATCAAAACTGTACTGTATGGGTATTATGATTACACACAATGACAAAAAAAAAAAATCTCCCCTAACAAGGCAAAATAAAAATAAAAAGTTGAATCAGAGTTTCCATATTTTCTCCAAACATATACAGTACTACTTACACTAGCCCGCCATGGCCCCCAGTTTGAGAAACACTGCGAGTGAATATGGGGTCTAACGCGACTTTTTTCTTTGACTGTGCATTGTATAGCCTACATGAGTTGTTTAAAAACATGCAGAACCAATATTGAAACTTGAATGATAATATTACTGAAAAATATTCATATCTATCTATCTAATATTATTATTTCTAACTGCTAGTCAAGCATTGTCAATCCTCCCTCTCCTTGCGGTGTTAAGCCTGGTAGCATCAACTCGTGGATCCCAAGCATTCACGATTTTTTATTATTATTTTTGTGTGTGTGTGTAAAGGAGAAAATCACCGAGCTTTTAAAGAAGCCTCCATTGTCAATATGGCTGGTAAGATTATCGCCTGAGTCCTCTTAAACAGACCTTTTCCTGAAGCGGAAAACTTCCTCCCAGAATCTCAATGTGGCTTTAGACCATCACATGGCAAAACCACTGACATGAGCGTTGCTGCCCGCCAGATACAGGAAAAGTGCAGAGAACAGCATTGTGACCTGTACATGGCCTTCATCCACCTAACCAAAGCCTTTGACTCAGTCAACAGGGAAGCCCTCTGATGGACCCTCAGCCATTTTGCTGCCCACCAAAATTCATCGCCACTGTGAGGCAACTCCGCAAAAGGCATGAACGGCAGTGTCCTGCACAATGACACCCAGTGTGAGTTCTTCCCCATTCAAACTGGGGTAAAACAAGAATGTGTACTGGCACCAAATCTCTTCCATTTTCTTGGCTGCTTTCTTTACTCGAGCCAGTGCCAATTTAGCCAGCAGTGTGGACATCCAGTACCGGATGAAGGGACTTTTCAACATAAGATGACTCAAGGCAGGAACAAAGGTGTTGGCAACTTCCATTTTTGAACTTCAGTATGCAGATGACCTCACACTGAATGCGACCTACAGGAGATCCTGAACACCTACGCATGTGCGTATGCACACTTCGGCCTTGAGGTGTAAGTATGAAAGACTCAAGATTCTCTTTTAGCCTGCCCCTGGTTCAGCCACACCTCCACCATCCATCCAGCTTAACGGTAGTACCCTCTCTAATGTTACCCACTCTAAGTATCTTGGCTCCCACCTGTCCACACCACATACGTTGACGAAGAGATTCAACATCAGATCAGATGTGCATCTCAAGCCTTTACCAGACTCCTACTCATGTCTTCAGCACCTCAAGGTACTTGAAAACTTTCACCAACATAGTCTACGTTCCATCCTCCAAGTTCGTTGGGAAGACAAAAGAACAAATGCCAGTATTCTCGCTAATACCAGCTGTGGGAGCATTGAGGCTACCATTATCCATGAAGAACTGCATTGGACTGGCCATGTTACCCGCATGGACGACAGTAGACTGCCTAAGCAGCTACTTTACAGTCACCTAAAGAATAGTAAATGTAACGCTGGCAGGCAACTGAAAAGGTATAAGGATAGTCTTACGACAAACCTGAAAAAGTGCCAGATCGACCCCCTCACCTGAGAGACGATTATTGCACATCGTAACACTTGGAGGAGCACCACACGAGAAGATGTCAATACTTTCTAGTTAGCCCGACAGCAAACCAAGGCAGTCAAGCGCCAACGCCGAAAACATGCAGCTACCGCCCCTCCCGCAATTAGTCACCTAAGAACTCACCAACGAAGGTGACATCCTTCATAGCGCATATCATTGTCTCATAGCTGGATGATCATCATACAGTACTCGATTCCGAGTGACAGCAAAAGTAAAAAAGTGTGTGTGTGTGTAACTATATACAGGTGCTCCCCTACTTACGACTGCTTGGACTTACGTCCGTCGGTACTTACGACCTGCTCTGACCTTACGACCGTCGGGACATACGACTGCGGCAGTCATGACCAAAAATATTTTCAAATGACGCGGGCATTTTCCATACCGAAACGTTTCTGTCCAGGGCGAGAGCGTGGCAGGCAGGCAGGCTTGGGTCGCCGCGTGGGTGCACTCACTCAGAAGAGCGCTTAGTTGGTGTTTGGCTATCATATCTTATGTACTGATCGAGCTGTGAACTTTCGTTATTATCGTATATAATTGACCTTATAATGACTGGAAAGCGCAAAAGAGAGAGTGCTGGTGGTGCTCCAAAGAAAAGGAAACAGGCAATTACTTTTGAGATGAAAATGAAGATAATAACACAGCATGAGAATGGAAAGACTGTAGCAACAATCTCACGTGACCTAGGTTTCTCACACTCGACCATATCCACTATTCTGAAGGACAAGGAACGTATTCGTGATGTGAAAGGAACAACACCAATGAAGGGAACTATAATTTCAAAGAAAATACAAGGTCCTATTCACGATATGGAAAAATTATTGGTGATATGGATAGAAGACCAGGTACAGAAGCGTGTACCCTTAAGCCTTCTAACCATACAGGCTAAAGCAAGAAGCCTGTTCCAAAGCCTGAAGGAGCAGGCAGGAGATGAATGTGATCAAACCTTTACAGAAAGTCATGGGTGGTTTGATAGATTTAAAAAACGCTACAGTCTACACAATGTTAAGGTGAGCGTAGAGGCAGCTAGTGCCGATGTTGGTGCTGCCGAAGCTTTTAAGGAGGAGTTAGATGAAGTGAATGTGGAAGGGAATTATTTGCCTGAGCAAATATTCAATGTGAATGAGACTGGAGCGGACATACATCCACAAAGAGGCGAAAACAATGCCAGGATTCAAGGCATTCAAGGACAGAATTACACTTCTGTTGGGGGGGGAATGTTGCTGGTTTCAAGCTAAAGCCCTTCATGATCTATCATTCAGAGAACCCCAGGGCTTTTAAGCATGTCAGCAAGCACACACTGCCAGTGTTTTATCACAGTAATAAGAAAGCCTGGATGACCTTAGCACTGTTTGAGGATTGGTTCATGACTTGTGTTCATTCCACGAGCCAAGGAGTATTGTCTGCAACAACGGATTCCATTAAAGATTTTACTGATTTTGGATAATGCTCCGGGACACCCACCACACCCGGACGACATGCACCCTGATGTTAAGGTAGTCTACATTCCACCTAACACTACCTCTATCATCCAACCCATGGATCAAGGTGCTATTGCTGGAAGGAGTACAACGTTTTGTCATGTATAAAGAACATTAGTGCAGCATGGGATCAGGTTACAAGACATTGCATGACTGGAATATGGAAGAAAATCCTGAAAAGATATGTGAACAGTTTCAAAGGATTTAATGAAAATGAAGTTATTTCGGATATTAGTAACAAGATAGTGGAGTTAGGTAAACAGCTGGAGTTAGAAATTGATAATGAAGATGTTGAACAGTTGGTTGAAAGTGTAGCAGAAGAGCTCAGTAATGAGGATCTTATTGAACTAGATGCAAAGAAAATTGCAGAGGAAGAAGAGAGACAAAATGTAGAAGAAACACCTGCACCCCCAAAAAGTTTTCAGTGAAACAAATGGCAGAGGCATTTGCTACAATTAATAAAGGAATGCAAATGTTTGATGGCATGGATCAAAATTATGAGCGTTATGCCAAAGTTGACAGAATGATCCAAGATGCACTTGCTTGCTACAGAGAAATTTATAATAAAAAGAAGAAACAAACTGTGCAGTCTAAATTGGACATCTATTTTAAGAAGTCCCCCAGTGCTGCCTCTTCACTCCCTCAAGATGATCCAATACCTTCAACCAGCAAGTTTCCACAATACATAAACCTGTCTGAAGAAAGCGACATTGATGACCCACCCAGCCCTGTCTCCTCCTCTGCTTCATCCAATTATTATCGTCTCCATGTATCCTGTAAATAGAAAGTTATGGGGGCTCTGTGTGCATTCAGCTGACTATATTAAAGGTAAGTGCTCAGTCACACTGTATCCATTCCTCATTATTTATTACTTTTACTGTACTGTATTTCATTGTAGATTTTTTTTTTTTTTTTTATCTATGCCGGACTTACGACCTGGATTTGGGTCCCTAACCCCGTCGTAAGTCAGGGAGCACCTGTACTTTACAAGAATAAGGTGATAGACAAGTATAATTATATTTATATTATTATTTTCATCTACTGTCATACAAATTAAAATAATACATACAAACCAATTGATAGAACAAACACCACGTTTACATACCTTGCCCACTAATGTTAAACACATCATTAATAAAACCACGAACCAGGCCTCAAACACTGAATCAATTCCCTCGGTGATTTTAAGTTAAATGGTAAAGTAATAGGTGCTTCTATAATATGTGGTGCACTGGGATATTTACATTATAGTATGCAGTGTACTGGGATATTTACACTACAGAATGCAGTGTACTGGGATAGTTACACTATAGTGTGAAGTGCACTGGGATATGTACTCTATAGTATGTGGTTGTTACGAACCACGCCACCAATTGTCATGATCTACCTACCCAGCACTACGAACCACGCCATATATTGTCCTGATCTACCTACCCAGCACCACGAGCAACGCCATCTAGGGACGAAACCCGAGTATGACTACTCTTAGTTACCACTCCGGGGTTTCCCTTCTCCATATCCTGGTTGTTGCGTCACCTCAAAGTCTTCTTCGTCAGCTCCAGTTCGAGGAGAGTTCAGTTCACTCTGTGAAGTGACCACAGGATCACCTATCCTGGAAACCTACTGCACAGTGACTACCTACCATCTTCTACAATACTCAGCCTTACTCGTCAGCCATCTCAGCTCCGCACTTAAGTATTTGTTATCCTATATTGCCTCCCCACGTCCACTTGCTTCAAAATTGTTGTATAAATATGTGTATACTGTTAATGTTTAGGTTAAGTATGGTTAAGGGTAAATTATAGAAAGCTGAATATTTTGTTAAGGAATTCATGGCACTTTATTATACACAACAAAAACTCGCATCCTTTGTCTACCCTTTTATAGTCCGATTGTCTTTGTTTATTTTTTTGTTGTTGCCTGTTGGGATCTGGGTAGACTTTTAACTATATTCTAAATCCCCAACTCGTAACAAATGGCGACCGTGACAGGACACGACCTTAAGTGCCATATTTCTCCCCCCGTTGTTACTCCTTGTTAATTATTCCTCCCAGTCACTTCTGTTCACAATTGCTTTACGGTGGTTTAAAGTTTCCTTCATATGTGTGTGCATATATTGGTATTATCGTACAGTAAGAGTGACAGACGTAGGATATTAGGTTCCAAGTGTCATAAGGCTTACCTGTTATTACACGTGGCAGTCGTGTAGTAAGTCTTATCTAGTGTAGGGAAGAATCCGGATCTGTTTAATGCCGTACCCTCACTCCAGAGTAGGCTGTTCCATAGTCACTAGTTTAGGGTGAAGTGATATCTTGGGACGCCCCGCTCTACCAGGACCCCATAATTATAAAGCCTCAATTATTGTTCTTCTCATTATCTTATTCGGGGTCAATAATCAAGTAACTCAAGGGTTGTTAATCCGGATCTTTATATTAATGCCGTAATACGCCCTTCCTGTTTCAAGTATCTAAGGGTTGTTAATCCGGATCTTTATATTACTGCCGTAATACGCCCTTCCTGTTTACTCAAGGGTTGTTAATCCTGATCTTTATATAAAAGCCGTAATACGCCCTTCCTGTTTCAAGTATCTCAGGGTTGTTAATCCGGATCTTTATATTAATGCCGTAATACGCCCTTCCTGTTTCAAGTATCTAAGGGTTGTTAATCCGGATCTTTATATTAATGCCGTAATACGCCCTTCCTGTTTACTCAAGGGTTGCAAATCCGGATCTTTATATTAATGCCGTAATACGCCCTTCCTCTTTCAAGTCTCTTATCCTTATCTAAGGATCTTATCAGAAGAACAATATTCATAAGTGTAATTTCCCTAGGTATAACTTGGATAGTTTCCGGGACTTTCTGGTTATCGACTGCCATGATATTTTCTAGGGTAATCCACTTATCTTATCTTTTTGACCATTAATTAATTTATCTAGGTTTTCATAATGGCCACCTCAGGATTTGTTAAACTTGGTAGTCCTGGAGGAGTGGAAGAGCAAGATACCATTTCACATTTTGAAGCATGTGGAGGAGCGTGGAGAGGTTAATTTAGGGCGTGCGGCTGAGCTGGCTGATGCGTACGCCTTGCTGGTGGAGTCACTGTGCCTTAGGGAACGTGGTACTTTCCGGCATGTTAGGTCCTCCTCTGATGATAACCTTGGGGACGTGAGTGGTAGGTCGAAAGATCCCACACTACCCTCCCCTGATGCAACCAAGTTTTATTGTTCTTACTGTAAAAAACTAGGCCATACGATCCAGTCTTGTAAACACCCAAGGTGTCGAACTTCTAAAAGTAGTTCCCTGGATCCCAAATCCAAACCAATAGCAACCACCAATGTGGAAAGGCCCCATCAGGATCTCTTGTCTTCATTCACCTATGAGGGAAAAATTTCAATCATAGAGGGGTCTCTTTCTTTCCCTATTCGTATACTACGTGATACGGGCGCAGCACAATCTATCCTCCTGTTTAACGTCATTCGTGATATATCTACAGCATTTACTAATGAGAGTGTTCTAATTTCAGATCTCTCGTCCCATTCTTCCTATCCCTTAGCTAAAGTGCACCTCCAATGTCCCTTGATTACTGGGGAAGTGCAAGTAGCCATAAGGAAAGATCCAATGCCTGTGAGCGGCATTCATTTATTATTGGGTAATGACTTGGTAGGAGATCTAGTGGTTCCCAACATAAAGACAGTCGACTCTCCCTTATCTGTCAACTCCACCACTGACCTTGAAGAAACTATTCCTCACCTTTTCCCATCTTGTGCTGTCACCCGGTCACAGAGTGTGCGAAATGGGCCCTCTTCATCTAAAACCACCTCCAATATCTTCCTACCCACAGAAGATCTGTACAATAAGACCATTAGTAAGGATGAGCTCATTAAAGCCCAACAATCTGATCCATCTGTGTTCAAACAGGTGATGAAAGACCTCAGTGTGGACCATTGTACATCTTCGGCTTACCACCCACCGTCCCAAGGTTGCTTGGAACGGTTCCATCAAAACATTCAAATCAATGCTAATAAACTATCTCCCCTCAACTATATAGCCCATACTCCTGATCGCAGAAAAGATTCACAACTTGTTCACATTTATCTCATGAAACTTTACCATTCCAGGCAGTCAGAGGAAGACATCCCAGAGGCTATAAGCCTACCTGTATTACATACGGTTTTGTCAGGGCCGGAGCCGGAGACAGATGACACGGACCTATTGGAGAATTTAGACTTCCCTCTACCTGAAGAAAACCCTGCTAACAGTCACATACTCAACAACTTAGATGAGTATTTTTCTGTTCTGAATCCATCTCAAGCAAAAGATCTCACTAAGTTATTATCAACATTTCCTAAAGTCACGTCAGACCTCCCAGGGTTTTGCAATATACTTAAACATGATATTAAGCTAATCTCAGATGATGTACAACCCATTAGGCAATCAGCATATCGACTAAATCCACAAAAAAGAGATTATGAAAAAGGAGATAGATTTTTTGTTAAATCATAACTTAGCTGAGCCTAGTGCCTCCCCCTGGGCTTCACCTTGCCTTCTCATTCCAAAACCCGATAGCACTTTTCGTTTCTGTACCGATTATCGTAAAGTGAACCAGGTCACTGTCTCAGACTCCTACCCTTTACCTTTGATTGAAGATATAATAGACAGCATAGGCTGTGCCAAATTTATCAGTACGGTGGACTTATTGAAAGGATATTAACAAGTGGGACTCACGGATAGGGCAAAAATAATCTCGGCATTTATAACTCCATTTGGTCGTTTTCAATATTTGGTTATGGCGTTTGGCTTTTCTAATGCTCCGGCCACATTCCAGAGGGCCATCAATTACCTAATTCAGGACCTAGGTGGAACGTTCGCCTACCTGGATGACCTGGTGGTGGTGTCGGACGGCTGGGACGAACATCTGGTGCGTTTGGAGATACTGTTGGCACGACTGCAAGAGACTGGATTCACCATAAACCTGGCTAAATCTGCTTTTGGCCGGGCCTCAGTGACTTACCTGGGACATATCGTTGGGCATGGTATGGTGAGACCCAAGGACGCAAACGTTAAAGCCATCTTGTCCTTCCCCACTCCAACGACGAGGAAGGAACTCATGCGCTTCCTGGGGATGTGCGGCTACTACCGTCGGTTCTGCAGTAACTTCTCCAGCGTGGCCGGACCCCTCACAGACCTTACCAGTTCTGCCGTCCCTTACATCTGGAACCAGAGGTGCGACCAGTCTTTCCACCGCCTCAAAGCCTTCCTTGCCTCTAAGCCTGTAGTCCACCCCCCTGACTACACCTTGCCCTTCCATCTGCAAATCGACGCTAGCGGTGTCGGAGTTGGGGCTGTGCTCCTACAACCCGACCCAACCACTGATGTCCTTCACCCTGTGGCATACTACTCCGCCAAGTTGAAAAAACATCAGACCAACTACTCGACCATAGAGAAGGAGGCCCTGGCTCTCGTGTTGGCAATAAAGAAGTTTGAATGTTACCTCCAGTCTTGCCCACAAACAACCCTAGTCTTCACCGACCATAACCCACTCACGTTCATCCAAACCAACAAGACTTCCAACCAGCGAATCCTCCGCTGGGCTCTCCTCACCCAGCCCTATAATCTACAAGTCCGGCACATAAAGGGGGTGGACAACCTGATTGCGGACTCCTTATCCCGAGCTCCAGTGGAAATGCAGCAGCTACTCTCCAGACGCACCAAGTGATCACCTCCTTCGCGCCCGCGCTACGGAGGTCTTTGGAGGGGGGGTATGTTACGAACCACGCCACCAATTGTCATGATCTACCTACCTAGCACTACGAACCACGCCATCTATTATCCTGATCTACCTACCCAGCACCACGAGCAACGCCATCTAGGGACGAAACCCGAGTATGACTACTCTTAGTTACCACTCCGGGGTTTCCCTTCTCCATATCCTGGTTGTTGCGTCACCTCCTCAAAGTCTTCTTCGTCAGCTCCAGTTCGAGGAGAGTTCAGTTCACTCTGGGAAGTGACCACAGGATCACCTATCCTGGAAACCTACTGCACAGTGACTACCTACCGTCTTCTACAATACTCAGCCTTACTCGTCAGCCATCTCAGCTCCGCACTTAAGTATTTGTAATCTTATATTGCCTCCCCACGTCCACATGCTTTAGAATGTTGTATGTTGTATAAATATGTATATACTGTTAATGTTTAGGTTAAGTATGGTTAAGGGTAAATTATAGAAAGCTGAATATTTTGTTAAGGAATTCATGGCACTTTATTATACACAACAAAAACTCGCATCCTTTGTCTACCCTTTTATAGTCCGATTGTCTTTGTGTTTTTTTGTTGTTGCCTGTTGGGATCTGGGTAGACTTTTAACTATATTCTAAATCCCCAACTCGTAACAGTGGTGCACTGGGATATTTACTCTATAGTCTGTGGTCTACCAGGATATATACACTATAATATGTGGTCTACCAGAATATTTACAATATAGTGTGTGGTTTACCAGGATATTTACACTATTGAATGTGGCCTATCAAGCTGGAGTTGTTCTACTGGTGATATTTACGCTGTGGTGTCCATTACACTAACATAACTTAACCAAACCTAACCATATTACAATATAAATATCCTCATAGACTAACTCCAGTTCGATAGACCGCATAATATAGTGTAAAGATCCCAGTAGACCGCACACTATAAATATCCTGGTGGACTGCATACTATGGTATATCCAAGTAATATTACTGTA
This sequence comes from Homarus gammarus, assembly GCA_958450375.1. Taxonomy (NCBI): domain Eukaryota; kingdom Metazoa; phylum Arthropoda; class Malacostraca; order Decapoda; family Nephropidae; genus Homarus; species Homarus gammarus. Next base: position 1,494,475 of record CAUDMG010003421.1, on the reverse strand, counting down.
GGTTATTTTCTCATTGGTGATTCAGTAATAGTGTATATATATCTTTGTTAGCAAGCTGGAATTTAGATAGTTGATGGTTCAGCATAGAGAGGTCAAGGACTCTTTAAGTTTCACAATGATGATAGAGCCGACACACAATTTAGCTCAAAGACGCCATGAGTCAATCATACAGATATCGAACTTTGTATTAGATGATAAGATAACAGATAACTAATATTAGGTTGCCTTGGAGGTGAACTAAACATAACATGTGGAATCTACCTGAATATAATTGTAACCATCCTACTGACAATTACTGTACAATAGCGCCATGGATTCTGAGACAAGGTCGTTAGACTGGCCAGCCGCATTGCTGCCATTTTCCCCATTTTACCTTATTTGCCTTACACGACGCTAATGCATTGTCTCTTATTAATACCCTCATATCTTTAAATCCATTAGTATGATAATATAGTATTCTGATAAACAAAAAACTCATAAATAACATTAGGTTAGGTTAATGGATGCTAAGTATAAATATCCTAGTAGACACAACTCCAGCTGGGTACACCACATACAGTCAGTTCTGCTATAACGCGATAGTTGTGTTCTTGTAAAACATCGTGTTATAGAAATTCGCGTAATAGAAATAACAGGGCTTATGGAGAAAATAGGGTTAGGTGCAGATTACTACTCGAAATCGAAAAAAATTTAGTAGTTAGCCTAACACAATGGATAGCACAGTCTAAATAAATGTTACATTCATATCTAATAATGAAATCATACAGTAAATGTAACACTTTACCTTGAAAAAATATGAATATAACTTGATGGGGGAGAAGGGTGATTTTGAGATAGATAACATCGAGCTTCTCTTCAAGGGTTATAGCCTTTCTTTTACGATAGTAAGCAAAAATCGCGTTACAGCAAACAAGCGTTCGCGTTATACAAATATCGTTCCTCTATTCATAAATCGCGTCAGAGCCAATTCGCGTTGTCAAAACACGCGCTATAGCAGAACTCACTGTACTATAGTAGTGTAGCGTAGTGTATGTGGCAAGGGGGGTATTTATATGATTCTGCTGGATCAAGAGTTGAATTGCAAAGATGAGAAACGCTGCTGACTGGCTGGGGTGAAGGCGCCAACTGGCCAATCACCGCGCAGTTCGAACGCGAGGGCTGTTTTGTGGAACTTGCAGCTGGTTGACTGGGAAGCGGAAGGCAAGTGACCAATCAGCAGTTGTAGGGGAGAGTATGCACCTGAACGGTAGACCACCTCCAGCTCAGTAGACTGCATACTATAATAACACCCAGTGTTTTATGTCCACATAATCATTTCATTCGCCAGCCAGCCTTCACCGTGATCGGACCTCTGTCAAGACGCTTCACTGCCAAAGCCAGCCAGACAGCCTTTGTCCAAAACTGTTGACGACCGTTGGAACGCAACTGACCATTACTTGACGCCACTAACAACCACCCAAACATTCGGGAAGCTTGCTCCCGACAACTCCCTCTCAGTGTTTCCCCACTGATCAGGGGTGTCTCCTGATCAGAGGCGGCCCAGATTGAGTGCTCTGTAATGGCTTCCTGCAGCGGAGTTGTGCCGCGATCCCACTGGTGTTTCTTGGACCAGTGGCTATTCTTCCTTTATTCTTCCTTCTATCTCGCTCTGGCCTGGGGACCTGCATCCTAGAGGTGTATTCATCCTTGGGTCCTCTCTGTAACTGTTCACCTCCCTCTCAGGAGTTTGTGAACACAAAAGGGAGAAGGAGCAGAACCCATCCCTCCACCGAGCCTTCCTGGGTAACCATGATCGTGCAGGTCCACCCGGGAAGGGGGTCACATATCCCCCCCCCCCCAATAGGTACACTAGGGCTCACGCCTATAAGTGAGCAGATTATTTAAACACTAGGGAAGTAGGCTCCCCTGACGGGGCTCTGGGAGACACAGGAACCACCTTTCGACCGACAAGAGGCGGAGGGAGGTGTTGTAATTCCTGTGGTAGGTACTTCAAAAGGTGGCTTGTCCACCTTTCCCCCTCCACAATGAGGACACATAGGGTAAGGATATGCTCCCTTGACTGGGGTGTAGCCGAACCATGGAAAAACTCACTAGCCGAACTGCTCGGAGCAACACTACTCATAAAGATTATGAGCCTCATTACCACCAAGGATTCATTCATCGCCCTTTGCCTGACTGAAGAAGACATTGACACCCTGTTGTCTAACAACAGCATAAAGCATCTGAAGAAGCAGCGATTCGAAGTTGTAATCCCACCACAACTAAGAGCCAGAAAGACCGTAGTAGTTAAAAGACTGGACAGGACCATCACAGAAGAAACTTGTGAACAACAGCTGAAATTAGACCTGAAACAAAGAAACCAATGGGCCAAAGTAGAGGAGGTAGTTAAACTACCTAAACTACCATCTATGCTGAAAGTTAGGTTTCAGGACATAAGAATGGCACAAAAGACAATACAGGAGGGATTCTGTCTCTCCTACTACCATATACTGTAGGTAGTAACTAAGTTGAACAGGAAGAATTTTTTCCCATCACACCTTGCTGGAACTGCGACAAATATACACACTTAGCCACGGACTGCCCTAACAAAAACACTAAATACTTCTCCGAATGCAGGGAAGTGGGACATACGTACATTTCGGGAGTGCAAGAGTAGAGAAATTCCGAGGTGACTGAACTGCCAAGGAGACCACAGAACACTGGCAGCACGCTGTCCAGTAAAGAAAGAGGAAGTAAAAGAAAGGGGGGAAATTGAAAAGGAAAGGGCACAGGAAAAGCAAAACAGGACCTACTCGGCTGTAGCCAAATTGATAAAGGAAACAACTAAAGTCCTTGAAAAGGTAGCCTCACAATTCCCAGCCCAACAACCTATAGCTCAACCTGGGAAGTCAACTGTAGATTAAAATCATGACGGCAATAATACACTGATACACGCCCACCTGTTGAATATAGCCAAACCAGGATGTTTTGCTAAAAGGGTAAAGGAAATGTTCGTGGCAAATAACATCCCAGACATGGAATTCCCCAACAACGTTCCCTCCTCAGAAATCTTCAACCTGATCTACAAACCAGCGGAAACCACCAGTCAGGCGTATGCCACCCAATCACAAGCCACTTCCGACATACCCCCCCCCCAACCAGAAAATAGTGAAGAGGGAATGGAAGAAGACAAAGTGGAACAGGAACCCATTTTAAAACATGAACCTGTTACACAACCTGAACAAGCGAGCATATATAGCACCCCTAAAAAAAAAAAAAAAATGGGAAACGTGGCACCACCACCGTCACCAAGAAAGATTACTGAGAATCAGGACCTCGGTGAGGAAACGAGTATTAGATTTTACGAGTCTAACTATATAGTAAACAGTAATCAAGTCAAATTAACAGATCCAACCGAACAAGAACCGGAATTTAGATCTTTCTGGAGTAAGATATTTCAAATAACCAACAAAGAAAACTTAAACTTCTGCATGATCACAGAGAGGGAAATATCCAACCATATGTCGCAAATAACCCACATCTGGCAACCGAGCCCCACGATCGATCTGAATACACTGGATGACATGTCCCCACTAACCAAACCAATCACAGTGGACGAAATAGTAAAAAAAATCAACAGTTTTAAGAACAAGGCTCCTGGAGTCAGTAAAATAAATAAACTCATTTTACAGCAATTACCAAACAACATGGTACTTCTACTAAGAAATATATTCAATGCATCCATAGCTTCAGGCTACTACCCAAAGAAATTTAAGACAGCAATTATCAGACTGATACCAAAACCGGGAAAAGCCCCCACAGCAGTAGAAAACTACAGACCAATCTCTCTCTTAGAAACACCGGGAAAAATTTTGAAAAAATAATTAACCAACGATTAAGAACACACCTGGAACTAGAATACAAATACAACCCTAGACAACATGGATTTAGGAAACACAGCCATAGCCCTTATATGCAAAAGTATAGTAAATGCAATGCAAAATAAAGAACAGTGCAACGTAGTTTTAAGGTATGCGACAAAAGCATTTGATAAGGTCTGGCACTTGGGATTTAAATATATAATAACCAATCAAGAACTCCCTAACAACTTCACCTCTCTTCTTTGTAATTTCTTAGACCATAGAGAAGCACACATTCTAATAGTCAATCACAAAGGCCCAAGTTTCAGACTTTATAGTGGAGTGCCACAAGGAAGTAACTTATCCCCAACTCTTTACACAATCTACACTTCAGACATGCCGCCACCAATTCATGGTGAATACATTGCATATACTGATGATGATCATCCGCCATCCAGGCAAGGCCAAACAGATGATGGCATTAAAAACAGCTCGCGCCATAATACAAATCAATAATTACGAGAAGAAATGGAAAATAAAAACTAATGCACAAAAACTGAAAATCATACACATTTCAAGGATAAACCCAGCACCATTCACAGTAAACTACGAAGAAATACAATGCAGTACTCAAACGAAGGAAAAATACTGGGGCTAACAATAACAAGAACAGGAATAAATAAACACGTAACAGAACGTAATAGACTAGCCCAAATACAGCTTACAAAACTAAAAAGATTCGGTAAAATGTAAGAGAAAATACAACTACACCTTTTTAAAGCACTAGTCCGCCCCCATTTTGAATACCCGCCAATACCATTAAACACGATCAGCCATACCAACCAATTAAAACTCAAGGCAACACAAAACAAAGCCATCCGCAGAGCCTCCAAACAATGTCCCCCATACACAACCAAAATAAAAGAGCTTCACGAAAAATACAACATTTTGCCATTAAACTTAAGAACAAATAGACAAGCACAGAGAGTATGGTACAAACTAGAACTCATGGAAGACGAAATATATACTCAACCAAAAACAGAGGACACCCAAAGATTACACAACTGGTGGTCTAAAACCCTCCTCTATGACCCTCAAGAGCCAGAACTACTGTACAGTAAACAAATAACACATCCTTATCTACTAGGGTGTGTCAATTTAGGGGGTGAACTGGCTAAATTGAAAATCGAGTAATTTGGTAGCAATTTATTGTAGTCTTTAAGCATGCAAAACAATATTCTGGCATAATTTTTTTTTTATAATAAGTCCTACCTACATCAAATGGATTTTTAAATGTACATATTTGTGAATTTATAACATAACCAGCGTTTGCACACATGTTGCTGTTTCAAGTTTCAAATTATTATATTTTATTATCCGTAGTCTATTTGAAAGTAACCAATGCTTTGGTTTCTTGTCATCAGTAGTCTGCTTGCTATTTGTGCTTTGATGTAACCTTCTCGCCTCTCGTGGCGGTAAACATGGCCCGCTGCTTCTGTGACCATTTTCACACATCTCTCCACACTTTGAGTGTGGGAAGGCCACTTCGGCACCTGCATTGGAGTCTCTTTAAGGTTTCTCAATTCTTGGCTAGTTAGACTTGTTGTCAATGGTGGCTCTAAGACTTCCAAACTCAAGTCAACCAATTCTGACAATTTGGTGGCATTGACGTTTATTGGGGGAACTTTTCTTGAATGAAACGAACAGTCTCCCAACTGGTCGTCATCTATTAGCGTTCCTCTAATCTTTAGAATGACTTCTACAGCCTCGGTTCGGAGATTGGTACATTGACTGCAAAGCATTGCTTGCAAAACTGCTTCTGATCGAGCATACCAAGCGGACCTTCTTGCCACAGATAACACGATGTCCCTCACTACCTTCCTCTGTGTTCTTACTAGCTGCAATTGAAACAAAAGGTGATTGGGCCCATCCACCCACATAGGATTAAGTTTCACACTAAACCACTGGGGAAGATAAACTCCAATAATAAATTCAACAATTAACCTCAAATTCTTCAGCACTTTGCCCTTCAATTCGTGTTTGGAAATCCAAATCCTGCAGAAACGAAGAGCTGTAGTTAACCAACGGCTGTGACTGACAGGTCCAATCTCCAAGAGAGCCAATGACTGAGGCACTTCTCCTGATCTTATTGCTTGGGCAATACGATAAGCATAGGATTGATCTGTGCTGAGATCTTTGATGACTCCTTCAGACAACGCCGGAAGGGGAGGGCCAACTTCGACCTTTGGAAAGGTTGTATTTATTTCTAGTTGTGTTGCTTCATCCAGCATGATGCCAAGGGGACCTGACCACTTGTTGTTGCTCTTTGTAGGATCATCAAGTTCCTGGATGAGATGACGAAGAGGTAGCTCGCCTGTATGTAAATCACATACAATCCAAACAAGTCTTCTTCCTAGTTTTTTCTCTAAATGCGTCATTACACCCCCCTGCCATCCGGTGTTCACTGCAGTTGAATCTCCACCAACAGCCTGCAGTGAACTGCCAAGTCCTCTCTCCTAAACCCAACATAAAATATGATCAGCAATGACCTCTGCATGTTTCTTCCCTTCTACTTCAGTTTCGGGAGCAAAGTGAAACAAAAACCGACCACCAGGCTCAGAACAGACAGAGTAGTGTTCTTCTTTGATGAGACCTGGAAACTTTCTGTTCACTCCCTCTACTTCTAGCAAAACTTTTGTGTCATCTATTCTTCCATCAAACAAAAGACAGGAGAGCCCTCCCTCGCTTAAATCTTTTTCATGCTGATCAGATATTTCCTTCATTATTTTTTCTTGTGCTCTTCTAATTTTATTATGATCTATCACCAAAGATACATCCTCTCGGCTGATGAGGCCTGCATCTATCCAAGCGGCAGTTGCAATTTCTGCAGCCTCACGAAGTCCAGCATGGTGGCGAATACTAGCTAAAGCAATGTTTGAAATATTTCTTGTGTTGTATTTCATTTTCTTTGGTAAAGGTTCAGATGGCTCTTTGGAACTATCATCTGATGTTGCTTCCTGTTCATCAGAAGAACTATCAAAGAAGTGATAAACATCTTGACACAGCTCTTCCTCTCTTTGGATGGCTTCTTCACTCTTCATTTTCTTCTTTTGTTCCCTCTCTCGGATTTGTTCTCTCTTCTTGGCATTAGCAATCTGCTTCTTTGTTTCTGAATAATCTATTGAACCCATTTGCATACTTCCTTGGCCTTCTGCCTTTGTCCTCTGTGCCTTTATAAATTCAAGCTCTAGAACAGGGATCTTCTTTTCACGAGGACAACCACAATCAATGTGGGAATTATTTTCTCTCTTACCTGAGTGAGAACAGTTGGATTCAGAACATAATTGTATGGAGCACTTGCAGGTCAATATGTCAAACAGAGTATCAAGTGTGTGCAGAAATTCATTTTTCCTGGCCAAGTTTCCTTTACCAAGTGATGTTTCAACTGCTTTGTGCCATAATTTCGTTAGTTTTAGCTCAATAGTTCGACACTGATTAATCACAGGTGGTTTGAATGGTGCATTAGCTTTTGTCCATTGATGCAGAAGAGGGACTATCATGTCATTTATGAGTTCTTTATCTGTATAGTTCCTTCTGTCCTTTGCATTTTTTTCTCGAAGGAGTAACCCTAATCTTAGCATGTCTCTCACTGTTGGAAGTTCTGATACAGGAAGCTCCTTCCCTTTACCAACTAGCAGGCTCAAGTGGGTTGACAACTGACTTCTTGTCTTCAATTTTGACATCTTCACACTATCTGACAAATAGAAAAATAATTCAATGTTTCATAATTCAATTGTTGTTTCAAAAAATATCAATTTGTTTATCAAAAATGCTGTAACAGAAATAACATAATAATTTCTTAGAACATAATGTTTTATACAATGATATAAGTAACTGCGACAATCAATATGCCCTACTTACAATAATTAAAATGTAGAATTCGTCTGGTAGAGTAGGTGCAAGTGCAATGAGAGCAAACCACCGTCTATGATATCTAGAAGGAGAGTGAGCCGGGCGCCTTATCCTCACGCTTGGTACAAGTCAAAACAAGAATTAAACTGTCCCACACGGAGAGCCTGTTCATGTTCATGTTCTGACATGCATATTGTACACAAGCTATAGAACCATAAAATACTCCATAATCCATATGCTTACATGAGATTAGTTAATATCAAGTGAATAATTCTAATCAAGTCTCATTAATTTGTTGAAATACTGATATTTGAAACTTTAAGGTATAATTGATGTAGGTGAGGGTTATTTCAATTCATTTTTGTTTGCTAATCTCAAGTTTAGACATAAAGAGGCACAATATTTTGACTACCAAATTTGATTTTTAACATGTTGACAAAATTGACACACCCTATTATCTACACCTCCTTTTGACCAACACTAACAAGCACCCTAGAGCCAGACCCATTATACACCAAAGCATAAATAACTTCTTGACGTCAGTCACACCTTAGCTTCGACCACAATATTAAAAATAAAAGATGTGTGTTCTACTAGTGAGACAAGGACCTAGTAGACCTCTCCAACTAACACAATAACAAACATCTCCTTCCTAGCTAGCTAGCTAGCTTAGCTCACCCCCCCCCCCCCCCCCTCCCTGTCCCCTTTGAGCTCGGGCGACCTCTTGGTGCGGCCTTCACCACAGCCAATCAAATTGTCTCTGATAGGTGGATAGCCCGCCTGCTTTTATCTAATATACTATAGGACTAGGCGTGTGTGTGTGTGTCTGCTCTGGGCAGTGGAAACGGCACAATCGTTTTTCATCAAACTTGGTGGAAAAATCACAAAGCATTCATACAGTGGAACAAACCTGGTCCCATATCAATGGTTTCTTTAGGAAGCCATTACATAACCATTTTATTTACACTGGAAAACGGTGCAAGTCTACGGACTTGGCGCACCCAGCCCACTATTGCAGTTATCGTACGGCTCTCTCCTCCTCCCCCCCACTTTTTTTCTTAGCCTACTTTTTTTTTAATGTTGTTTGGATTAGTAAAGGAAGGAAGATGAGTAAATAGAAGAATAAATAAAGAAGGGGAAACAGAAAATAGTTAAGAGATAACAGGTGGAGGGGGGAGGGGGGGAGCTGAGTTTCATCATGCGTCTGGATGCGCAGTTTCAACGTTACCAGACGACCTTACAGCTACAGTGTATACTTATTCCTGTGGCTCATGCAACAGGAGAAGAGATGAAAAGATAATAACAGGAATGCATGGAGAAGATGACTACAATAGACACAGGGTGAATGTAGACAGTGAAACATACAGGAGGTTGACAAATATAGACAGATTCATACATGCACAAATAGACAATATGGCAACTAACATGACATACAGACAGCTGACTGACTGGTTCACATTAGTAAAGACGGGCTTACATTCAAACACCAAGCAGAAGAACAGACAGTTGGGATTGCAATAGACAGGACGGATAGACTTGAGACAGATTAGAAGGCATTTATAAACAAGAATAACACCAAATTGACCATAGCTGCGTCAGTGAGGGAAGCTGGTCTTACATCCACCAGCGTAAATAATAAGACGCATTGTAAACAAACACCCACGCGCGGAAAGAACATCGATGGTCGGTCAGTCATGTGAGATGGGCCTAAAACTGACTAACGTAGATGATGACTATGATGACTTAACACAGGTGATGACTTAAGCAGATAGTGACTAATCTAACCAGAGTCAAGGTCACTTCTCTTCATAATATAATTCATCTCGGAATAATCATCGGTGATTCATAATATATATATATTTTTTTTAACCTCTCCTTATGGCGAATATTTCTTTAACTAATTATTCTAACCTTTATTCTATTCCTTCCTATAGTATACTAGATACTGTATGTCTCACGACCACAACCATGATTATAACAACCACAACTACGATTATAACAACCAGGACTATGATTATAACAAACACGACTATGATTATAACAACCACGACCATGATTATAACAACCACGACCATGATTATAACAACGACCATGATTATAACAACCACGACCATGATTATAACAACCACGACTACGATTATAACAACCAGGACTATGATTATAACAACCACGACCAAGATTATAACAACCGCGACCATGATTATAACAACCACGACTATGATTATAACAACCACAACCATGATTATAACAACCACGACCATGATTATAACAAAAACGACCATGATAATAACAACCACGACCATGATTATAACAACCACGACCAAGATTATAACAACCACGACAATGATTATAACAACCACGACTACGATTATAACAACCAGGACTATGATTATAACAACCAGGACCATGATTATAACAACCACGACTACGATTATAACAACCAGGACTAAGACTATAACAACCACGACCATGATTATAACAACCACGACCATGATTATAACAACCACGACCATGATTATAACAACCACGACCATGATTATAACAACCACGACTACGATTATAACAATCACGACCATGATTATAACAACCACGACCATGATTATAACAACCACGACCATGATTATAACAACCACGACCATGATTATAACAACCACGACCATGATTATAACAATCACACTATGATTATAACAATCACGACCATGATTATAACAACCACGACCATGATTATAACAACCACGACCATGATTATAACAACCACGACCATGATTATAACATTCACGACAATGATTATAACAATCACGACTATGAATATAACAACCACGACCATGATTATAACAACCACGACCATGATTATAACAACCACGACCATGATTATAACATTCAAGACCATGATAATAACAATCACGACTATGATTATAACAACCACGACCATGATTATAACAATCACGACTATGATTATAACAACCATGACCATGATTATAACAACCACGACCATGATTATAACAACCACGACCATGATTATAACATTCACGACCATGATAATAACAATCACGACTATGATTATAACAACCACGACCATGATTATAACAATCACGACTATGATTATAACAACCACGACCATGATTATAACAACCACGACCATGATTATAACAAACACGACCATGATTATAACAATCACGACTATGATTATAACAACCACGACCATGATTATAACAACCACGACCATGATTATAACAACCACGACCATGATTATAACATTCACGACCATGATAATAACAACCACGACCATGATTATAACATTCACGACAATGATTATAACAATCACGACTATGATTATAACAACCACGACCATGATTATAACAATCACGACTATGACTATAACACTCACGACCATGATTATAACAACCACGACCATGATTATAACACTCATGAACATGATTATAACAACCACGACAATGATTATAACAATCACGACTATGATTATAACAACCACGACCATGATAATAACAATCACGACTATGATTATAACAACCACGACCATGATTATAACAACCACGACCATGATTATAACAATCACGACTATGATTATAACAACCACGACCATGATTATAACAACCACGACCATGATTATAACACTCATGAACATGATTATAACAACCACGACCATGATTATAACAACCACGACCATGATTATAACACTCACGAACATGATTATAACAACCACGACTATGATTATAACAACCACGACCATGATTATAACAACCACGACCATGATTATAACACTCATGAACATGATTATAACAACCACGACCATGATTATAACAACCACGACCATGATTATAACAATCACACTATGATTATAACAATCACGACTATGATTATAACAACCACGACCATGATTATAACAACCACGACCATGATTATAACAACCACGACCATGATTATAACAACCACGACCATGATTATAACATTCACGACAATGATTATAACAATCACGACTATGATTATAACAACCACGACCATGATTATAACAATCACGACTATGATTATAACAACCACGACCATGATTATAACAACCACGACCATGATTATAACACTCATGAACATGATTATAACAACCACGACCATGATTATAACAACCACGACCATGATTATAACAACCACGACCATGATTATAACATTCACGACAATCATTATAACAATCACGACTATGATTATAACAACCACGACTATGATTATAACAACCACGACCATGATTATAACAATCACGACTATGATTATAACAACCATGACCATGATTATAACAACCACGACCATGATTATAACACTCATGAACATGATTATAACAACCACGACCATGATTATAACAACCACGACCATGATTATAACAATCACGACTATGATTATAACAACCACGACCATGATTATAACAACCACGACCATGATTATAACACTCATGAACATGATTATAATAACCACGACCATGATTATAACAACCACGACCATGATTATAACAATCACGACTATGATTATAACAACCACGACCATGATTATAACAACCACGACCATGATTATAACACTCATGAACATGATTATAACCACAACTATGATCATAACCACGACTATGATTATAACAACCACGACCATGATTGTAACAACCACGACAATGATTATAACAAGCACGACCATGAATATAACAACCACGACAATGATTATAACAACCACAACAATGATTATAACAACCACGACCATGATTATAACACTCACGACCATGATTATAACACTCACGACCATGATTATAACCACAACTATGATCATAACCACGACTATGATTATAACAACCACGACCATGATTATAACAACCACGACCATGATTGTAACAACCACGACAATGATTATAACAAGCACGACCATGAATATAACAACCACGACAATGATTATAACAACCACGACCATGATTATAACAACCACGACCATGATTATAACAACCACAACAATGATTATAACAACCACGACAATGATTATAACAACCACGACCATGATTATAACAACCACGACAATGATTATAACAACCACAACAATGATTATAACAACCACGACTATGATTATAACAATCACGACTATGATTATAACAATCACGACTATGATTATAACAACCACGACCATGATTATAACAACCACGACCATGATTATAACACTCATGAACATGATTATAACAACCACGACCATGATTATAACAACCACGACCATGATTATAACAATCACGACTATGATTATAACAACCACGACCATGATTATAACAACCACGACCATGATTATAACACTCATGAACATGATTATAACAACCACGACCATGATTATAACAACCACGACCATGATTATAACAATCACGACTATGATTATAACAACCACGACCATGATTGTAACAACCACGACCATGATTATAACACTCATGAACATGATTATAACAACCACGACCATGATTATAACAACCGCGACCATGATTATAACACTCACGAACATGATTATAACAACCACGACCATGATTATAACAACCACGACCATGATTATAACGCTCACGAATATGATAACAACCACAACCATGATTATAACACTCAAGACCATGATTATAACAACCACAACTATGATCATAACCATGACTATGATTATAACAACCACGACTATGATTATAACAACCACGACCATGATTATAACAACCACGACCATGATTATAACAACCACGACCATGACTATAACCACGAATATGATTATAACAACCACGACCATGATTGTAACAACCACGACAATGATTATAACAAGCACGACCATGAATATAACAACCACGACAATGATTATAACAACCACAACAATGATTATAACAACCACGACTATGATTATAACAATCACGACCATGAATATAACAACCCGACTATGATTATAACAACCACGACTATGATTATAACAATCACGACAATGATTATAACAAGCACGACCATGAATATAACAACCACGACAATGACTATAACAATCACGACCATGATTATAACAACCACAACAATGATTATAACAACCACGACCATGATTATAACAACCACGACCATGATTATAACAACCACGACAATGATTATAACAACCACAACAATGATTATAACAACCACGACTATGATTATAACAATCATGACTATGATAATAACAATCACGACTATGATTATAACAATCACGACCATGATTATAACAACCACGACCAAGATTATAACAACCACGACTATGTTTGTACCAACCACGACCATGGTTTATAACAACCACGACTATGATTATAACAACCACGACCATGATTATAACAACCATGACCATGATTATAACCACTAATATGATTATAATAACCACGACCATGATTATAACACTCACGACCAATATTATCACAACCACGACTATGAACATAACCACGACTCTGATTATAACAACCACGACCATGATTATAACAACCACGAACATGATTATAACAACCATGACCATGATTATAACCACGAATATGATTATAACAACCACGACCATGATTGTAACACTCACGACCATGATTATAACAACCACGACCATGATTATAACCACGTCCATGATTATAACAACCATACCCATGATTATAACAACCACGACCATGATTATAACACTCACGACCATACTTATAACAACCACGAATATGATAACAACCACAACCATGATTATAACACTCACGACCATGATCATAACAACCACAACTATGATCATAACCACGACTATGATTATAACAACCACGACTATGATTATAACAACCACGACCATGATTATAACAACCACGACCATGATTATAACAACAACCATGATTATAACCACGACCATGATTATAACAACCACGACCATGATTATAACAGCCACGACTATGATTATAACAACCACAACCATGAATATAATGTAGTGATGGGTTGTCAAACCACAGCTTACATCGCAAGGAAAGCCAGACTTGACCCGACATTAGGGGGGTCAAGTGTAAGGGTATCCCCCGCGGGTGCTCAAGGGTGTTACAAATCAACTAGGTCCCCTTCCCATGTCACACGGCCAACAAACATGTAAGAAGGCACCAGCCGACTCTCTCCCAATATACACAATATCCTACACCGCTGAGGAAGGCCAGACTTGACCCGACATTAGGGGGGGTCAAGTGTAGGGTAACTCTCACGGCTGACCAAAGGTTATAAATCAGCCAGGCTCCCCTCCCATGTCACACATGTAAGGGGGCACCGGCCGGCTCTCTCCCAATATACACACGGCCCCACCTGATGACTTCTCCAGAAGATACAACTTATAGTCTCTGAAAAAGTCCAGACCTGACCCTACATTAGCGAGGGCAAATGTAAGGAGATCCTTCGCCGCCCCCCCCCCCCCCCCCCCGATCAGCTCAACCTGACGGCTCGCCTCCCAATATATAGGACGTCCTAGTCCTCCCTCAGAGAGAGATACCCGGACCAGAGAAAGACAGAGAGACACACAGGGATCGGAGGAGGAGGTCCACCACAGCCGAGTCCCGCTCACGGGAGGAGAGTCATGCAGGACTTCCCTCCCCGACTTCCCTCCGGTGTTCCAGCTAAGCAGTCGCCCTCCCGACACCAGTGTCCCAGCTAAGCAGTCGCCCTCCCGACACCGGTGTCCCAGCTAAGCAGTCTCCCTGCTAGGCCTTCCCCAGGTCACGTGAGTTTTTGTCAGAGCTTTCCATGGGATGAGTTACCTGCGTGGGAAGTGTATTCATTTCATGTTCGTGTCCGAGAATCAGTGTCTAGTAACGTAATATGATGTCCTAGTAACGTAAATATAATGTCCTAGTAACTTCAATAGAAGGTGTTATTAATGTGTCCATGTCATGTTCGTAAATAATAAAGAGTTGTAACGAAGCGGTGTTTGAGAAGTCGCCCTTAAGACGTAATAGATGTGTATTGACATATAAGATACGATAAGTGTACATAAGTGTAAATAACCACACCCGCCACGCGACCAAAATCTTCCTCTACTTTATACCCTCTTACTAAATATTCTTCCTGTATATATATAAATATTCTTCTTGCAAGATCTGTCTTGTTATAATAAAAACCATGACTATGATTATAACAAGAACGACCATGAATATAACAACCATGACCATGATTATAACAACCACGACCATGATTATAACAACCACGACCATGATTATAACAACCACAACCATGATTATAACCACGAATATGATTATAACAATCACGACTATGATTATAACAACCACGACGATGATTATAACAACCACGACCACGACCATAATTAACCACGACCATGATTATAACAACAACGACTATAATTATAACAACCACGACCATGATTATAACACTCACGAACATGATTATAACCACCACTGATCAACCCGACATGATTATAACACTCACGAACATGATTATAACCACGACTATGATTATAACAACCACGACCATGATTATAACACTCACGAACATGATTATAACCACGAATATGATTATAACAACCACGACCATGATTATAACACTCATGAACATGATTATAACCACGAATATGATTATAACAACCACGACCATGATTATAACACTCACGACCATGATTATAACAACCACGACCATGATTATAACAACCATGACCATGATTATAACCACGAATATGATTATAATAACCACGACCATGATTATAACATTCACGACCATGATTATAACAACCACGACCAAGATTATAACAACCACGACTATGAGCATAACCACGACTCTCATTATAACAACCACGACCATGATTATAACAGCCACGGCCATGATTATAACAACCATGACCATGATCATAACATCCACGACCATGATTATAACACCCACGACTATGATTATAACAACCACAACCATGACGATAACAACCACGACCATGATTATAACAACAATGACTATGATTATAACAAGCACGACTATGAATAAAACAACCACGACCATGATTATAACATTCACGACCATGATTATAACAACCACAACTATGATCATAACCATGACTATGATCATAACCACGACTATGATTATAATAACCACGACCATGATTAAAACAACCACGACTATGATTCTAACAACCAAAACCATGATTATAACAACCACGACCATGATTATAACAACCACGACTCTGATTATAACAACCACGACCATGATTATAACAACCACGAATATGATTCTAACAACCACAACCATGATTATAACAACCACGACTCTGATTATAACAACCACGACCATGAATATAACAACCACGACCATGATTATAACAACCACGACTCTGATTATAGCAACCACGACTATGATTCTAACAACCACGAATATGATTCTAGCAACCACAACCATGATTATAACAACCACGACCATGATTATAACAACCACGACTCTCATTATAACAAACACGACCATGAATATAACCACGACCATGATTATAACAACCACGACCATAATTATAACAACCACGACTCTGATAACAACCACGACCATGATTATAACAGCCACGGCCATGATTATAACAACCATGACCATGATTATAACATCCACGACCATGATTATAACAACCACGACTATGATTATAACAACCACGACCATGACTATAACAACCACGACCAGGATTATAACAACCATGACTATGATTATAACAAGCACGACTATGAGTATAACAACCACGACCATGATTATAACAACCACGACTATGATTCTAACAACCACAACCATGATTATAACAACCACGACCATGATTATAACAAGCACGACCATGACTATAACAACCACGACCATGATTATAACAACCACGACTGTGATTATAACAACCACGACCATGATTATAACAACCACGAATATGATTATAACAACCACGACCATGATTATAACCACGAATATGATTATAACAACTACGACCATGATTATAACACTCACAACCATAATTATAACAACCATGACTATGATTATAACAACCACGACTATGATTATAACAACCACGACCATGATTATAACAACCGCGACTATGATTATAACAACCACGACCATGATTATAAAAACCACGACTATGATTACAACAACCACGACCATGATTATATCACTCACAAACATAATTATAACAACCACGACCATGATTATAATAACCACGACTGTGATTATAACAACCACGACCATGATTATAACAACCACGAATATGATTATAACAACCACGACCATGATTATAACACTCACAACCATGATTATAACAACCATGACTATGATTATAACAACCCACGACTATGATTATAACAACTACGACCATGATTATAACAACCGCGACTATGATTATAACAACCACGACCATGATTATAACAACCACGACCATGATTATAACAACCACGACTATGATTACAACAACCACGACCATGATTATATCACTCACAAAGATAATTATAACAACCACGAATATGATTATAACAACAACGACTATGATTATAACAACCACGAATATGATTTTAACAACCTCAACCATGATTATAACACTCACGACCATGATTATAACAACCACAACTATGATCAAAACCACGACCATGATTATAACAACCACGAACATGATTATAGCAACCACAACCATGATTATAACAAACACGAATATGATTATAACAATCACAACTATGATTATAACAACCACGACGATGATTATAACAACCGCGACCACGACCATAATTAACCACGACCATGATTATAACAACCACGACTATGATCATAACGACCATGATTATAACACTCACGAACATGATTATAACAACCACGACCATGATTATAACAACCACGAATATGATTATAATAACCACAACCATGATTATAACACTCACGACAATGATTATAACAACCACAACTATGATCATAACCACGACTATGATTATAACAACCACGATTATGATTATAACAACCACGACCATGATTATAACAACCACGACCATGATTATAACAACCACAACCATGATTATAACAACCATGACCATGATTATAACCACGAATATGATTATAATAACCACGACCATGATTATAACATTCACGACCATGATTATAACAACCACGACCATGATTATAGCAACCACGACTATGAGCATAACCACGACACTGATTATAACAACCACGACCATGATTATAACAACCACGGCCATGATTATAACAACCATGACCATGATTATAACACCCACGACTATGATTATAACAACCACGACCATGACGATAACAACCACGACCATGATTATAACAACCATGACTATGATTATAACAAGCACGACTATTATAACAACCACGACCATGATTATAACAACCACGAATATGATTATAACAACCACGACCATGACTATAACACTCACGACCATAATTATAACAACCACGACTATGATCATAACAAAGACTATGATTATAACAACCACGACCATGATTACAACAACACCAACCATGATTATAACACTCACAACTATGATTATAACAACCACGACCATGATTATAACAACCTCGACCATGATTATAACAACCACGACCATGATTATAACAACCACGACCATGATTATAACAAGCACGACCATGATTATAACTACGACTATTATTATAATAACCACAACCATGATTATAACGACGAATATGATTATAACAACCATGACCATGATTATAACACTCACGACCATGATTATAACAACCACGACCATGATTATAACAACCACGACTATGATCCTAACAAAGACTATGATTATAGGAACCACAACCATGATTACAACAACCACGACCACGATTATAACAACCACGACCACGATTATAACAACCACGACCATGATTATAACAACCACGACTATGATTCTAACAACCACAACCATGATTATAACAACCACGATCATGATTATAACAACCACGACCATGATTATAACAACCATGACTATGATTCTAACAACCACAACCATGATTATAACAACCACGACCATGATTATAACAACCACGACTATGATTCTAATAACCACAACCATGATTATAACAACCACAACCATGATTATAACAACCACGACTACGATCATAACCACGACTATGATTATAACAACCACGACCATGATTACAACAACCACGACCATGATTATAACTGTATAATATGGACACAAAGTAGTACCTTAAGCTGTATATCCTTATATTACTCTTATCAATTATGTATAGTAAAGTATTACAGAACATGTATTAATTCTATGCAATATTTCCATTTATTGTGCACCATGTTATGTATATAAATTATCAAATTTACATTTTATGTATTCAGCTTGTGAATGCTGGCATCTGTACAGGCCAGTGCGCAGTGATACAAAGAGTGGAGACCACCAGTCCTTAAGGTGTGGAAGCGAGTTTCTTGGTTCATCTCTGTATATCTCCCGTACGAGAATAAGAACCTACTTTTAAGATAACAAGTGTTTGTGTATACCCTCAGTAGTGTAGAACATTTTGGAGGTACCAAAGACAAACATAGAATAACAACCACGACTATGATTCTAACAACCATGACCATGATTATAACAACCACGACCATGATTATAACAACTACGACCATCTGGAAAACGATGTCGCTGTACGCTGTCAGCCAGACGGCGGTTGCATCTAAAGATGTGTCCTGAACTGTGCCCAGCGCTGACACCCCCCCTTCACCCTCTTTCTGCCGACGTCACATCACCTCATCACAGACACTATCCTATAAACAACTGGTTGATGTCACTGAGACCCTTTTAGTAATTTGCTTTCAAACTGCCCCCCCCCCCCCCCATCAAAAAAAAAAACCCACGAAATACAGGTGGAACTCCAGCACACCGATGCATTGTTAATTAAAATAGTTGTGTTGACAAACTTCCTGGGTATGCATCCGTTATTCATTGGGTCATAAATGCAACCTCATCGTAAACGGACACCATATATAGAGGCCCCAGCCCATCTCCCTATCACGCCTGGAGTAAGTGACACTTGCTATGGCTCAGCAGGAGGGAAGGACATCGAGGAATACAGCATGACCGGTGCATGTGTGTGTGTGTGTGTCTGTATGTGTCTGTGTGTCTGTATGCGTGTGTGTCTGTGTGCGTGTGTGTCTGTGTGCGTGTAATAATAATAATAAATAATAATAATAAACGGTTTATTAATAGAGTTGCAGCCGGTGACTGAAAAAATACAAACTTACATGTGATTTAGGCATAATGATATATGCGTTCAATACATTTACAGGGCTGTACAGTACATAAATTAGGAGTTGTTTATTATTTTAACAATAGAAGGGATGGTGCTATTCTTATATCTATCAGAGCGGGCTCTACGGTACAGTAATGGGCTGAATTTTGTTGTAGTTGCGGACTGCGCGAGGTGGGCGGGGGGCTGCTGGTGGCAGGAGGTGGCGATGACGAGGATGTAATAATAATATTAATAATTAACGGTTTATTGAAGGAGCTTGGCAGCCAGAAGGCTGAAAATATACAGTTACATATTTGGGGAATGGGTTTCGAATTACAAATAATATACAAGTAACAAAAGTGACACAAATAAGACATATAATAACTTGATGGGGAAAAGCTCAAACTACAGTTCATTTCAACATGGTGACAGTGCAAGGAGTAGTGTTTACTGGGAGTGAATACACTGGTTTATTACAAGTTATTGATAATTTTTACAATGGTTGGGACTGGGCTGTTCTTATAGCGATCAGTTCGTGCACGTATGGGCTGGATGCGGTTGTGGTGTCGAACAGCAATTCTCGGACTAGGGATCTCAGGTGGTAGTAGGAGCCGGTGTCGAGGATGGTGTAGAAGCTTCTTACCAAATTTGCAGATGAGGTCGTGGTGATGGTCAGTGAGAGTCGAAAGGGTCAGTGTGTTGAGCGCTTCTTGATATGTGGAGTAGGAAGGGGAGAGAATAATCTTGCATGCCCTCTTTTGCACTTTTTCTAGGTGTTTACGTTGTGTGGTATTTAGGGAGGAAGACCAGGTGGGGGAGGCATAGGTGAGCTTGGGAAGTATGAATGTTGTGTAAACACTGAGGAGCTCGTGTGCAGGAACTCTGAGGGACTTGAGTCGGCGGAGGAGGTGGAGACGGAAACTGGAGGATTTGACAACTTCACTGACGTGTGGTTTCCAATTTAGCATGTTGTCTATGGTGACGCCGAGGAGCTTCGTGGAATCTACAACCTGGAGTGTGTTCGGACCTAGAGTAATGGAAGGAGGTGGGACAATGTCGGAGGAGAGGTTGATGTGCATAACCATGGTCTTGGTATGGTTGATGGTGACATGGTTGTTGGTGGCCCAGTTTTGGAGACTGTTCAATAAATTCTGAAGGGCGGTATAGTTGGGAGCAGAATTGTTGACGCTGATCCCAATGGTGGAGTCGTCGACATATTTCCAGCGAGCAGGGGTTTCTCTTAGGGAATCATTGATGAGCATAAGGAAGCAGAGTGGTCCCATCTTGGTGCCTTGGGGGACGCCACAGGTGAGTGACTGAAAGGTGGAGACAGCCCCTCGGAAGCGTACAGCTTGGCGTCGGTCACTAAGGAAGTCTGTAAGCCATGGTATAAGACTTCTCCGAAGCCCGAGGTCAATAGCTTTGTTGATGATTATATTGTGGTCGACTAGGTCGAACGCTTTAGTGAAATCAATGAAGGCGACAGCTACAGACGTTTTTCGTCGGTGTGTGTGTGTGTGTGTGTGTGTGTGTGTGTGTGTGTGTGTGTGTGTGTGCACATGGGGGGAATTGTTGTGTCATCACAGTGGCTTATTAGATTAGATTGTCCTGAAGGGAGCTAGTTTATTGGGCACCCCCTTAAAACCTGTGCAAGGTGAAGCGCAGAAGCGTTTACAGTGCCCATTATTGTTTCGTAGATTCTGTACAGTAAATATGCATAAATGGCTCAGACTTGTAGCACAAGCTGGGAATACCACCCTAATGTGCGGTAACACATTCTATGCATATTTTGTGTTTTGTCCTACGTGTTTACTGTATATCCTTGCTTAAAATATTCTGTTTTTAAAGATCTATTTATCATTATTATTTTCTTGACTCTTGACTCAATCAACTACTGTACAGTTGGTCCTCGTATTACGCGGTTAATGTAACCCGGAGGGTCCCGCAGAAAGTGAGGAACGCGTAAAGTGAACAACATAACATATGGGATTAATTGAAATGGAGTCCAGGCTGATCCCCAAACTCCACTTTTTGACGACACACAACTATGTTGTAGTAAAAATTTTATCTTAACTTTATGATGGTATGAAAAAACAAGTAATATAGAAGAGGTTAGGTTAGGAAAGATAAAGGTTAACATAGGAAAAATAAAGGTTAGGTTAGAAAACTAAAAATTTGGTGTAACACTTACGGTAGTAGAAGAGATGGGTCGGCATACGGGGATGGAGGCTGGTTCCGAGGCAGAGGGCAGATTACTGGCCCTCAGGTGAATCACCATTACTAGGTGAATCATCATCACTGTCACTTACAGTTGTCAGGGCTTCCCTGACAAATCCCTCAAAGTCAACTTCACTGTCACTATCACTGGCTTGGGCTACTGTGGTGGGTTGCGGGTGAAGAAATCTGTTATGCTTTGCTGACGGCTGGCGTTGATGTTGTCGTGATACACCTTGATGTACGGCTCCATAGCCTGCACCAGCCGGTTATGGAAGACTTCATAGCGGTCATTGTCGCGGGAAAGGAAGGACTTCATCTTCTCTGCACACTCCATGGCACCCTTAATATCACTATGACTTAAATTGTGTTCTTCGGAGACTGCCGCACCTTCTTCCTCCACTTCACTGGCGTGTTCTTCTTCCAACATCTCGTCGGCAGTCACTTCAGGATTTCTGATCACCTCCAAGATGTCGTCATTGGTTGTCTCGGAGAAGCCTGGAACTGTAACAGTCTGCGCAGCTTCTCTGGCAAGGTCCACTGCTACTGCAACAGTCTGAACCTCACCAGTCACAGATTGACTCCTCCTCTCACCTGGTATTCCATGCAACACATGTCTCCATGCATGACGAATTGTAGCAATAGACAGCTGATCCCATGACTCCACCAAGATGTCCACAGCTTTCTTGATGTTAAATACTCTCCAGAATTGTTTGAAGAGTATTTTTTGCTGTTCTAACCGTTGTTCCTCATCTTCGTCGCTCTTGCTATCGGTGGTGGTGTCACTCAGGTCACGCAACTCTTCCCTGGTGTTGGTGTAGTCGTTCAGGAGCTGGAATTTTTTTCTTGAGAATGCAGCTTTCACATTGCAAATCAACTCCTGGTCCATGGGCTGGATTAAAGACGTAGTGTTGGGAGGAAGGAAGACCACTTTTACGTTGGGGTGACGATCTAACAGTAGGGGCGAGTGTCCTGGTGCGTTGTCCAGCAGCAACAAAATATTAAATGGCACATTCTGTTGCTCACAGAATTTCTTTACATCGGGAACAAAACAGTCATCAAACCAGGAGAGGGACAGTGTAGAGAACATCCTTGTCTTACGTGCTGTCAGCCAGTGGACATTTAGCTTGGTCATGTCCATGGTTTTGTAGGCGTGCGGCTTGCAGGCTGTGTGGATCACCGATAACTTGAGCTTACAGGTACCGGAGGCATTGGTGGTAAACAGGACGGTGATGCGTTCCTTCTGCATTTTCCGGCCCCGAATCCTGCTGGCATTCTTCACAATGTAGGACTTGGAAGGTAGTTTTCTCTAGAAAAGACCAGATTCGTCCATGTTAAACACCTGGTCGTCGGTGTACTGTCCTTCCTCCATAATCTCACGTAAAAACGGAGGAAATTCCCGAGCCGCAGCACGATCAGCACTCGCTTCTTCACCACCAATGTTTATATTGGTGATGTTGTTCCGGATCTTAAACCTCTGTAACCACCCAGAGGAAGCATTAAAGGGTTTGGGCTCTGTAATTCCCATCTTTCGTGCCACTGCGATGTACAGTTCACGTGCGTAGTCCTTCACAGAGCGCGTGTCGACCGCCATGTTCCGTCGCGCCTGACGCACCAAGTACCTCACAAGTAATTTTTCTGTCTTGAGAAGCACCTGGTTGTGAAAATACTTGATCATAGAAGCACCTGTAGACTTTGTGATCTTCATGTGCTCCTTTATCTTGGCTGAATCCTTCTTTATAGTCCGGATCGTAGATTCGTTCACGCCATGCTGGCGCGCCAAATCAACCTGCCTTGTTCCTTTCTCCAACTCTTGGATGATGGTATACTTCACCTCATAGCTTAAGGAACGTCGTGTCTTCTTTGGTTTAGTGCCGCTGGGTCCAGGTAAGGAAAGGTTTTTCTCTGGAGGTGGTGGTCCGGCGGAAGCCATTTTACGGAACAATGGATGCGCGTTTACACGGAGTGGCCTTGAGGGATGAAACTGCCGCGGCTAGGTCAAGCGTCGTCTCTCCTCCCTCCCTCCCCCGGGTGGACACGTCATAATACTTTAAGCCAATTACAGCTAGCGGCAGAGGGGGGTAGGGATGCATGGCCAATCACAGGTCTGATACGTCATATGACGTCAGTGATAACGCAACAAAGACACACACTGCGCAACCTTACCGCGCCGCTTGCCCAAGCGGAGGGAGGAGGAGGAGGGAGAGGCAGGCAGGCAGGCGGGCAGGCGGGTGGCGAGTGGGTGGCGCGTGGGTGACGCGTGGGGCAAATCTAAAAATAGCGTCGCGCCGGACACTCTCCGCGCAATGGCGTAAACGACCGCGGAATGTAAGGATGTTAGATTCTGGCAAGGCATCGCGTTAACGGTGAAACGCGGATTGTGGGACCGCGTAATAAGTGGACCAACTGTACATGAATCTTTCACGTTTTAATCAAGAACTGTGCAGCACTGTATATTTTCATTATAAACTAGCCGAAAAACTATTTAGTTCACATTCCTGGATTTCTCATTACTATTGAAATGTTCCAATATACAGTATGATCGTGTCTTAGTACAGTATAATAATCTACAACTAGTTTAAGGAATTTATATCATTACAGGTCGTCGTCGACTTACGACCTAGATTGGTTACGACCGCCCGGTCGTAAGTTGATCTGGTCGTAAGTCGGCATATGTTATAATTACCTTACGTATATTATAATGTGCAATGATAATATAATCATCTTTAAGTCATATTTTATCAACATTTTCTTTGTTCATTATTGTTACGGTCGTCAGGTTTAAGTCAAGCACTGCATACTACAGTACAATTGGTTTATTATTTACCCAACATACAAAAAAAAAAAAAAAAAAAAAATACAGGTGCAAAACATATAAAACATTTTAGTTGCAAAACATGCAAACACATACAAACATACAAAAAACATCTTATTGGCCGCTGGTGCTTGGCTGTGGATCGTCGATGTCGTCAGCTGGGGCAGCGTTTGGGGTAGCCGGAGGAGTTGTTTTTTTCATGAACATGGTGAGCTTTGTCTGAATTGTTCGTTTCTTCTTCTCCTCGTAAATTTCTTGATACGGACGAAACGAATTGCGTGCCATCCGCTCAATCCTTGCAAATCGTTCGATGTTTGGGTCCATTCCTTCAAAATGGGTAAGAAGTTTATTCAGTAGAGATAAACCTTCTGATAATCCCTTAGTGGTGAACGTCCTTTGTGGCTCCTCCTCCTCTTCTTTGTCCGCTGCTTCTCTCCTTTCTTCTTCTGCTACTTTTTCTTCTTCCAATTCGATTAGCTCTTCATTTGTAAGTTCTTCTGATTCTTGGTCTAGCAACTCCTCAACATCTTCCACTTCACATTCCAAAGAAAGATCTTTTGCCAGTTTTACTATTTTTTCCCGAATAAATTCAAGCTCATTTTCACTGTCAAATCCTGCAAAAGTATGAACATAGCGCTTAACACACTTTTTCCAGATGCCATTCATGCACTTCTCCGTCACAGCCTCCCAGGCGTTTGCCAGATTCTTGATACCCTTAAGAATGTTGTACTGTTTCCAAAAGTCACGCAACGATAGTTCTGAATAAATATTTTTCAACAGTTTTCACCACCGAAAATTTAAACATGATACCCGAGGCACCGACTCTATTCAGAGATAGTGAAGAAAACAAATTAAACGAGAGAGTAGTGACTAGTAACGATGTTATTAAGCAAATAGACAAACTAAAGCCTAATAAGTCTCCTGGTCCCAATGAGATATTTGCCAGAGTATTAAAGGAATGCAAGGAAGAGCTTAGTATGCCCTTAGCAAAGTTGTTTAACATGTCATTAAAAGCAGGTGTAGTACCAGAATCCTGGAGGATAGCGAATGTAATACCGATCCTCAAGAAGGGGGATAGATCACTATCCTCTAACTACCGCCCAATCAGTCTTAACATCAATAGTAGGTAAATTACTAGAATCAATTATTTCAAACTATTCGAAACCACTTGGAGAAGCACAAATTGATCAATGATTCCCAACATGGCTTCACAAGCGGGCGTCCATGTCTAACTAATCTATTAACATTCTTTTCATCAGTTTTCGAATCGGTGGACGAGGGGCACAATTATGATGTGGTATATCTCGACTTTAGCAATGCCTTCGACAGAGTCCCCCACGAAAGACTAATTAGAAAGGTAGAAGCGCATGGCATCAAAGGTAATATCCTTAAGTGGATTTGGGCGTGGTTACAGGACAGGAAACAGCGAGTGAGCATAAACAGCACTAAGTCCCATTGGAGCAATGTCACAAGTGGAGTTCCCCAAGGCTCAGTACTTGGACCATTATTATTTATTATATACATAAACGACATAGATATCGGCATAGACAGCAACATAAGTAAATTTGCTGATGACACTAAAATAGGACGTGTTATTAAATCTGACGAGGACTCGGCAAAACTACAGGAAGATCTAAACAAATTTTTCGAATGGTCTGAAAAATGGCAGATGAAATTCAACGTGGACAAATGTAAAGTACTCAGTATAGGAGATGTAAACAGGGAAACCAGATACCAGATGAACAACGATGCCATAGAGAAATCCGACTGCGAGAGAGATTTAGGAGTAATGATAAGTAGGAACCTTAAGCCAAGTAAACAATGTGTTTTTGCTTGTAACAAGGCTAATAAAGTACTTGGGTTCATACAAAGGAGTGTTAGTTATAAGACTAGCGATGTCATCCTAAAACTGTATCTTCCTCTTGTGAGACCACACCTGGATTACGCAGTTCAGTTCTGGTCACCGTATTACAGAATGGATATAGAATCCGTGGAAAGAATCAGAGGAGAATGAGAAGACTAATCCCGGGCATTAGGAACCTTGAGTATAGAGACAGGTTAAAGCATCTTAATTTGCACTCCCTCGAGAGACGTAGAGCGAGGGGCGACCTGATAGAGGTGTATAAGTGGAAGGCAGGGCTAAACAAAGGGGACATTACAAAGGTACTCAAACTATCCAACCAGGAACGAACTCGTAACAATGGTTGTAAATTAGACAAATTTAGATTTAGGCGGGAAATAGGTAAACATTGGTTTGGAAACAGAGTAGTGGATGAATGGAACAAGTTACCAAACATCATCATTAACTCGAATGCGGTGAATAGCTTCAAACATAGGTTGGATGCTTATATGAGCAATAAGGGTTGGGTGTAAACGGGACTGCCCAGCATCGGCCGATAGGCCCGCTGCAGTTTCCTCCATTCTTATGTTCCCATGTTCTTATGTTCAAACACACACCACCCACTCCCACACCCCCAAACACACACCAGCCACTCCCACACACCTGAACACACACCACCCACTCCCACACCCCCAAACACACACCAGTCACTCCCACACCCCCAAACACACACCAGCCACTCCCACACACCCAAACACACACCACCCACTCCCACACCCCCAAACACACACCAGTCACTCCCACACCCCCAAACACACACCAGCCACTCCCACACCCCCAAATACACACCAGCCACTCCCACACCCCCAAACACACACCAGCCACTCCCACACACCCAAACACACACCAGCCACTCCCACACCCCCAAACACACACCAGCCACTCCCACACACCCAAACACACACCACCCACTCCCACACACCCAAACACACACCAGTCACTCCCAAACCCCCAAACACACACCAGCCACTCCCACGAACCCAAACACACACCACCCACTCCCACACACCCAAACACACACCAGCCACGCCCACACACCCAAACACACACCAGCCACTCCCACACCCCTAAACACACACCAGCCACTCCCACACCCCTAAACACACACCAGCCACTCCCACACCCCTAAACACACACCAGCCACTCCCACACACCCAAACACACACCAGCCACTCCCACACACCCAAACACACACCAGCCACTCCCACACCCCCAAACACACACCAGCCACTCCCACACACCCAAACACACACCAGCCACGCCCACACCCCTAAACACACACCAGTCACTCCCACACCCCCAAACCCACACCAGCCACTCCCACACACCCAAACACACACCAGCCACTCCCACACACCCAAACACACACCAGCCACTCCTGCTCTTTCACTCACACCCACCACCAAAAGTGTCGCCGCATAAAGTAACACCCCCCCCCCCCCCGTTCCTGGGGTCTTCTCCAATTACACCCACACCTGCACCCCACACCCACTCCCGGGACAACTGTTATATACTCTTCCCACCCACACCTCAAGGTCACCGCTAACACCCCCACACTAATTAGGACATTAGGTCATACAGATGTTGAGCGCTTTGCTAATATACCCACAGAAGAATTCACTATACTAAATCTGGGTCAAAATTAACACAACTACATAAGAATGATCATAAACACACACACACACGTGATTTTGCTGCACCAAATATGTACAGACGGTGTTCATTACCATCGTTCTCTATGATCCTTGGATAATGGTACAAATGCTACACTGTGACACTTAGTGAGATCCCATTAAGATTATCCCACCCCAGCTTATTTTACCTAAAGATTAAGCACCCTAACGTTAAATTAACCTACTGTATACTAAAGCTAAGGTAACCCATGTGTGTAAATGAGGCAGAAAGTCAGATCAGCAACCTGGGACTTGGTCACAATTTTCGTGATGCCATATGGCAGCAGGGTCTACCATTAGACAACACATTATGCTTCCAATATCTTCCCAGGCGGTAGTACCTCCATGTTTGGTATCTGTCTAATACCTACTACCTTATGTATGTATGTATGTATGTACGTATTGTATGCATGTATGTAAGTATTATATGTATCTATGTTTTGTATGCAGGCATGTATTTATTGTATGTATGTTTGTACTGTATGTATGAATGTAACGGGACAGCCGTTTTTCCTTAGCATCCGTGACTACCAACAGACACACTACCGGTACAGTATAATAAATTACCACCAACCTCATCACCTTTTCCACTTACCTCTCTCTGTCACTACGTGGCTCCTTGTCTCTCACACCAACACCATCAGGAGGTACACCACTACCACTAGTCCCGGCACACCCCTCGCTCTTTACAACAACAGAGGAACGAGCGAGACGCGCCGCTGCACCCTACCACGTTTATATTTACACTGAAAGGACTCAACCCACGGGAGCTGACACCGTACTCATTGCCACTTCAACAAATACACAAACTTTTTTTTCTTCTAATATACATCTATAGAAGACTCTTATCGCTCGTTATTAAAAGCCTTCTGGGGTTATTTATTTCTTACGGGGCGAATTGATTACGAGGTAGAAATAAAACAAATGGGGATAGTTTTAGGTCAAATATTAGATAAACTGGCTCCTCATACTTAGCTGGGATCACCACGTCGAGGAGGTTCCGGTATCAGTGTACAGTATACTCACTCACTCACTCTCACCAACAATATTTCTACCCTTGATGCAACTCCCGCGATATTTTCTGGCCGAGGTGTAACGCTCAGTACACACAAACACCAAATTTTCCATCAACAAATTCTACAACAAATTTTACAACAAAAGTCAACTCGAACGTAAAGAATCGGAGGTCGAGCAACATGTTCACTGCCCCAAGAGGATATTTAACATACAAGTTCTCTATTTTTTTAACATGACGGACAGTCGGGGTCAAAAGTCCCGTTGCCTCTCCTGCTGCTCCACCAACCCCAAAATTCAGACTCGTTAACCCGAAGCCTCCGTAGACAAAATAATGCATCATTGCCTCCCGCTTTGGGTTCACAGTCTGAATCTTGTTGTTCGTGGAGCAGCAGGAAAGACGACAGGACTTTTGACCGCAACTGTACCTATGTTACTGGTTATCTGGGCGAGAGGGTGGAAGTGAAAGGGAGTATGTAATCACACTACATACATACATACACATTTGTCAACCATAAGTGAGACAAGACGTGCCGTGGAGGCGCTCTGGGTTTTGTCAGCCAGGCCGAGTCTGTTTCGCCCTGCCCCCCTCCCCCTGATATATCCCAACGCCCTACCAGCCTTATTACACCGGGAGTTATTCAGCAAAAAATTCAAGTGGTCAGTGCAATGATTGATTACCAAACAGTGTTCCGATGGTGCATCCCAAGGAAAACCACACAAACACAACAGTGTAATACCAGACAGTGGGCACTTTGTCGGCCACCTTCAAAGTGCCAGTGACAAGGACCACCGTGGTGTTTACATATATCATGGATACACCCAAACACACACCAGCCACTCCCACAACCCCAAACACACACCAGCCACTCCCACACATCCAAACACACACCAGTCACTCCCACACATCCAAACACACACCAGTCACTCCCACACCCCCAAACACACACCAGGCACTCCCACACCCCCAAACACACACCAGCCACTCCCACACACCCAAACACACACCAGTCACTCCCACACACCCAAACACACACCAGTCACTCCCACACACCCAAACACACACCAGCCACTCCCACACCCCCAAACACACACCAGCCACTCCAACACATCCAAACACACACCATCCACTCCCACACCCCCAAACACACACCAGCCACTCCCACACCCCCAAACACACACCAGCCACTCCCACACATCCAAACACACACCAGTCACTCCCACACCCCCAAACACACACCATGCACTCCCACACCCCCAAACACACAACAGCCACTCCCACACACCCAAACACACACCAGTCACTCCCACACACCAGCCACTCCCACACACCAGCCACTCCCACACACACAAACACACACCAGCCACTCCCACACCCCCAAAAACACAAAAACCACTCCCACACACCCAAACACACACCAGCCACTCCCACACCCCCAAACACACACCAGCCACTCCCACATACCCAAACACACACCAGCCACTCCCACACACCCAAACACACACCAGCCACTCCCACACACCCAAACACACACCAGCCACTCCCACATACCCAAACACACACTAGGCCACCCCCACACACCCAAACACACACCAGCCACTCCCACATACCCAAACACACACCAGCCACTCCCACATACCCAAACACACACCAGCCATTCCCATACACCCAAACACACACCAGCCACTCCCACATACCCAAACACACACCAGCCACTCCCACATACCCAAACACACACCAGCCACTCCCACATACCCAAACACACACCAGCCACTCCCACACACCCAAACACACACCAGCCACTCCCACATCCCCAAACACACACCAGCCACTCCCACACACCAGCCACTCCCACACACCCAAAAACACACCAGCCACTCCCACATACCCAAACACACACCAGCCACTCCCACACCCCCAAACACACACCAGTCACTCCCACACACCCAAACACACACCAGCCACTCCCACATACCCAAACACACACCAGCCACTCCCACACACCCAAACACACACCAATCACTCCCACACACCCAAACACACACCAGCCACTCCCACATATCCAAACACACACCAGCCACTCCCATATACCCAAACACACACCAGCCACGCCCACACACCCAAACACACACCAGCCACTCCCACACACCCAAACACACACCAGCCACTCCCACACCCCCAAACACACACCAACCACTCCCACACACCCAAACACACACCAGCCACTCCCACACCCCCAAACACACACCAGCCACTCCCACACCCCCAAACACACACCAACCACTCCCAAACCCCAACACACACCAGCCACCCACACACCAGCCACTCCCACACACCCAAACACACACCAGCCACTCCCACACACCCAAACACACACCAGCCACTCCCACACCCAAACACACACCAGCCACTCCCACACACCCAAACACACACCAGCCACTCCCACACCCCCAAACACACACCAGCCACTCCCACACACCCAAACACACACCAGCCACTCCCACACCCTACACACACCAGCCACTCCCACACACCCAAACACACACCAGCCACTCCCACACACCCAAACACACACCAGCCACTCCCACACACCAGACCCCCCACCACCCCCACCCACACACCAGCCACTCCCACACACCCAAACACACACCAGCCACTCCCACACACCCAAACACACACCAGCCACTCCCACACACCCAAACACACACCAGCCACTCCCACACCCCCAAACACACACCAGCCACTCCCACACCCCTAAACACACACCAGCCACTCCCACACACCCAAACACACACCAGCCACTCCCACACACCCAAACACACACCAGCCACTCCCACACACACACCCACACACCCAACACACACCATCCACTCCCACACACCCAAACACACACCAGCCACTCCCACACACCCAAACACACACCAGCCACTCCCACACACCCAAACACACACCAGCCACTCCCACACACCCAAACACACACCAGCCACTCCCACACACCCAAACACACACCAGCCACTCCCACACACAAACACAAACCAGCCACCCCACACACAGCCACTCCCACACCCAAACACACTCCAGCCACTCCCACACACCCAAACACACACCAGCCACTCCCACACACCCAAACACACACCAGCCACTCCCACACACCCAAACACACACCAGCCACTCCCACACACCCAAACACACACCAGCCACTCCCACACCCCAGCCACTCCCACACACCCAAACACACACCAGCCACTCCCACACACCCAAACACACACCAGCCACTCCCACACACCCAAACACACACCAGCCACTCCCACACACCCAAACACACACCAGCCACTCCCACACACCGAATCACACACCAGCCACTCCCACACACCCAAACACACACCAGCCACTCCCACACACCCAAACACACACCAGCCACTCCCACACCCAAACACACACCAGCCACTCCCACACACCCAACCACACACCAGCCACTCCCACACACCCAAACACACACCAGCCACTCCCACACCCCCAAACACACACCAGCCACTCCCACACCCAAACACACACCAGCCACTCCCACACACCCAAACACACACCAGCCACTCCCACACACCCAAACACACACCAGCCACTCCCACACACCCAAACACACACCAGCCACTCCCACACACCCAAACACACACCAGCCACTCCCACACACACACACCACACTCCCACACCCACAAACACACACCAGCCACTCCCACACACCCAAACACACACCAGCCACTCCCACACACCCAAACACACACCAGCCACTCCCACACCCCAAACACACACCAGCCACTCCCACACACCCAAACACACACCAGCCACTCCCACACACCCACACCCCCCACCCCCACACCCAAACACACACCAGCCACTCCCACACACCCAAACACACACCAGCCACTCCCACACACCCAAACACACACCAGCCACTCCCACACCCGCAAACACACACCAGCCACTCCCACACACCCAACCACACACCCCCACACCCACCCACACACACCAGCCACTCCCACACACCCAAACACACACCAGCCACTCCCACACACCCAAACACACACCCCAACACACACCAGCCACTCCCACACACCCAAACACACACCAGCCACTCCCACACACCCAAACACACACCAGCCACTCCCACACACCCAAACACACACCAGCCACTCCCACACACCCAAACACACACCAGCCACTCCCACACACCCAAACACACACCAGCCACTCCCACACACCCAAACACACACCAGCCACTCCCACACACCCAAACACACACCAGCCACTCCCACACCCCCAAACACACACCAGCCACTCCCACACACCCAAACACACACCAGCCACTCCCACATACCCAAACACACACCAGCCACGCCCACACACCAGCCACTCCCACACACCCAAACACACACCAGCCACTCCCACACACCCAAACACACACCAGCCACTCCCACACACCCCAAACACACACACAGCCACTCCCACACACCCAACCACACACCAGCCACTCCCACATACCAACACACACCAGCCACTCCCACACCCCCAAACACACACCAGCCACTCCCACACACCCAAACACACACCAGCCACTCCCACATACCCAAACACACACCAGCCACTCCCACACACCCAAACACACACCAGCCACTCCCACATACCCAAACACACACCAGCCACTCCCACACACCCAAACACACACCAGCCACTCCCACACCCCTAAACACACACCAGCATCCCACATACCAAACACACACAGCCACTCCACACACCCAAACACACACCAGCCACTCCCACATACCCAAACACACACCAGCCACGCCCACACAACAGCCACTCCCACACACCCAAACACACACCAGCCACTCCCACACACCCAAACACACACCAGCCACTCCCACACACCCAAACACACACCAGCCACTCCCACACACCCAAACACACACCAGCCACTCCCACACACCCAACACACACACCAGCCACTCCCACACACCAACACACACCAGCCACTCCCACACCCCAAACACACACCAGCCACTCCCACACACCCAAACACACACCAGCCACTCCCACACCCAAACACACACCAGCCACTCCCACACACCCAAACACACACCAGCCACTCCCACACACCCAAACACACACCAGCCACTCCCACACACCACCACCCACACCCCACACTCACACACACCAGCCACTCCCACACACCCAAACACACACCAGCCACTCCCACACACCCAAACACACACCAGCCACTCCCACACACCCAAACACACACCAGCCACTCCCACACACCCAAACACACACCAGCCACTCCCACACACCCAAACACACACCAGCCACTCCCACACACCCAAACACACACCAGCCACTCCCACACACCCAAACACACACCAGCCACTCCCACACACCCAAACACACACCAGCCACTCCCACACACCCAAACACACACCAGCCACTCCCACACACCCAAACACACACCAGCCACTCCCACACACCCAAACACCCACCAGCCACTCCCACACCCAAACACACACCAGCCACTCCCACACCCCCAAACACACACCAGCCACTCCCACACACCAGCCACTCCCACACACCCAAACACACACCAGCCACTCCCACACACCCAAACACACACCAGCCACTCCCACACACCCAAACACACACCAGCCACTCCCACACACCCAAACACACACCAGCCACTCCCACACACCCAAACACACACCAGCCACTCCCACACCCAAACACACACCAGCCACTCCCACACACCCAAACACACACCAGCCACTCCCACACACCCAAACACACACCAGCCACTCCCACACACCCAAACACACACCAGCCACTCCCACACACCCAAACACACACCAGCCACTCCCACACACCCAAACACACACCAGCCACTCCCACACACCCAAACACACACCAGCCACTCCCACACACCCAAACACACACCAGCCACTCCCACACACCCAAACACACACCAGCCACTCCCACAACCCCAAACACACACCAGCCACTCCCACACACCCAAACACACACCAGCCACTCCCACACACCCAAACACACACCAGCCACTCCCACACACCCAAACACACACCAGCCACTCCACACACCCAAACACACCAGCCACTCCCACACACCCAAACACACACCAGCCACTCCCACACACCCAAACACACACCAGCCACTCCCACACACCCAAACACACACCAGCCACTCCCACACACCCAAACACACACCAGCCACTCCCACACACCCACACACCAGCCACTCCCACACACCCAAACACACACCAGCCACTCCCACACACCCAAACACACACCAGCCACTCCCACACCCCCAAACACACACCAGCCACTCCCACACACCCAAACACACACCAGCCACTCCCACACACCCAAACACACACCAGCCACTCCCACACACCCAAACACACACCAGCCACTCCCACACACCCAAACACACACCAGCCACTCCCACACACCCAAACACACACCAGCCACTCCCACACACCCAAACACACACCAGCCACTCCCACACACCCAAACACACACCAGCCACTCCCACACACCCAAACACACACCAGCCACTCCCACACACCCAAACACACACCAGCCACTCCCACACACCCAAACACACACCAGCCACTCCCACACACCCAAACACACACCAGCCACTCCCACACACCCAAACACACACCAGCCACTCCCACACACCCAAACACACACCAGCCACTCCCACACACCCAAACACACACCAGCCACTCCCACACACCCAAACACACACCAGCCACTCCCACACACCCAAAC
The DNA here is from genome assembly GCA_958450375.1 of Homarus gammarus. NCBI lineage: Eukaryota > Metazoa > Arthropoda > Malacostraca > Decapoda > Nephropidae > Homarus > Homarus gammarus. The sequence continues at coordinate 1,457,063 of CAUDMG010003421.1, read as the reverse complement.
ACACACCAGCCACTCCCACACCCCCAAACACACACCAGCCACTCCCACACACCCAAACACACACCAGCCACTCCCACACACCCAAACACACACCAGCCACTCCCACACACCCAAACACACACCAGCCACTCCCACACACCCAAACACACACCAGCCACTCCCACACACCCAAACACACACCAGCCACTCCCACACACCCAAACACACACCAGCCACTCCCACACACCAAACACACACCAGCCACTCCCACACACCCAAACACACACCAGCCACTCCCACACCCCAAACACACACAGCCACTCCCACACACCACACACCCAACACACACCAGCCACTCCCACACCCCCAAACACACACCAGCCACTCCCACACACCCAAACACACACCAGCCACTCCCACAACCACACACACCACACCCCACACAACAGCCACTCCCACAGACCCAAACACACACCATCCACTCCCACACCCAAACACACACCAGCCACGCCCACACACCAGCCACTCCCACACACCCAAACACACACCAGCCACTCCCACACACCCAAACACACACCAGCCACTCCCACACACCCAACACACACCAGCCACTCCCACACCACCAAACACACACCAGCCACTCCCACACACCCAAACACACACCAGCCACTCCCACATACCCAAACACACACCAGCCACTCCCACACACCCAAACACACACCAGCCACTCCCACATACCCAAACACACACCAGCCACTCCCACACACCCAAACACACACCAGCCACTCCCACACCCCCAAACACACACCAGCAAGTCCCACATACCCAAACACACACCAGCCACTCCCACACACCCAAACACACACCAGCCACTCCCACACCCCCAAACACACACCAGCCACGCCCACACACCAGCCACTCCCACACACCCAAACACACACCAGCCACTCCCACACACCCAAACACACACCAGCCACTCCCACACACCCAAACACACACCAGCCACTCCCACACACCCAAACACACACCAGCCACTCCCACACACCCAAACACACACCAGCCACTCCCACACACCCAAACACACACCAGCCACTCCCACACACCCAAACACACACCAGCCACTCCCACACACCCAAACACACACCAGCCACTCCCACACACCCAAACACACACCAGCCACTCCCACACACCCAAACACACACCAGCCACTCCCACACACCCAAACACACACCAGCCACTCCCACACACCCAAACACACACCAGCCACTCCCACACACCCAAACACACACCAGCCACTCCCACACACCCAAACACACACCAGCCACTCCCACACACCAAACACACACCAGCCACTCCCACACACCCAAACACACACCAGCCACTCCCACACACCCAAACACACACCAGCCACTCCCACACACCCAACACACACCAGCCACTCCCACACACCCAAACACACACCAGCCACTCCCACACACCCAAACACACACCAGCCACTCCCACACACCCAAACACACACCAGCCACTCCCACACCCCAAACACACACCAGCCACTCCCACACACCCAAACACACACCAGCCACTCCCACACACCCAAACACACACCAGCCACTCCCACACACCCAAACACACACCAGCCACTCCCACACACCCAAACACACACCAGCCACTCCCACACACCCAAACACACACCAGCCACTCCCACACACCCAAACACACACCAGCCACTCCCACACACCCAAACACACACCAGCCACTCCCACACACCAGCCACTCCCACACACCCAAACACACACCAGCCACTCCCACACACCCAAACACACACCAGCCACTCCCACACACCCAAACACACACCAGCCACTCCCACACACCCAAACACACACCAGCCACTCCCACATACCCAAACACACACCAGCCACTCCCACACACCCAAACACACACCAGCCACTCCCACACACCCAAACACACACCAGCCACTCCCACACACCCAAACACACACCAGCCACTCCCACACCCCAAACACACACCAGCCACTCCCACACACCCAAACACACACCTGCCACTCCACACACCCAAACACACACCAGCCACTCCCACACACCCAAACACACACCAGCCACTCCCACACACCCAAACACACACCAGCCACTCCCACACACCCAAACACACCAGCCACTCCCACACACCCAAACACACACCAGCCACTCCCACATACCCAAACACACACCAGCCACGCCCACACACCACTCACACACACACCAGCCACTCACACACACACACACCACCCACTCCCACACCCCCAAACACACACCAGCCACTCCCACACCCCCAAACACACACCAGCCACTCCCACACACCCAAACACACACCAGCCACTCCCACACCCCCAAACACACACCAGCCACTCCCACACACCCAAACACACACCAGCCACTCCCACACCCCCAAACACACACCAGCCACTCCCACACCCCCAAACACACACCAGCCACTCCCACACCCCAAACACACACCAGCCACTCCCACACACCCAAACACACACCAGCCACTCCCACACACCCAAACACACACCAGCCACTCCCACACACCCAAACACACACCAGCCACTCCCACACACCCAAACACACACCAGCCACTCCCACACACCCAAACACACACCAGCCACTCCCACACCCCCAAACACACACCAGCCACTCCCACACACCCAAACACACACCAGCCACTCCCACATACCCAAACACACACCAGCCACGCCCACACAACAGCCACTCCCACACACCCAAACACACACCAGCCACTCCCACACCCCCAAACACACACCAGCCACTCCCACACACCCAAACACACACCAGCCACTCCCACATACCCAAACACACACCAGCCACGCCCACACAACAGCCACTCCCACACACCCAAACACACACCAGCCACTCCCACATACCCAAACACACACCAGCCACGCCCACACAACAGCCACTCCCACACACCCAAACACACAACAGCCACTCCCACACACCCAAACACACACCAGCCACTCCCACACATCCAAGCACACACCAGCCACTCCCACACCCCCAAACACACACCAGCCTCTCCCACACACCCAAACATACACCAGCCACTCCCACATACCCAAACACACACCTGCCACTCCCACACACCCAAACACACACCAGCCACTCCCACATACCCAAACACACACCAGCCACTCCCACACACCCAAACACACACCAGCCACTCCCACACCCCCAAACACACACCAGCAAGTCCCACATACCCAAACACACACAAGCCACTCCCACACACCCAAACACACACCAGCCACTCCCACATACCCAAACACACACCAGCCACTCCCACATACCCAAACACACACCAGCCACACCCACATACCCAAACACACACCAGCCACGCCCACACAACAGCCACTCCCACACCCCCAAACACACACCAGCCACTCCCACACACCCAAACACACACCAGCCACTCCCACACACCCAAACACACACCAGCCACTCCCACACACCCAAACACACACCAGCCACTCCCACACACCCAAACACACACCAGCCACTCCCACACACACACACCACCACTCCCACACACCCAAACACACACCAGCCACTCCCACACCCCCAAACACACACCAGCCACTCCCACACACCCAAACACACACCAGCCACTCCCACACCCCCAAACACACACCAGCCACTCCCACACACCAGCCACTCCCACACACCCAAACACACACCAGCCACTCCCACACACCCAAACACACACCAGCCACTCCCACACCCCAAACACACACCAGCCACTCCCACACCCCCAAACACACACCAGCCACTCCCACACACCCAAACACACACCAGCCACTCCCACACACCCAAACACACACCAGCCACTCCCACATACCCAAACACACACCAGCCACTCCCACACACCCAAACACACACCAGCCACTCCCACACACCCAAACACACACCAGCCACTCCCACACACCCAAACACACACCAGCCACTCCCACACACCCAAACACACACCAGCCACTCCCACACCCCCAAACACACACCAGCCACTCCCACACCCCTAAACACACACAAGTCACACCCACACACCAGCCACTCCCACACACCCAAACACACACCAGCCACTCCCACAACCCCAAACACACACCAGCCACTCCCACACACCCAAACACACACCAGCCACTCCCACACACCCAAACACACACCAGCCACTCCCACACCCAAACACACACCAGCCACTCCCACACACCCAAACACACACCAGCCACTCCCACACACCCAAACACACACCAGCCACTCCCACACACCCAATCACACACCAGCCACTCCCACACCCAAACACACACCAGCCACTCCCACACAACCAATCACACACCAGCCACTCCCACACACCCAAACACACACCAGCCACTCCCACACCCAAACACACACCAGCCACCCCACACACACCAGCCACTCCCACACCCCCAAACACACACCAGCCACTCCCACACACCCAAACACACACCAGCCACTCCCACACACCCAAACACACACCAGCCACTCCCACACACCCAAACACACACCAGCCACTCCCACACACACACAGCCACTCCCACACCCCAAACACACACCAGCCACTCCCACACACCCAAACACACACCAGCCACTCCCACACACCCAAACACACACCAGCCACTCCCACACACCCAAACACACACCAGCCACTCCCACACACCCAAACACACACCAGCCACTCCCACACACCCAAACACACACCAGCCACTCCCACACCCCAAACACACACCAGCCACTCCCACACACCCAAACACACACCAGCCACTCCCACACACCCAAACACACACCAGCCACTCCCACACACCCAAACACACACCAGCCACTCCCACACCCAAACACACACCACCACGCCCACACACCAGCCACTCCCACACACCCAAACACACACCAGCCACTCCCACACACCCAAACACACACCAGCCACTCCCACACACCCAAACACACACCAGCCACTCCCACACACCCAAACACACACCAGCCACTCCCACACACCCAAACACACACCAGCCACTCCCACACCCAACACACACCAGCCACTCCCACACACCCAAACACACACCAGCCACTCCCACACACCCAAACACACACCAGCCACTCCCACACACCCAAACACACACCAGCCACTCCCACACACCCAAACACACACCAGCCACTCCCACACACCCAAACACACACCAGCCACTCCCACACACCCAAACACACACCAGCCACTCCCACACCCCCAAACACACACCAGCCACTCCCACACCCCTAAACACACACAAGTCACACCCACACACCAGCCACTCCCACACACCCAAACACACACCAGCCACTCCCACACCCCCAAACACACACCAGCCACTCCCACACCCCTAAACACACACAAGTCACACCCACACACCAGCCACTCCCACACACCCAAACACACACCAGCCACTCCCACACACCCAAACACACACCAGCCACTCCCACATACCCAAACACACACCAGCCACTCCCACACACCCAAACACACACCAGCCACTCCCACACACCCAAACACACACCAGCCACTCCCACACACCCAAACACACACCAGCCACTCCCACACACCAAACACACACCAGCCACTCCCACACCCCCAAACACACACCAGCCACTCCCACACACCCAAACACACACCAGCCACTCCCACACCCAAACACACACCAGCCACGCCCACACAACAGCCACTCCCACACACCCAAACACACACCAGCCACTCCCACATACCCAAACACACACCAGCCACGCCCACACAACAGCCACTCCCACACACCCAAACACACACCAGCCACTCCCACACACCCAAACACACACCAGCCACTCCCACACACCCAACACACACCAGCCACTCCCACACCCCCAAACACACACCAGCCACTCCCACACACCCAAACACACACCAGCCACTCCCACATACCCAAACACACACCAGCCACTCCCACACACCCAAACACACACCAGCCACTCCCACATACCCAAACACACACCAGCCACTCCCACACACCCAAACACACACCAGCCACTCCCACACCCCAAACACACACCAGCAAGTCCCACATACGCAAACACACACAAGCCACTCCTACACACCCAAACACACACCAGCCACACCCACATACCCAAACACACACCAGCCACGCCCACACAACAGCCACTCCCACACCCCCAAACACACACCAGCCACTCCCACACACCCAAACACACACCAGCCACTCCCACACACCCAAACACACACCAGCCACTCCCACATACCCAAACACACACCAGCCACGCCCACACACCAGCCACTCACACACACACCAGCCACTCACACACACACACACCACCCTCTCCCACACCCCCAAACACACACCAGCCACTCCCACACCCCCAAACACACACCAGCCACTCCCACACACCCAAACACACACCAGCCACTCCCACACCCCCAAACACACACCAGCCACTCCCACACATCCAAGCACACACTAGCCACTCCTGCACACCAGCCACCCCCACACCCCCAAACACAAACCAGCCACTCCTGCACACCAGCCACTCCCACACCAGCCACTCCCACACCCCCAAACACACACCAGCCACTCCCACACACCCAAACACACACCAGTCACTCCCACACACCCAAACACACACCAGCCACTCCCACATACCCAAACACACACCAGCCACTCCCACATACCCAAACACACACCAGCCACTCCCACACACCCAAACACACACCAGTCACTCCCACACCCCCAAACACACACCAGCCACACCCACATACCCAAACACACACCAGCCACTCCCACATACCCAAACACACACCAGCCACGCCCACACAACAGCAACTCCCACACACCCAAACACACACCAGCCACTCCAACACCCCCAAACACACACCAGCCACTCCCAAACACCCAAACACACACCAGCCACTCCCACATACCCAAACACACACCAGCCACGCCCACACAACAGCCACTCCCACACACCCAAACACACACCAGCCACTCCCACATACCCAAACACACACCAGCCACGCCCACACAACAGCCACTCCCACACACCCAAACACACAACAGCCACTCCCACACACCCAAACACACACCAGCCACTCCCACACATCCAAGCACACACCAGCCACTCCCACACCCCCAAACACACACCAGCCACTCCCACACACCCAAACATACACCAGCCACTCCCACATACCCAAACACACACCTGCCACTCCCACACACCCAAACACACAACAGCCACTCCCACATACCCAAACACACACCAGCCACTCCCACACACCCAAACACACACCAGCCACTCCCACACCCCCAAACACACACCAGCAAGTCCCACATACCCAAACACACACAAGCCACTCCTACACACCCAAACACACACCAGCCACTCCCACATACCCAAACACACACCAGCCACTCCCACATACCCAAACACACACCAGCCACACCCACATACCCAAACACACACCAGCCACGCCCACACAACAGCCACTCCCACACCCCCAAGCACACACCAGTCACTCCCACACACCCAAACACACACCAGCCACTCCCACACACCCAAACACACACCAGCCACTCCCACACACCAGCCACTCCCACATACCCAAACACACACCAGCCACGCCCACACAACAGCCACTCCCACACCCCCAAACACACACCAGTCACTCCCACACACCCAAACACACACCAGCCACTCCCACACACCCAAACACACACCAGCCACTCCCACACCCCCAAACACACACCAGCCACTACCACACCCCGAAACACACACCAGCGACTCCCACACACCCAAACACACACCAGCCACTCCCACATACCCAAACACACACCAGCCACGCCCACACACCAGCCACCCCCACACCCCCAAACACACACCAGTCACTCCCACACACCCAAACATACACCAGCCACTCCCACATACCCAAACACACACAAGCCACTCCCACACCCCCAAACACACACCAGCCACTCCCACACACACACACCACCTACTCCCACACACACACACCACCTACTCCCACACCCCCAAACACACAACAGCCACTCCCACACACCCAAACACACACCAGCCACTCCCACACCCCCAAACACACACCAGCCACTCCCACACACCTAAACACACATCAGCCACTCCCACACACACACACCACCCACTCCCACACCCCCAAACACACACCAGCCAATCCCACGCCCCCAAACACAAACCAGCCACTCCCACGCACCCAAGCACACACCAGCCACTCCCACACCCCCAAACACACACCAGCCAATCCCACGCCCCCAAACACAAATCAGCCACTCCCACGCACCCAAGCACACACCAGCCACTCCCACACCCCCAAACACACACCAGCCACTCCCACACCCCCAAACACATACCAGCCACTCCCAGACCCCCAAACACACACCAGCCACTCCCACACCCCCAAACACACACCAGCCACTCCCACACCCCCAAACACACACCAGCCACTCCTACACCCCCAAACACACACCAGCCACTCCCACACCCCCAAACACACACCAGCCACTCCCACACCCCCAAACACACACCAGCCACTCCCACACCCCCAAACACACACCAGCCACTCCCACAAACCCAAACACACACCAGCCACTCCCACACACACACTACCCACTCCCACACCCCCAAACACACACCAGCCACTCCCACACCCCCAAACACACACCAGCCACTCCCACAAACCCAAACACACACCACCCACTCCCACACCCCCAAACACACACCAGCCACTCCCACACCCCCAAACACACACCAGCCACTCCCACAAACCCAAACACACACCAGCCACTCCCACAAACCCAAACACACACAAGCCACTCCCACAAACCCAAACACACACCAGCCACTCCCACAAACCCAAACACACACCAGCCACTCCCACAAACCCAAACACACACCAGCCACTCCCACACACACACTACCCACTCCCACACACCCAAACACACACCAGCCACTACCACACACCAGCCACTCCCACATACCCAAACACACACCAGTCACGCCCACACACCAGCCACTCCCACACACCCAAACACACACCAGTCACGCCCACACACCAGCCACTCCCACACACCCAAACACACACCAGTCACTCCCACACACACCAGTCACTCCCACACACCCAAACACACACCAGCCACTCCCACACACCCAAACACACACCAGCCACTCCCACACACCCAAACACACACCAGCCACTCCCACACCCCCAAACACACACCAGCCACTCCCACACACCCAAACACACACCAGCCACTCCCACACACCCAAACACACACCAGCCACTCCCACACACCCAAACATACACCAGCCACTCCCACATACCCAAACACACACCAGCCACTCCCACACACACACACCACCCACTCCCACACACCCAAACACACACCAGCCACTCCCACACCCCCAAACACACGCCAGCCACTCCCACACCCCCAAACACACACCAGCCACTCCCACACACCCAAACACACACCAGCCACTCCCACACATCCAAGCACACACTAGCCACTCCTGCACACCAGCCACTCCCACACCCCCAAACACAAACCAGCCACTCCCACACCCCCAAACACAAACCAGCCACTCCCACACAACCCAACACAAACCAGCCACTCCCACACATCCAAGCACACACCAGCCACTCCTGCACACCAGCCACTCCCACACCCCCAAACACAAACCAGCCACTCCTGCACACCAGCCACTCCCACACCCCCAAACACACACCAGCCACTCCCACACACCCAAACACACACCAGCCACTCCCACATACCCAAACACACACCAGCCACGCCCACACACCAGCCACTCCCACACACCCAAACACACACCAGCCACTCCCACACCCCCAAACACACACCAGCCACTACCACACCCCGAAACACACACCAGCGACTCCCACACACCCAAACACACACCAGCCACTCCCACATACCCAAACACCCCCACACCCCCAAACACACACCAGTCACTCCCACACACCCAAACATACACCAGCCACTCCCACATACCCAAACACACACAAGCCACTCCCACACCCCCAAACACACACCAGCCACTCCCACACACACACACCACCTACTCCCACACACACACACCACCTACTCCCACACCCCCAAACACACACCAGCCACTCCCACACACCCAAACACACACCAGCCACTCCCACACCCCCAAACACACACCAGCCACTCCCACACACCAGCCACTCCCACACACCTAAACACACATCAGCCACTCCCACACACCTAAACACACATCAGCCACTCCCACACACACACACCACCCACTCCCACACCCCCAAACACACACCAGCCACCCACACCCCCAAACACAAACCAGCCACTCCCACGCACCCAAGCACACACCAGCCACTCCCACACCCCCAAACACACACCAGCCAATCCCACGCCCACAAACACAAATCAGCCACTCCCACGCACCCAAGCACACACCAGCCACTCCCACACCCCCAAACACACACCAGCCACTCCCACACCCCAAACACACACCAGCCACTCCCACACCCCCAAACACACACCAGCCACTCCCACACCCCCAAACACACACCAGCCACTCCCACACCCCGAAACACACACCAGCCACTCACACACACACACACCCACTCCCACACCCCCAAACACACACCAGCCACTCCCACACCCCCAAACACACACCAGCCACTCCCACACCCCCAAACACACACCAGCCACTCCCACACCCCCAAACACACACCAGCCACTCCCACACCCCCAAACACACACCAGCCACTCCCACACCCCAACCACACACCAGCCACTCCCACACCCCCAAACACACACCAGCCACTCCCACACCCCCAAACACACACCAGCCACTCCCACACCCCAAACACACACCAGCCACTCCCACAAACCCAAACACACACCAGCCACTCCCACACACACACTACCCACTCCCACACCCCCAAACACACACCAGCCACTCCCACACCCCCAAACACACACCAGCCACTCCCACACCCCCAAACACACACCAGCCACTCCCACAAACCCAAACACACACCACCCACTCCCACACCCCCAAACACACACCAGCCACTCCCACACCCCCAAACACACACCAGCCACTCCCACAAACCCAAACACACACCAGCCACTCCCACAAACCCAAACACACACAAGCCACTCCCACAAACCCAAACACACACCAGCCACTCCCACAACCCAAACACACACCAGCCACTCCCACAAACCCAAACACACACCAGCCACTCCCACACACACACTACCCACTCCCACACACCCAAACACACACCAGCCACTACCACACACCAGCCACTCCCACATACCCAAACACACACCAGTCACGCCCACACACCAGCCACTCCCACACACCCAAACACACACCAGTCACGCCCACACACCAGCCACTCCCACACACCCAAACACACACCAGTCACTCCCACACACCCAAACACACACCAGCCACTCCCACACACCCAAACACACACCAGCCACTCCCACACCCCCAAACACACACCAGCCACTCCCACACCCCCAAACACACACCAGCCACTCCCACACACCCAAACACACACCAGCCACTCCCACACACCCAAACATACACCAGCCACTCCCACATACCCAAACACACACCAGCCACTCCCACATACCCAAACACACACCAGCCACTCCCACACACACACACCACCCACTCCCACACACCCAAACACACACCAGCCACTCCCACACCCCCAAACACACGCCAGCCACTCCCACACCCCCAAACACACACCAGCCACTCCCACACACCCAAACACACACCAGCCACTCCCACACATCCAAGCACACACTAGCCACTCCTGCACACCAGCCACTCCCACACCCCCAAACACACACCAGCCACTCCCACACCCCCAAACACAAACCAGCCACTCCCACACAACCCAACACAAACCAGCCACTCCCACACATCCAAGCACACACCAGCCACTCCTGCACACCAGCCACTCCCACACCCCCAAACACAAACCAGCCACTCCTGCACACCAGCCACTCCCACACCCCCAAACACAAACCAGCCACTCCCACACCCCCAAACACAAACCAGCCACTACCACACCCCCAAACACACACCAGCCACTCCCACACCCCCAAACACACACCAGCCACTCCCACACCCCCAAACACACACCAGCCACTCCCACACACAGAAACACACACCAGCCACTCCTGCACACCAGCCACTCCCGCACACTCAAACACACACCAGCCACGTCCACACACCCAAATACACACCAGCCACTCCTGCACACCAGCCACTCCCACACACCCAAACACACACCAGCCACTCCCACACACCCAAATACACACCAGCCACTCCTGCACACCAGCCACTCCCACACACCAGACACTCCCACACACCCAAACACACACCAGCCACTCCTGCTCTTTCACTCATACCCACCACCAAAAGTGTCGCCGCATAAAGTAACACCCCCCCCGCCCCCGTTCCTGGGGTCTTCTCCAATTACACCCACACCTGCACCCCACACCCACTCCCGGGACAACTGTTATATACTCTTCCCACCCACACCTCAAGGTCACCGCTAACACCCCCACACTAATTAGGATATTAGGTCATACAGGTGTTGAGCGCTTTGCTAATATACTACAGAAGAATTCACTATACTAAATCTGGGTCAAAATTAACACAACTACATAAGAATGATCATACACACACACACACACACGTGATTTTGCTGCACCAAATATGTACAGACGGTGCTCATTACCATCGTTCTCTATGATCCCTAGATAATGGTACAAATGCTACACCGTGACACTTAGTGAGATCCCATTAAGATTATCCCACCCCAGCTTATTTTACCTAAAGATTAAGCACCCTAACGTTAAATTAACCTACTGTATACTAAAGCTAAGGTAACCCATGTGTGTAAATGAGGCAGAAAGTCAGATCAGCAACCTGGGATTTTGGTCACAGTTTTCGTGATGCCATATGGCAGCAGGGTCTACCATTAGAGAACACATTATGCTTCCAATACCTTCCCAGGCGGTAGTACCTCCATGTTTGGTATCTGTCTAATACCTACTACCTTATGTATGTATGTATGTACGTATTGTATGCATGTATGTAAGTATTATATGTATCTATGTTTTGTATGCATGCATGTATTTATTGTATGTATGTTTGTACTGTATGTATGAATGTAACGGGACAGCCGTTTTTCCTTAGCATCCGTGACTACCAACAGACACACTACCGGTACAGTATAATAAATTACCACCAACCTCATCACCTTTTCCACTTACCTCTCTCTGTCACTACGTGGCTCCTTGTCTCTCACACCAACACCATCAGGAGGTACACCACTACCACTAGTCCCGGCACACCCCTCGCTCTTTACAACAACAGAGGAACGAGCGAGACGCGCCGCTGCACCCTACCACGTTTATATTTACACTGAAAGGACTCAACCCACGGGAGCTGACACCGTACTCATTGCCACTTCAACAAATACACAAACTTTTTTTTCTTCTAATATACATCTATAGAAGACTCTTATCGCTCGTTATTAAAAGCCTTCTGGGGTTATTTATTTCTTACGGGGCGAATTGATTACGAGGTAGAAATAAAACAAATGGGGATAGTTTTAGGTCAAATATTAGATAAACTGGCTCCTCATACTTAGCTGGGATCACCACGTCGAGGAGGTTCCGGTATCAGTGTACAGTATACTCACTCACTCACTCTCACCAACAATATTTCTACCCTTGATGCAACTCCCGCGATATTTTCTGGCCGAGGTGCAACGCTCAGTACACACAAACAACAACAAATTTTCCATCAACAAATTCTACAACAAATTTTACAACAAAAGTCAACTCGAACGTAAAGAATCGGAGGTCGAGCAACATGTTCACTGCCCCAAGAGGATATTTAACATACAAGTTCTCTATTTTTTTAACATGACGCACAGTCGGGGTCAAAAGTCCCGTTGCCTCTCCTGCTGCTCCACCAACCCCAAAATTCAGACTCGTTAACCCGAAGCCTCCGTAGACAAAATAATGCATCATTGCCTCCCGCTTTGGGTTCACAGTCTGAATCTTGTTGTTCGTGGAGCAGCAGGAAAGACGACAGGACTTTTGACCGCAACTGTACCTATGTTACTGGTTATCTGGGCGAGAGGGTGGAAGTGAAAGGGAGTATGTAATCACACTACATACATACATACACATTTGTCAACCATAAGTGAGACAAGACGTGCCGTGGAGGCGCTCTGGGTTTTGTCAGCCAGGCCGAGTCTGTTTCGCCCTGCCCCCCTCCCCCTGATATATCCCAACGCCCTACCAGCCTTATTACACCGGGAGTTATTCAGCAAAAAATTCAAGTGGTCAGTGCAATGATTGATTACCAAACAGTGTTCCGATGGTGCATCCCAAGGAAAACCACACAAACACAACAGTGTAATACCAGACAGTGGGCACTTTGTCGGCCACCTTCAAAGTGCCAGTGACAAGGACCACCGTGGTGTTTACATATATCATGGATACACCCAAACACACACCAGCCACTCCCACACACCCAAACACACACCAGCCACTCCCACACATCCAAACACACACCAGCCACTCCCACATACCCAAACACACACCAGCCACTGCCACACCCCCAAACACACACCAGCCACTGCCACACCCCAAACACACACCAGCCACTCCCACACCCCAAACACACCCAAGCCACTCCCACACACACCCTTTAGGGGAGCCACTCTGCTTATCCCACATGGGGAGAGGCTAGAAAAAGTGCCCTAAACATAGCCTGGCTAAAAAATCCAACCTGACTGGGCAACCGCACCCAGTAAGGTCATCTTTATGCGGTCGAAAACACAATCAAAATCACAGATCCAAACAAAAAACAAACTTTACAACCTCTTATGGTACCTGCATGGAATGTCAGGACCCTTCTTGATATAGGCACAAATGAGCATCCTGAAAGAAGACCCGCCCTTGTGGCAAATGAACTGGCTAGGTATGACATCGACATAGCAGCCATTAGCGAGTCCCGACTCCCAGATGAGGGCCAACTCACAGAACAGGGGTCTGGCTATGCCTTCTTCTGGAAGGGTAAGTCTGCTGTGGAGAGAAACTGCATTTATGGAGTTGGCTTTGCCATCCGTCAACTCATCCTACACAGGCTGGCTAAAATGCCTATTGGGATCAATGAGCGCCTCATGACGCTTCGAGTCCCACTGAATCACTCATGTCATGCCTTCTTCATCAGTGCATACGGCCGGATGGAGAGGATGACATCAAGGAGGCGTTTTACGCTGACCTCGACAGAGTGCTCACCTCTATCCCCAGAGAAGACAAGGTTGTGCTGACATTTGGCAGGGAACTATAGGGAGAAATGGACTAGGCAAGTCTAATCCCAACTGTCTACTCCTCCTCAGCAAGTGTGCTGCACACAACCTCACTATCACCAATACCTTGCTTAGGCAGGCCCACAAGTTCAAGGGTTTGTGGCAACACCCACAATCCAAACACTGGCATCTCATAGACTACATCATTGTCAGCAAAAGTGATTGCGGAGATGTCCTCACCAGCCGTGCCATGCGTGGCTCAGACCACTGCGACACTGATCATCGGCTCATCAGAGCCAAGCTCTCACTTCACGTCGCCCCAAAACAGCAGAGGCAGCAAGCCTCCAGAAGAGGTTGTAACTAACACTAAGCATCTGGAGGATCCAGTAATAGCACATGCTTTCAGAGAACAGCTCAAACATGGGCTGATAAACAACACAACAGCAAACAACACAAATTCCAGTCCCGAATGGGATATTCTCGACTCTGTCATGACAAAAACCTGCAGAGACCCTCGGCCAGATCGAAAGAATACACCAGGACTGGCTTGATGAAAATGAACTGGTAATCAATGAACTCATCGATTATAACCGAGTTGCTTTAACTCAATGGCAGAACAACCCTCAGTCTTGGACCAAAGATGATACCTTCCGCAAGAAGAAAGTGGCAGCCCAGTGCGAACATCATACGCTAAAGAACGACTGGTTTAAAAATAAAGCATGTGAAACACAAAAAATTGCAGATCAGCACAAGCTGCGCAATTTTTTTCAATTCCACTAAAACTGTTTATGGGCCAATCATTCGTGGTGCAGCCCCCCTCAGCTCATCCGATGGTAACTCCACAATTAAAGACGATGAAGGCCTCCTTCAGTGCTGAAAAGGGCAGTACCATTCACTGCTTAACCAAAACACTGATGTGGATGTCCTGACTAACCAGCAGGTCCTTCAGCATCCAGAGCTGACCCACCATAGCTATCCTCCATCCCTGGGTAAGGTAGCTGCGTCATCAAACAGATGAAAAAATAACAAAGCCTCAGGGCCTAATGGAATCCCAGCCGAGGAGTATAAAGCAGGAAGACCTCTGCTTACCAGCCTTCTCCACTATCTCCTGGAGAATATATGGGAAAAGGGGGAAATCCCCCAAGCTCTTAAAGATACCTCCATCGTCAATATTTATAAGAACAAGGGTGACAGGTCAGACTGTGGCAACTACCGTGGGACCTCACTGCTGTCCGTAGCTGGTAAGATTATCACCCAGGTCCTCCTAAACAGACTTCTTCCTGAGGCAGAAAACTTCCTCTCAGAATCTCAATACGGCTTTAGACCTTCACGTGGCACCACTGACATGATCTTTGCTGCCCACCACATACAGGAAAAGTGCAGAGAACAACGTTGTGACCTGTACATGGCTTTCATCGACCTAACCAAGGCCTTTGACACGGTCAACAGAGAAGCCCTCTGATGGACCCTCAGCCGTTTTTGCTGCCCACCAAAATTCATCGCCATTGTGAGGCAACTCCAAGATGGCGGGGTCCTGCACAATGGTACCCAGTCTGAGTTCTTCCTCATCCAAACGGGGGTTAAACAATAATGTCTACTGGCACCAACTCTTTTCCATTTTCATGACTGCCTTCCTTACTCGTGCCAGTGCCATTTTAGCCGGCGGGGTGGACATCAAGTACCGGATGAAAGGTCTTTTCAACATAAGACGACTCCAGGCAAGATCAAAGGAGCGGGGCAACTTCCATTACTGAACTTCAGTATGCAAACGACCTCACCCTCGCTGCTCACACTGAACACGACCTCTAGGACATCCTGAACACCTACACAGATGCGTATGCACACTTCGGCCTTGAGGTTAATGTACGAAAGGCTCAGACTTTCTTTCAACCTGCCCTTGGTTCAGACACACCTCCACCATCCATCCAGCTTTACGGTACTACCCTCTCTAATGTTACCCACTCTCGGTATCTCGGCTCCCACCTGTCCACCACCTCCGACAACGATGAAGAGATTCAGCATCAGATCAGATGTGCATTTCAAGTCATTGGTTGGTTGGTAGGCACCAATGGTTGGTAGGCGCCAGGTCGTGTCCACGTGCCAGTGGGCCTAGGCACTATCCCTCTGGAACCCACTGCTACTCCGAGATCCTCGGCTGGTCTAGCCTGAGCCCACGAGACACCCAGTTTCTGTTTGTTGTCACGAGGAGGCACAGCAGGAGTGAAAAGAATGTGTACTGACAGAGGAAAACTTACGCAAGTTGCTTCCCTTTTCACAACGAGGGCTAGCTAGCGGCGGTAGCTGAAAGCATGAGGGAGCAAACAGTGATTGCACCAAACACTGATATAATGGTGCCACAGTGGACATATTTCACCACCATAAGCTCCCACTAAACACACACACACACACACACACACGAGCTCGCTCCCACTGTAAACACACATGAGCTCGCTCCTAATACATACACATGCACACACACGAGCTCGCTGCCACTACACACGCACATGAGCTCACTCCCAATACACATACTCTGGCTACACCAACGCTCTCTCCACCCTGGAAATGCCATCCCTCAGTGACCTCCACCACCAAGCACTGGAAAGGTTTGGCAGTGGACTACTGCACCACCCTCGTCATTACCACCTCCTGCCACCTGCAGCCCCCCACCCAACTCGCACAGTCTGCCACTACAACAAAATTCAGCCCATAAGAGCCCGCACCGACAGATATAAGAACAGCACCATCCCATCTATTGTTAAAATACTAAACAACTCCTGATTTATGTACTGTACAGCCCTGTAAATGTATTCAATGCATATTATATCATGATGTCTAAATCAAATGTTAGTCTGTACATTTTCAGCCACCGGCTGCAACTCTATTAACAAACCTATTATTATTATTATTATTATTATTATACAGACACAAACACATACATGAGCTCGCTCCCACTACACACACACACACACATGATCTCGCTCCAAATACACACACAGACACAAACACACACACGAGCTCGCTCCCACTAAACACACACATGAGCTTGCTCCCACTAAACACACA
This sequence comes from Homarus gammarus, assembly GCA_958450375.1. Lineage (NCBI taxonomy): Eukaryota > Metazoa > Arthropoda > Malacostraca > Decapoda > Nephropidae > Homarus > Homarus gammarus. The sequence continues at coordinate 1,438,529 of CAUDMG010003421.1, read as the reverse complement.
CACACACGAACTCCCTCCCACTAAACACACACACGAGCTCATTCCCACTAAACATACACACATGAGCTTGCTCCCACTACACACACACACACAAACACACATACACATACACACACACACACCAACCATGTCACCATCAACCATACCAAGACCATGGTTATGCACATCAACCTCTCCTCCGACATTGTCCCACCTCCTTCCATTACTCTAGGTCCGAACACACTCCAGGTTGTAGATTCCACGAAGTTCCTCGGCGTCACCATAGACAACAAACTAAATTGGAAACCACACGTCATTGAAGTTGTCAAATCCTCCAGTTTCCGTCTCCACCTCCTCCGCCGACTCAAGTCCCTCGGAGTTCCTGCACACGAGCTCCTCAGTGTTTACACAACATTCATACTTCCCAAGCTCACCTATGCCTCCCCCACCTGGTCTTCCTCCCTAAATACCACACAACGTAAACACCTAGAAAAAGTGCAAAAGAGGGCATGCAAGATTATTCTCTCCCCTTCCTACTCCACATATCAAGAAGCGCTCAACACACTGACCCTTTCGACTCTCACTGACCATCACCACGACCTCATCTGCAAATTTGGTAAGAAGCTTCTACACCATCCCCGACACCGGCTCCTACTACCACCTGAGATCCCTTGTCCGAGAATTGCTGTTCGACACCACAACCGCATCCTGCCCATACGTGCACGAACTGATCGCTATAAGAACAGCCCAGTCCCAACCATTGTAAAAATTATCAATAACTTGTAATAAATCAGTGTATTCACTCCCAGTAAACACTGCTCCTTACACTGTCACTATGTTGAAATGAACTCTAGTCTGAGCTTTTCCCCATCTAAGTTATTACATGTCTTATTTGTGTCACTTATGTTACTTGTATATTATTTGTAATTCGCAACCCATTCCCCAAATTTGTAACTGTATATTTTCAGCCTTTTGGCTGCCAAGCTCTTTCAATAAACCGTTAATTATTATTATTATTATTATTACTATACACACACACAGACACACACACACACATGACCTCGCTCCCACTACACACACACACAAGCTCGCTCCCACTACACACACACACACACGAGCTCGTTCCCACTAAACACACACACATGAACTCGCTCCCACTAAACACACACACACACACACACACGAGCCCGTTCCAACTAAACACACACACACACACGAGCTCGCTCCCACAAAACACACACACACACACGAGCTCGCTCCCACTAAACACACACACACACGAGCCTGTTCCACTAAACACACACACACATGAGCTTGCTCCAACTAAACACACACACACACAAGAGCTCATTCCCACTAAACACACACACATGCGCTCGCTCCCACTAAACACACACACACATGAGCTGGCTCCCACTACACACACACACACACACACACACACACACGAGCTCGTTCCAACTAAACACACACACATGAACTCGCTCCCACTAAACACACACACACACACACACACACACGAGCCCGTTCCAACTAAACACACACACACACACGAGCTCGCTCCCACAAAACACACACACACACACACGAGCTCGCTCCCACTAAACACACACACACACACACGAGCCTGTTCCACTAAACACACACACACATGAGCTTGCTCCAACTAAACACACACACACACAAGAGCTCATTCCCACTAAACACACACACATCCGCTCGCTCCCACTAAACACACACACACATGAGCTGGCTCCCACTACACACACACACACACACGAGCTCGTTCCCACTAAACACACACACATGAACTCGCTCCCACTAAACACACACACACACACACACACACACGAGCCCGTTCCCACTAAACACACACACACATGAGCTCGCTCCCACAAAACACACACACACACACACGAGCTCGCTCCCACTAAACACACACACACACACGAGCCTGTTCCACTAAACACACACACACATGAGCTTGCTCCAACTAAACACACACACACACACAAGAGCTCATTCCCACTAAACACACACACATGCCTCGCTCCCACTAAACACACACACACACGAGCTCGCTCCCACTAAACACACACACACACACAAGCTCGCTCCCACAATACACACACACACACACACACACACACACGAGCTCGCTCCCACTAAACACACACACACGAGCTCGCTCCCACTAAACACACACACACACACACACACACATGAGCTCGCTCCCACTACACACACATGAGCTCGCTTCCACTACACACATACACACATGAGCTTGCTCCCACTACACACACACACACACACACACACACATGAGCTCGCTCCCACTAAACACACACACACGAGCTCGCTCCCACTAAACACACACACACACACACATGAGCTCGCTCCCACTACACACACATGAGCTCCCTTCCACTACACACATACACACATGAGCTTGCTCCCACTAAACTTTTGTTAAACCACCAATGTAAGTAATAAGTGATTTATGTCCAATGCATATTTTCAGCCTTCGGGCTGCAGAATCTTTTTCAATAAACCGTTAATTTAATTATTATTAATATTATTATTATTATTACTAAACACACACATGAGCTCACTTGCACTACACACACACACATGAGCTCGCTCCCACTAAACACACACATGAGCTCGCTCTCACTGAACACACACACACACATGAGCTCGCTCCCACTACACACACATGAGCTCACTCGCACTGCACACACACACGAGCTCGCTCCGACCAAATACACACATGAGCTCACTCCCACTGAACACACACACATAAGCTCGCTCCCACTACACACATATGAGCTCACTCGCACTACACACACACACATGAGCTCGCTCCCACTACACACATATGAGCTCACTCGCACTACACACACACACATGAGCTCGCTCCCACTACACACACACATGAGCTCGCTCACACTACACACACACGAGCTCGCTCCCACTAAGCGCACACACACACACACAAGCTCGCTCCCACTACACACACGAGCTCACTCCCACTAAACACACATGAGCTCGCTAGCACTAAACACACACACACACACATGAGCTTGTTCCCACTAAAGACACACACACATGAGCTCACTCCCACTAAACACACATGAGCTCGCTCCCACTACACACACATACATGAGCTCGTTCCCACTAAACACACATGAGCTCGCTAGCACTAAACACACACACACACACAAGAGCTTGTTCCCACTAAAGACACACACACACATGAGCTCGCTCACACTACACACACATGAGCTCGCTCCCACTACACACACATGAGCTCGCTCTTACTACACACACATGAGCTCGCTCCCACTACACACACATGAGCTCGCTCCCACTACACACACACATGAGCTCGCTCCTACTACACTCACACACACATGAGCTCGCTCCCACTACACACACACACGAGCTCGCTCCCACTACTCACACACACATGAGCTCGCTCCCACTACACTCACACACACATGAGCTTGCTCCCACTACACACATCGCTCCCACTACACACACATGAGCTCGATCCCACTAAACACTCACACATGAGCTCGCTCCCACTACACACACACACATGAGCTCGCTCCCACTACACACACACACATGAGCTCGCTCCCACTAAACACACACACACATGAGCTCGCTCCCACTACACACACACACATGAGCTCACTCCCACTAAACACACACACACATGAGCTCGCTCCCACTACACACACACACATGAGCTCACTCCCACTAAACACACACATGAGCTCACTCCCACTAAACACACACATGAGCTCACTCCCACTACACACACACATGAGCTCACTCCCACTACACACACATACACGAGCTCGCTCCCACTACACACACATCCATGAGCTCGCTCCCACTACACACACACACTCACATACAAGAGCTCACACACACACACACACACATACACACACACATGAGCTCGCTCCCACTATGCACCAGGGCTGTGGAGTCGAAGACAAAACCTTCGACTCCGACTCCGACTCCTCAAATTTTTATGCTTCCGACTCCGACTCCTTGGCCTATTTGTAACAACTATTTCTACCATCCTAATTGTAATTTGTATGTTGTAACCTGCGTAGGTAAAAAGTAAAACACCGTGACTATACTGCTACAGCTTTATTAATGATCTGGACGATATTTAAGAACTACAAAAAGATGATAGGCTTGACTTTCAAAGTTTCAATCAAAAGAAAAATAAATTTATTAAGAATTCAAGATATTAACTAGAAAACACCATTTACATGTATATCTAAAAGTTCGATCTCAGCATATGAATTTTGTTTAAGCTCATAATCTGATGTGGATCTAAATGATGATCCTACAATTCCTTTTAAAGTAAAGTTATATATTTATGTACATTAAAGAAATGAATACCTTATTAAGGAAAATGGATAAACCTTACATGATTAAGTTATTAAATTAAATTTGCCTTAATCTCACCAAAAACAGGTTGTAGTTAATTGTTTTGTAGCTGAGAGCCTCTGTGCAGTTTTCAACGAAACAAAATTTGATATAATTCAAAATTTCAAATGGTAAAGAAGAGACTATCGTCCAAAATTATAGTGCTATACTGTGCCTGCTACAATAAATTCATAATAATGCTTATAAAATGGAAATAAATTCTTTTAATAATTTAAGAAAATTAGTGGGATCAGTGGAATCACTGCAATGAATATGCCTGAGTTCATATATTTGTGCTTAGGAACAGAATAGCTTCAGTCGGAGTCGGAGTCTGGACAATTTTACCGACTCCTACTCCACAAGCCGAAATTTCCTCCGACTCCTTGACTCCGACTCCACAGCCCTGCTATGCACACATATGACCTCGCTCCCAATATACACACACACATGAGCTCACTTCCACTACATACACACACACATGAGCTCGCTCCCACTGCACACACACACACGAGCTCACGCCCACTACACACACACATGAGCTCGCTCCCACTGCACACACACACACGAGCTCGCTCCCACACACACACGAGCTCGCTCCCACTACACACACACACACATGAGCTCGCTCCCACTACACACACACACACATGAGCTCGCTCCCACTGCACACACACACACACATGAGCTCGCTCCCACTCCACACACACACATATGAGCTCGCTCCCACTGCACACACACACATGAGCTCGCTCCCACTACACACACACATGAGCTCGCTCCCACTGCACACACACACACACATGAGCTCGCTCCCACTGCACACACACACACATGAGCTCGCTCCCACTACACACACACACACACATGAGCTCGCTCCCACTACACACACACACACATGAGCTCGCTCCCACTACACACACACACACACATGAGCTCGCTCCCACTACACACACTCACACACATGAGCTCGCTCCCACTACACACACTCACACACATGAGCTCGCTCCCACTACACACACTCACACACATGAGCTCGCTCCCACTACACACACTCACACACATGCGCGCGCTCCCACTACACACACGAGCTCGCTCCCACTACACACACACACACATGAGCTCGCTCCCACTACACACACTCACACACATGAGCTCCCTCCCACTAAACACACTCACACACATGAGCTCGCTCCCACTACACACTGTTACGAACCACGCCATCAATTGTCATGATCTACCTACCCAGCACCACGAGCAACGCCATCTAGGGACGAAACCCGAGTATGACTAGTCTTAGTCACCACTCCGGGGCTTTCCTTCTCCATATCCTGGTTGTTGCGTCACCTCCTCCAAGTCTTCCTCATCAGCTCCATATCGAGGAGAGTTCAGTTCACTGTGAAGTGACCACAGGATCACCTATCCTGGAAACCTACGGCACAGTGACTACCTACCATCTCCTTCAATACTCAGCCTTACTCGTCAGCCATCTCAGCTCCGCACTTAAGTATTTATTATCCTATATTGCCTCCCCACGTCCACTTGCTTCAAAATTGTTGTATAAATATGTATATACTGTTAATGTTTAGGTTAAGTATGGTTAAGGGTAAATTATAGATAGCTGAATATTTTGTTAAGGAATTTATGGTACTTTATTATACACAACAAAAACTCGCATCCTTTGTCTACCCTTTTAGAGTCCGATTGTCTTTGATTTTTTGTTGTTGTTGCCTGTTGGGATCTGGGTAGACTTTTAACTATATTCTAAATCCCCAACTCGTAACAACACACTCACACATATGACCTCGTTCACACTACACACACACACATACACACACACACACAAACGCGCGCGAGCTCATTCCCATTATACACACACACACACGAGCTCGCTCCCACTACACACACACACACACACACACACACATGAGCTCGCTCCCACTAAACACACACACACACACACAAATGAGCTCACTCCCACAACACACACACACACACACACGAGCTAGCTCCCAGTACACACACACACAAACACATATGAGCTCGCTCCCACTACACACACATGATCTCGCTCTTACTACACACAAACACACATGAGCTCACTCCCACTACACACATACAAACATGGGCCCGCTCCCACTAACACACACACACACACACATATGAGTTCGCTCCCACTACACGCACACACACACATGAACTCACTCCCACTACACACATACAAACATGGGCAGGCTCCCACTACACACACTCATGAGCTCGCTCCCAATACCCACACACACGAGCTCACTCCCACTACACACACACACACATGAGCTCGCTCCCACTACACACACAAACACACATGAGCTCGCTCCCACTACACACACACACGCGCTCGCTCCCACTACACACACACACACACACGAGCTCGCTACCACTTCACACACACACAATGAGCTCACTCCCACTACACACACGAGCTCACTCCCACTACACACACACACATGAGCTCACTCCCACTACACACACACACACATGAGCTCACTCCCACTACACAAAAACACACATGAGCTCACTCCCACTACACACAAACACACATGAGCTCACTCCCACTACACACACACAAACACACGAGATAGCTCCCACTACACACACACACATGAGCTCGCTCACACTACACACACAAACACACATGAGCTCGCTCCCACTATACACACACACACACACAAGCTCGCTCCCACTACACACACACACACACACACACACGAGCTCACTCTCACTACACACAAACACACATGAGCTCACTCCCACTACACACACACACATGCGCTCACTCCCACTATACACACACACGAGCTAGCTCCCACTACACACACGCACGACCTCGTTCCCACTACACACAAACAAACACACACATGAGCTCGCTCCCACTACACACACACAAACACACGAGATAGCTCCCACTACACACATACATGAGCTCGCTCCCACTACACACACAAACACACATGAGCTCGCTCACACTACACACACCCAAACACACGAGATAGCTCCCACTACACACATACATGAGTTCGATCCCACAACACACACACACATGAGCTCGTTCCCACTACACACACACACACACACAAGCTCGCTCCCACTATACACACACACACACAAGCTCCCTCCCACTACACACACACAAGCTGGCTCCCACTACACACACACACACAAGCTCCCTCCCACTACACACACAAGCTCGCTCCCACTATACACACACACACAAGCTCGCTCCCACTACACACACACACACACAAGCTCACTCCTACTACACACACACAAGCTCGCTCCCACTACACACACACACACAAGCTCCCTCCCACTACACACACACACAAGCTCGCTCCCACTACACACACACACAAGCTCGCTCCCACTACACACACACACAAGCTCGCTCCCACTACACACACACACAAGCTCGCTCCCACTACACACACATGATCTCGCTCCCACTACACACACATGATCTCGCTCCCACTACACACACACACACACATGAGCTCGCTCCCACTACACACACACTCATGAGCTCGCTCCCACTACACACACACACACACACACAGAAACACACATGATCTCGCTCCCACTAACCCACACACACACACACACACACACACGAGCTCGCTCCTACTACACACACACACACACATGAGCTCGCTCCCACTACACACAAACACACATGCGCTCGCTCCCACTACACACACACATGCGCTCGCTCCCACTACACACACACACAAACATGAGCTCCCTCCCACTACACACAAACACACATGACCTCACTCCCACTACACGCACACATAAGCTCACTCCCACTACACACACACACATGAGCTCGCTCCCACTACACACACACACACATGAGCTCACTCCCACTACACACACACAAACACACATGAGCTCACTCCCACTACACACACACAAACACACATGAGCTCACTCCCACTACACACACACACATGAGCTCACTCCCACTACACACACACACACACATGAGCTCACTCCCACTACACACACACACACACACAAGCTCCCTCCCACTATACACACACACACACACACACACAAGCTCGCTCCCACTACACACACAAACACACATGCGCTCGCTCCCACTACACGCACACACATGAGCTCGCTCCCACTACACACACACACACACACACAAGCTCGCTCCCACTACACACACATGATATCGCTCCCACTACACACACACACACACACACACACATATGAGCTCGCTCCCACTACACACACACTCATGATCTCGCTCCCACTACCCCCCCCCCCCACACACACACACACATGAGCTCGCTCCCACTACACACACACACATGAGCTCACTCCCACTACACACACACACACACACATGAGCTCGCTCCCACTACACACACAAACACACATGAGCTCGCTCCCACTACACACAAACACACATGCGCTCGCTCCCACTACACACACACACACATGAGCTCACTCCCACTACACACACACACGAGATAGCTCCCACTACACACACACAAACACACGAGATAGCTCCCACTACACACACACATGAGCTCGCTCCCACTACACACACAAACACACATGAGTTCGCTCCCACTAAACACACACACACACAAGCTCGCTCCCACTACACACAAACACACATGAGCTCACTCCCACTACACACACACACACATGAGCTCACTCCACTACACACACACACACATGAGCTCGCTCCCACTATACACACACACAAGCTCGCTCCCACTATACACACACACACACACAAGCTCGCTCCCACTACACACACACACACGAGCTCGTTCCCACTACACACACACAAACACACACATGAGTTCGCTCCCACTACACACACAAACACACATGAGCTCGCTCCCACTACACACAAACACACATGAGCTCACTCCCACTAAACACACACACATGCGCTCGCTTCCACTACACACACAAACACACGAGATAGCTCCCACTACACACACACACATGAGCTCGCTCCCACTACACACACACACACACACATGACCTCGCTCCCACACACACACACACATGAGCTCGCTCCCACTACACACACACATGAGCTCGCTCCCACTACACACACACATGACCTCGCTCCCACTACACACACAAACACACATGAGCTCGTTCCCACTACACACACACACACAAGCTCGCTCCCACTACACACACACACACACAAGCTCGCTCCCACTACACACACACACACAAGCTCCCTCCCACTACACACACAAGCTCGCTCCCACTACACACACACACAAGCTCGCTCCCACTACACACACACACACACAAGCTCGCTTCCACTACACACACAAGCTCGCTCCCACTACACACACACACACACAAGCTCGCTCCCACTACACACACACACACAAGCTCCCTCCCACTACACACACAAGCTCGCTCCCACTACACACACAAGCTCGCTCCCACTACACACACAAGCTCGCTCCCACTACACACACACACAAGCTCGCTCCCACTACACACACACACACACAAGCTCCCTCCCACTACACACACACACAAGCTCGCTCCCACTACACACACACACACACAAGCTCCCTCCCACTACACACACACACACACACACACACACAAGCTCCCTCCCACTACACACACAAGCTCGCTCCCACTACACACACACACAAGCTCGCTCCCACTACACACACACACACACACAAGCTCGTTCCCACTACACACACACATGAGCTCGCTCCCACTACACACACACACACACACACACAAGCTCACTCCCACTACACACACATGATCTCGCTCCCACTACACACACACACACACACATGAGCTCGCTCCCACTACACACACACTCATGAGCTCTCTCACACTACACACACACACACACACACACACCGAAACACACATGATCTCGCTCCCACTACCCACACACACACACACACGAGCTCGCTCCCACTACACACACACACAAGCTCCTTCCCACTACACACACAAGCTCGCTCCCACTACACACACACACACACAAGCTCGCTCCCACTACACACACATGCGCTCGCTCCCACTACACACACACACAAACAAGAGCTCCCTCCCACTACACACAAACACACATGAGCTCACCCCCACTACACACACACACACACACACACATGATCTCGCTCCCACTACACACACATGATCTCGCTCCCACTACACACACACACACACATGAGCTCGCTCCCACTACACACACACTCATGAGCTCGCTCCCACTACACACACACACACACACACACACACACACACACAGAAACACACATGATCTCGCTCCCACTAACCCACACACACACACACACACACACACACGAGCTCGCTCCTACTACACACACACACACACATGAGCTCGCTCCCACTACACACAAACACACATGCGCTCGCTCCCACTACACACACACACACATGCGCTCGCTCCCACTACACACACACACAAACATGAGCTCCCTCCCACTACACACAAACACACATGACCTCACTCCCACTACACACACACATAAGCTCACTCCCACTACACACACACACACACACATGAGCTCGCTCCCACTACACACACACACACATGAGCTCACTCCCACTACACACACACAAACACACATGAGCTCACTCCCACTACACACACACAAACACACATGAGCTCACTCCCACTACACACACACACATGAGCTCACTCCCACTACACACACACACACACATGAGCTCACTCCCAATACACACACACACACACACACAAGCTCCCTCCCACTATACACACACACACACACACACACACAAGCTCGCTCCCACTACACACACAAACACACATGCGCTCGCTCCCACTACACGCACACACATGAGCTCGCTCCCACTACACACACACAAGCTCGCTCCCACTATACACACACACAAGCTCGCTCCCACTACACACACATGATCTCGCTCCCACTACACACACACACACACATATGAGCTCGCTCCCACTACACACACACTCATGATCTCGCTCCCACTACCCCCCCCCCACACACACACACACACATGAGCTCGCTCCCACTACACACACACACATGAGCTCACTCCCACTACACACACACACACACACATGAGCTCGCTCCCACTACACACACAAACACACATGAGCTCGCTCCCACTACACACAAACACACATGCGCTCGCTCCCACTACACACACACACACATGAGCTCACTCCCACTACACACACACAAACACACGAGATAGCTCCCACTACACACACACAAACACACGAGATAGCTCCCACTACACACACACATGAGCTCGCTCCCACTACACACACAAACACACATGAGTTCGCTCCCACTATACACACACACACACACAAGCTCGCTCCCACTACACACAAACACACATGAGCTCACTCCCACTACACACACACACATGAGCTCACTCCCACTACACACACACACACACATGAGCTCACTCCCACTACACACACACACACATGAGCTCACTCCCACTACACACACACACATGCGCTCGCTCCCACTATACACACACACACACACACAAGCTCGCTCCCACTATACACACACACAAGCTCGCTCCCACTACACACACACAAACACACACATGAGTTCGCTCCCACTACACACACAAACACACATGAGCTCGCTCCCACTACACACAAACACACATGAGCTCACTCCCACTAAACACACACACATGCGCTCGCTTCCACTACACACACAAACACACGAGATAGCTCCCACTACACACACACACATGAGCTCGCTCCCACTACACACACACACACACACATGACCTCGCTCCCACACACACACACACATGAGCTCGCTCCCACTACACACACACATGAGCTCGCTCCCACTACACACACACATGAGCTCGCTCCCACTACACACACAAACACACATGAGCTCGTTCCCACTACACACACACACAAGCTCGCTCCCACTACACACACACAAGCTCGCTCCCACTACACACACACACACAAGCTCCCTCCCACTACACACACAAGCTCGCTCCCACTACACACACACACAAGCTCGCTCCCACTACACACACACAAAGCTCGCTTCCACTACACACACAAGCTCGCTCCCACTACACACACACACACACAAGCTCGCTCCCACTACACACACACACACACAAGCTCCCTCCCACTACACACACAAGCTCGCTCCCACTACACACACAAGCTCGCTCCCACTACACACACAAGCTCGCTCCCACTACACACACACACAAGCTCGCTCCCACTACACACACACACACACAAGCTCCCTCCCACTACACACACACACACACACACAAGCTCCCTCCCACTACACACACAAGCTCGCTCCCACTACACACACACACACACACACACACACAAGCTCCCTCCCACTACACACACAAGCTCGCTCCCACTACACACACACACAAGCTCGCTCCCACTACACACACACACACACACACAAGCTCGTTCCCACTACACACACACATGAGCTCGCTCCCACTACACACACACACACACACACACACAAGCTCACTCCCACTACACACACACATGATCTCGCTCCCACTACACACACACACACACACATGAGCTCGCTCCCACTACACACACACTCATGAGCTCTCTCACACTACACACACACACACACCGAAACACACATGATCTCGCTCCCACTACCCACACACACACACACACACGAGCTCGCTCCCACTACACACACACACACACACAAGCTCCTTCCCACTACACACACAAGATCGCTCCCACTACACACACACACACACACACAAGCTCGCTCCCACTACACACACATGCGCTCGCTCCCACTACACACACATGCGCTCGCTCCCACTACACACACACACAAACAAGAGCTCCCTCCCACTACACACAAACACACATGAGCTCACCCCCACTACACACACACACACACACATGAGATCGCTTCCACTACACACACACACACACACATGACCTCGCTCCCACTACACACATGACCTCGCTCCCACTACACACACACACACACAAGCTCGCTCCCACTACACACACACACACACAAGCTCGCTCCCACTACACACACACACACACACAAGCTCGCTCCCACTATACACACACATGATCTCGCTCCCACTACACACACACACACACATATGAGCTCGCTCCCACTACACACACACTCATGAGCTCGCTCCCACTACACACACACACAAACACACATGATCTCGCTCCCACTACCCCCCCCCCCCACACACACACATGAGCTCGCTCCCACTACACACACACACATGAGCTCACTCCCACTACACACACACACATGAGCTCGCTCCCACTACACACACAAACACACATGAGCTCGCTCCCACTACACACAAACACACATGCGCTCGCTCCCACTACACACACACACACATGAGCTCACTCCCACTACACACACACAAACACACGAGATAGCTCCCACTACACACACACAAACACACATGCGCTCGCTCCCACTACACGCACACACATGCGCTCGCTCCCACTACACACACACACACACACACACATGAGCTCGCTCCCACTACACACAAACACACATAAGCTCACTCCCACTACACACACACAAACACACATGAGCTCACTCCCACTACACACACACACATGAGCTCACTCCCACTACACACACACACACACATGAGCTCACTCCCACTACATACACACACACATGGGCTCACTCCCACTACACACACACACATGCGCTCGCTCCCACTATACACACACACACAAGCTCGCTCCCACTATACACACACACACACACACAAGCTCGCTTCCACTACACACACACACACGAGCTCGTTCCCACTACACACACACAAACACACACATGAGCTCGCTCCCACTACACACACAAACACACACGAGATAGCTCCCACTACACACACACACATGAGCTCGCTCACACTATACACACACATGAGCTCGCTCCCACACACACACACAAATGAGCTCGCTCCCACTACACACACACATGAGCTCGCTCCCACTACACACACAAACACACATGAGCTCGCTTCCACTACACACACACAAACACACGAGATAGCTCCCACTACACACAAACACACATGAGCTCACTCCCACTACACACACACACATGATCTCGCTCCCACTACCCACACACACACACACGAGCTCGCTCCCACTACCCACACACACACACACACACACATGAGCTCGCTCCCACTACACACACACGCATGAGCTCACTCCCACTACACACACACACACACATGAGATCGCTCCCACTACACACACAAACACACATGCGCTCGCTCCCACTACACGCACACACATGCGCTCGCTCCCACTACACACACACACACACATGAGCTCGCTCCCACTACACACAAACACACATAAGCTCACTCCCACTACACACACACACACATGAGCTCGCTTCGACTACACACACACATGACCTCGCTCCCACAACACACACCTAGAAAAAGTGCAAAAGAGGGCATGCAAGATTATTCTCTCCCCCTCCTAATCCACATATCAAGAAGCGCTCAACACACTGACCCTTTCGACTCTCACTGACCATCACCACAACCTCATCTGCAAATTTGGTAAGAAGCTTCTACACCATCCCCGACACCGGCTCCTACTACCACCTGAGATCCCTTGTCCGAGAATTGCTGTTCGACACCACAACCGCATCCAGCCCATACGTGCACGAACTGATCGCTATAAGAACAGCCCAGTCCCAACCATTGTAAAAATTATCAATAACTTGTAATAAATCAGTGTATTCACTCCCAGTAAACACTGCTCCTTACACTGTCACTATGTTGAAATGAACTCTAGTCTGAGCTTTTCCCCATCTAAGTTATTATATGTCTTATTTGTGTCACTTATGTTACTTGTATATTATTTGTAATTCGCAACCCATTCCCCAAATATGTAACTGTATATTTTCAGCCTTTTGGCTGCCAAGCTCTTTCAATAAACCGTTAATTATTATTATTATTATTATTACTATACACACACACACACATGACCTCGCTCCCACTACACACACACACAAGCTCGCTCCCACTACACACACACACAAGCTCGCTCCCACTACACACACACACAAGCTCGCTCCCACCACACACACACATGATCTCGCTCCCACTACACACACATGATCTCGCTCCCACTACACACACACACACACACATATGAGCTCGCTCCCACTACACACACACTCATGAGCTCGCTCCCACTACACACACACACATGATGTCGCTCCCACTACCCACACACACACACATACATGAGCTCGCTCCCACTACACACACACACACGAGCTCACTCCCACTACACACACACACACATATGCGCTCGCTCCCACTACACACACACATGAGCTCGCTCCCACTATACACAAACACACATGACCTCACTCCCACTACACACACACATGAGCTCACTCCCAGTACACACACACAAACACACATGAGCTCACTCCCACTACACACACACACATGAGCTCACTCCCACTACACACACACACACACATGAGCTCGCTCCCACTACACACAAACACACATGAGCTCACTCCCACTACACACACTCACACACACACATGCGCTCGCTCCCACTACACACACACACACACACACATGACCTCACTCCCACTACACACACACACACACATGACCTCGCTCCCACTACACACACACATATGACCTCGTTTCCACTACACACACACACACACATGATATCGCTTCCACTACACACACATGATTTCGCTCCCACTACACACACACACACACACACACACAAGCTCGCTCCCACTACATATACACACACACACATGATCTTGCTCCCACTACACACACATGATCTCGCTCCCACTACACACACACACACACACAAGCTCGCTCCCACTACACACACACACACACACACACAAGCTCCCTCCCACTACACACACACACACACAAGCTCACTCCCACTACACACACACACACACACACACAAGCTCCCTCCCACTACACACACACACACACACAAGCTCGCTCCCACTATACACACACACACACACTACACACACACAAGCTCGCTCCCACTATACACACACATGATCTCGCTCCCACTATACACACACATGATCTCGCTCGCACTACACACACACACACATGATCTCGCTCCCACTACCCACACACACACACACACATGAGCTCGCTCCCACTACACACACACGCATGAGCTCACTCCCACTACACACACACACATGAGCTCGCTCCCACTACACAAACAAACACACATGCGCTCGCTCCCACTACACGCACACACATGCGCTCGCTCCCACTACACACACACACACACACACACACGAGCTCGCTCCCACTACACACAAACACACATAAGCTCACTCCCACTACACACACACACACACATGAGCTCGCTTCCACTACACACACAAGCTCGCTCCTACTACACACACACAAGCTCGCTCCCACTACACACACACACACACACAAGCTCGCTCCCACTACACACACACACAAGCTCGCTCCCACTACACACACACATGATCTCGCTCCCACTACACACACATGATCTCGCTCCCACTACACACACACACGAGCTCACTCCCACTACACACACACACACATGAGTTCGCTCCCACTACACACACAAACACACATGAGCTCGCTCCCACTACACATACACACACATATGCGCTCGCTCCCACTGCACACACACATGAGCTCGCTCCCACTACACACAAACACACATGACCTCACTCCCACTACACACACACATGAGCTCACTCCCAGTACACACACACAAACACACATGAGCTCACTTCCACTACACACACACATATGAGCTCACTCCCACTACACACACACACACACACACATGAGCTCGCCCCCACTACACACAAACACACATGAGCTCACTCCCACTACACACACAAACACATATGAGCTCACTCCCACTACACACACACATGAGCTCGCTCCCACTACACACACACACACACACACACATGAGCTCGCTCCCACTACACACACACACACACACACACACACACACAAGCTCGCTCCCACTACACACACACACACTCAAGTTGCTCCCACTACACACACACACACACAAGCTCGCTCCCACTATACACACACATGATCTCGCTCCCACTACACATACATGAGCTCGCTCCCACTACACACACACACACACACAAGCTCGCTCCCACTACACACACACACACACAAGCTCGCTCCCACTATACACACACATGATCTCGCTCCCACTACACATACATGAGCTCGCTCCCACTACACACACACTCATGAGTTCACTCCCACTACACACACACAAGCTCGCTTCCACTACACACACACACACACACACACGCGCACGCTTGCTCCCACTACACACACACACACGCATGATTTCGCTCCCACTACACACACACACACGCGCTCGCTCCCACCACACACACACACGCATGATTTCGCTCCCACTACACACACAAGCTCGCTCCCACTACACACACACACATGATCTCGCTCCCACTACACATACATGAGCTCGCTCCCACTACACACACACACACAAGCTCGCTCCCACTATACAAA
The DNA here is from genome assembly GCA_958450375.1 of Homarus gammarus. Classification (NCBI taxonomy): domain Eukaryota; kingdom Metazoa; phylum Arthropoda; class Malacostraca; order Decapoda; family Nephropidae; genus Homarus; species Homarus gammarus. Next base: position 1,420,442 of record CAUDMG010003421.1, on the reverse strand, counting down.
CACATGATCTCGCTCCCACTACACATACATGATCTCGCTCCCACTACACACACACAAGCTCGCTCCCACTATACACACACACATGAGCTCACTCCCACTACACACACACATGAGCTCACTCCCACTATACACACACACACACACATGAGCTCACTCCCACTACACACACACATGAGCTCACTCCCACTACACACACACACACACACGAGCTCACTCCCACTACACACACACGAGCTCACTCCCACTACACACACACACACACACACACACACACACACATGCGCTTGCTCCCACTACACACACACACACATGCGCTCACTCCCACTACACACACACACACACACATGAGCTCACTCCCACTACACACACAAACACACATGAGCTCCCACTACACACACACATGAGCTCACTCCCACTACACACACACACATGAGCTCACTCCCACTACACACACACATACACATGAGCTCACTCCCACTACACACACACACACACACATGAGCTCACTCCCACTACACACACACACACATGAGCTCACTCCCACTACACACACACACACATGAGCTCACTCCCACTACACACACACGAGCTCACTCCCACTACACACACACACACACACACATGCGCTTGCTCCCACTACACACACACACACACATGCGCTCGCTCCCACTACACACACACACACACACACACGCGCGCGCGCTCGCTCCCACTACACACACACACACACGCGCTCGCTCCCACCACACACACACACTCAAGCTCGCTCCCACTACACACACACACACAAGCTCGCTCCCACTACATACACACACACACATGATCTTGCTCCCACTACACACACATGATCTCGTTCCCACTACACACACATGATCTCGCTCCCACTACACACACACACACACAAGCTCGCTCCCACTACACACACACACACACACATGATCTCGCTCCCACTACACACACACACACAAGCTCGCTCCCACTACACACACACACACGAAGTGACCTCACTGAGTGAGGACGTGTCTCCTGGCGCTCAGCAGCAGCCAAGGTCATCACGTCGACTTGTAGTTACTCAAGGTAGTTCAGTACTTTTACGGGTAGACAGTGCGTATTTTCAAGGTGTCAGTGACTGTAAGTGCCAGACTTGTGAATATGTGTGTTTCAGTGGCACGATATCGTCGCACCGACCTGTTTTGGCTGAAGTCTGGTGCTGGCTATCCTCCACCCCACACCATCACTCAACTAAAGGCGCCGAGTATCTTCCACAACCGCGGCTGTAGACGGGGTCGCCGCATTCCCAGACGAATCCCTATCATCACACCGAGCAAGCATAGGAAAGTCAAAGCAGTACAGTACTTGAAAGACAGTGTACTCGCTATGAAGTGCCGCGACTATGGTACGGCCTACCATCCCTACTGCTGTCCAATGTCACATCTTTATGCAACAAGGTGGAGGAGGTCAGTGTCACAGCGAAGTCAGTTGGTGCAGGTATTGTGGCGATTACCGAGGCGTGGCAAATTGTTCCTGAGATCTGTGCCATAGAAAACTATGAGTTATTTCACCACCTTAGAAAGAACAGGAGAGGTGGTGGTGTAGTTCTGTACTGTCGCAGTGACCTCAAACCATCACCCCTAGGTGTTAATGTACCTGAAGATGTAGAAGCTTTGTGGGTTCAGGTCACTCCCACCTCCCACCCCGCCAGCTTGCCTCCCTCATTGTCTGTGTATGCTATCATCCCCCCCGCGCACCAACCGCCAATGTACTGATTACTCATATTACAGACACTGCTGACTCCCTGAAATCCAGATTTCCATGTGCTAAACTAGTGATATGCGGTGACTTCAATGAGTTAGACATCAGTGACATCACCCAACACCTCTACCTTACACAAATAGTAGACTTTCCCACATATGGCAATGCCACCCTTGACCTCATTATGACTGATCTCGGTAATCACTATCTTCCCCCCCCAGCCGCTGCCTCCCATGGGACGCAGCCCACACCTGTCCCTGCTGTGGTCACCTACACCCACCTTCTCACCACCGCCAGTTGCCACCAGGACTTGCCGATCCACCCCCGACTCTGCTATGCGGCGTTTTGGACAATAGATAATCCGGTATCCCTGGACTGAAGTGATCACGGTAGACGATGTGCAGAACAAGTGGGATAATTACCTGGACACTATCACCAAAGCCTACCACCACTTCTTTCCAGCCAAAACACTGAGGATCCACCCCGATGATTTCCCGTGGATTACGCCCCGCATAAAAAGACTTATTGAGCAGCGCAACAAGGCATACTACACCAACAACCGAATATACAAAAGTCTACGTAACCAGGTCATCAGGGAAATCAAGTCTGCCAAGAAGACTTATTATCCCAGGAAAGTGCACAACCTCAAGGAAGTCGGCATCGGTCAGTGGTACTCCAAGGTAAAAGATCTCTGTGGTCTCAACCGTCAGTCTCCTACACTTCCTTTCACCTCTCATTTACCTCGTGAGGAGGCAGCTGAGATAATTAATAACCATTTTGCTACCATATGTCATGCCTTACCCAGTACTGACCTCACTCTCCTCCCAGCTTACTTACCTTCCCCCTCCCCCTCCCAGTGTCCAACCATATGAAATCGCCAACAAACTCCTGAAATTTAAATCCAAACGCTCCACGACCCCAATTGACCTCCCAATCAAAATATACAAGGAATTTGCAATCGAACTTGCCATCCCCCTCTGTTCTATTATTAATGCATCCCTCAGACAAAGCAAATGCCCTAATGAATGGAAAACCGCATTTGTCACCCCCATACCCAAGGTCACCACCCCACAGTCCCCTAACGACCTCAGGCCAGTTGCCATTACCCCCATACCCAGTCTACTTTGTGAGGAGTTTGTTTTTGAGTGGGCATTTGCCAGTATCCATCAGTCAATTGATCCACAGCAATTTGGCAATATGAGGACCTCCTCTACATCACACTGCTTGGTGAGCTTTTTGGATTTTCTGCACAAAAACTTGCAGAAACGTAAGACATCACTGGCCGTTGCCCTGGTGGACTTCAGGAAGGCCTTTGACCTTGTTGATCACTGCACTGTTATCAACAAGGCTATTGCACTAGGGCTGCCCACCAACCTGGTCTCATGGCTCACTGATTTCTTGAGTGGACGTCGCCAAGCACTGAGGTAATTGAGGTATCAGGGCTTGGTCTCCACATTCCAACACCTCACCTGCGGTGTTCCCCAGGGGACCAAGATAGGACCACTGTGCTTCCTCATCCTGATCAACGACGCTCTATCGGACACTCCTCACAGGTGGAAGTACGTGGATGACTGCACTGTGGGGGTTTCAGTGGACAACACCGCACCAGACTACTCATCGCTACAAGGCACCCAGGACAGGCTACAGGCATGGACTACGGAGAACAAGGTCACCATCAACCACACCAAAACCGTAGTCATGCACATCAATACCGCCACCACTCCAGTGCAAGCCCCAACAGTCACAGTGGGTGCCCATCCTCTCCAGCTGGTGCAGTCTGCCAAACTCCTGGGTGTAGCTATAGACAACAAACTTGACTGGAAGGCCCATGTAAATAACACAGTCAAGGCAGCCTCGTACCATCTCTACATGCTACGACGACTTAGGTCACTTGGGACACCCACGCCAGAGCTGAGGACCATCTACAACGCCTTTATTCTCCCCAAACTAACGTATGCGTCACCAGCCTGGTCGTCTTCTCTCAACTCCACCCAACAACGTCAGCTAGAAAAGGGCCTGCAGAATACTCCGGCTACACCAACGCTCTCTCCACCCTGGAAATGCCATCCCTCAGTGACCTCCACCACCAAGCACTGGAAAGGTTTGGCAGTGGACTACTGCACCACCCTCGTCATTGCCACTTCCTGCCACCTGCAGCCCCCCACCCAACTCGCACAGTCCGCCACTACAACAAAATTCAGCCCATAAGAGCCCGCACTGATAGATATAAGAATAGCACCATCTCATCTACTGTTAAAATAATAAACAACTCCTGATTTATGTACTGTACAGCCCTGTAAATTCATTGAACACATATCATTATGTCTAAATCACATGTAAGTTTGTATATTTTCAGCCACCGGCAGCAACTCTATTAATAAACCGTTTGTTATTATTATTATTATTTAGAAACGCCTGCAGTAAACAGACACACATACCCACACAAACACACGCACAATTAGAACAGCCCAGTCCCAACCATTGTAAAAATTATCAATAACTTGTAGTCAACCAGTGTATTCACTCCCAGTCAATCTTACTTTTTGCACTGTCACTATGTTGAAATGCCCTGTAGTATGACCTTCTCCCCTCATATACGTGGAGAGGCGGTTATCTCGCGCCGCGCCATTTTTGGATTCACACCTCCCGCCATGTTGGGTAAGCTGCGCGAGTAGGTTGCGCAGTGTATGTCTTTGTTGCGTTATCGGTGACGTCATATGACGTATCGGACTGTGATTGGGCCACGCATCCTTACTTCCCTCCCCGCTAGCTGTGATTGGTTTAATGTAATATGACGTGCCTTCCCGCTGGCGGGTAGAAGGCGCTTGACCTAGCCGCGTCAGTTACATCCCTCCCGGCCACAATGGTCAGGTATTAGGTAATGACATAAGAACATAAGAAAATAAGGAGTCTGCAATAGGCCAGTTGGCCTGTGCATGGCAGCTCCTGTCGAGTTACTACCACTCTCTATCATCCATGAATCTATCTAGCCTCCTTTTGAAACTTTCCAGAGTTCCCGCACTTACTACAAAGTTGCTAGGCTTGTTCCACTCGTCCACCACCCTATTTGTGAACCAGTTTCTTCCTATCTCCCTCCTAAACCTAAACTTATCCAACTTGAATCCGTTGCTCCGAGTCCTATCCTGCTCGGATATTATAAGAACTTTATCTATATCCCCTTTATTGATTTCTTTCACCCACTTAAATACTTCTATCATATCTCCCCGCACTCTTCGTCTTTCTAGGGAATGCAAGTTAAGTTTCTTTAGCCTATCCTGATATGGAAGGTTTCTAAGTCCCGGAATCTTATTTGTTATTCTTCGCAGCACCGACTCGAGTGAATTTATATCCATTCTATAATAGGGGCACCAGAACTGAACCGCATAATCGAGGTGTGGCCTGACTAGCGCAACGGTCGGTAGTCAGGTCAGAGGGTAAGGTGACCCAACCTTCTCACCTGGTTACAAATCTTCTTAATTACAAAATTGTCCAGTTTGTACATGCCATTACTCAAATTCATGTTGACGGATTCGTTATGTTTAATGAGACTGGATTCTATAATGTTCCTACTGTCAATTGAATAACAAGGTGATATTGAGGAGGCATTATCCCAGTCAATGCAATGCTTATTATCCCTCAAATGAACAAACAGAACATTGGATTCCTGGCCTGTCCTAACACTATATTTATGTTGTTTAAGTCTAGTTACAAGATCTTTACCTGTCTGGCCTAATTAAAACATATTACATTCCTTGCAAGGAACCTTATAAATGCAGCCACCTGTATTGTTGGGGGAGTTCTTGATTAACATTTGTGTAACAGTGCATGAGTTTTTAAACGCTACGTTCCTCATATATATATATATATATATATATATATATATATATATATATATATATATATATATATATATATATATATATATATTTCATGTAGATCCACAATGAAAACGTGGATAAGATAAATCTTGATAAAATCACACGGGAAAAGGGAAACAACGGAGCACCTTAGCTTTCGTCTTTATTCAAGACATCTTCAGAGGCAACTGGATTACATGGACAAAGAGAGGCTTAAATATACAGGGTGACCTTAAAAACATGAGGGCAGGTCATAATGATGTCATCCACTAATCCCCACACCAACACACACGTAGAGGAGCTTAAGAGAAGGGTGGTGACGTGACTAGTCAAGTCAGGTCAGAAAAAAGGGGGCCCACAAAATAACTATCATACATCTAGATCAAAGGTTTTTAAAGCATTTTTAACCTTGGGCCACTGACAAATAAATTTATGTAACATATTATCGGTTTTGAACTGACCATCACTAAGGTTTATTGATTTTAATTCCTTAATCAAACTAGCTTCAACAAGAAGTCTTTCTGTGACACAAGATGATTTAAATACTTCTGCAGCTCAGAATCAAACAACATAAGTACAATATCAGAACAGCATCTGAAAGCAGTGCCTTGTTCGTTCATGTTAGGAATAATAATCATCCCATTGCTTGGGGAAAAAAGCTTAGAAGTATTTAAATCATCTTGTGTCACAGAAAGACTTCTGGTTGAAGCTAGTTTGGTTAAGGAATTAAAATCAATAAACCTTAGTGATGGCATTCTGGTGTTCAATTAACCATCACGTGAAAAAAGCTGAGCTACCTAAACTTCATGAGATCATTTTAGGTTTGGTTGAGTGCCTGATCTTCATGTGACTCAGCACTGTCAAGCTAAAAATAAGTTTAATCTTGATGGAATGACCTCAATACCTGGTTCTTAACCTTTCGCCCATTAACTTAAAAACGTGTGACACATTCCCCTATTTTTAATCAAGCAAAAAGTGCAGTTTAGTTCCGATATGTATGGTGGAAGTTTGGAATCAGATTAGTCTAATCAGATCGAAAAAGCCCTCTGCTACAACCTCCCCTTCACTCAGCCAGTGGCGAGAAAATAACAACAATAAACCACATAGATGATAAGTATTTAACTATTTAATTAGAGCTCACAAAAACAAAAACTAACTGCACAATGTCGGGATGAACACGACAGCACACAGTATCAGAATTCAATCTGATGTAAACAACTTTCCATTAACGTTGTATTCCTAAATTAATATACATCACCAAACAAAGATTCCATTACAAAAAAAAGTGACTTCAGAAATAACTGTGATTCAGCCCAACAACACACAAAACAAGCCACACTCGTTTATGTCAAGGCACATCCGGCAACTATCCTCCACGAAATCCTATTAATACATTATTGCTGTGTCAGACAACAGCATTACCGTTCTAACTACTGTATTCCTCTAACTCACTTCACCACACCAATCTTTAAGGATACATCTAACTATTATTACTACTACAGAGTTATTATTATTTTTATTATTATTAGTGGTAGTAGTATTACATTTTGGCCCCACAGGCCCCAATGTGGCTCAGTGACCTGTGTCCGGGCGGGCTAATCCCCGTAATAGAAATAAATAAATAAATAAATTGTTTATAAGCTTTTTTTTTTAAGTCTTATCAATCAATATTTATGTCAAACGCTAACAGTGCCATCCTGATTCAACGACACCCACACTTCTCCCTGATGGTTGATGTCGGATGATGCATGATGACGATTGACACTTCGGAAAGTCTTGTTGGAGGTGGGCGGTGTTCATCCTGGGAGAGAATTGTGTGGAAGAGGCAGGAGGGAAGGGGGGAGTCTCCAGTATCACCTCATATGACGTCACCCACGTTATTCCCCTCCTCCCTCCCCCACCACCATACTCCCGGTCCCGGACTGTTAAAATACACATCACACACCTCATAAGTAATGGCGTTTTGTATTTTGTTAGTATATAATCCATGTGTAGTTTCTTAGAATGTGTATTTTCCGTAATGAGAGAATATTAACGAGAACGGAACCTTACCTCACAGGAGTTAGGGAAGTTGCATCTTATCCTTGGGTTACATCACATCAGTGAATGGGTTATCTTACGAATATATCTCCAAGAATTTAATGTGCCTCATATATGAAGTAAAGTCAAACAAACAACTCAGAGAGAAGAGCTGCCCAGTTTCACGTAATCTAACATCACGCCAGTCACCAGTTGAAGCGAATTCCTTTGTGTAAGTGAATGATATATGATAAGTTTCTGCCTTTGTTTTGTTTCTTTCGCTGTTCAAAGGGCAACTTCCATCCCCAATTTTCGGGAATGAATTACGTTTAGAATGGATCCCCGGTACGTACAGCCCATAAGAGTTCGTGCAAAATGCATTTCTATAATATGAATGACTTATTAGGGGCCTGGTCCTGGCTTTCCTTATATACACTGTGTGGCACAGGAAATGAGTCACGTAACTAAACAAAACAGAGATAAGAGGAAATAAGTAGCTCTCCCAGCCTCGTCTGCTCGCACACGCTCCATACAACGCCCACAACTATGTGCAGCTGTGCCTACCAATTACCACCAATCAAACCCATGAGACAAAATACCCTTGCGTGATACATTAATAAAAAACGTTTCAGTGCGGTTATTTGTGTCGTATTAGATTCTTAGGGAAAATTACAAGCATGGCAAGATGTGGAACAGCATCTTCGTCTGTTGATGTATGTAGACAAAATTCAGCATCGTACTTTTCACCAATATTATTGAAGAAGATTCAGCAGTAATGGCTATAATGCTCAGGTAGGGTCTATTATACCGTATATATGAGATACGTTACGTCAGGGTAGCGGTTTATGTTGTATCAGGTCAGGGTAGTAAAGGTAACCGACACTAAAGCACCCAATAGGTTATACTAAAATAACACGTCTCGACCCAGTTCTCCTACCCTCATTGAATAATACAGCCAAAGGATCCAAAACAAAACTGATACAGAAGCGAATGTGGGATAAAATGACGAGGAAGAGGGTAAACAGGTCACCTAACCTACCTATCCATTTTTTTCCCGGTCACCAGAGAAACACCCAACACTGGCATAAGGGTCAGCAGAAAACACAGTGATGGAGTGTCCCAGTGGGGAGATTGGGGAGAGGAGACAGGATGAACTATATTCAACTATTATCAACAAGGATTACCTTTACAGTAATAATATCCGGGGAGTGAGAAAGGTTGAATCATAGTCCACCACCATCCCTATTCATACAGTATAAAGCATGATAAATAACATCATACTTTTTTATATCAATGCCGAATATCCAATTGAGGTAATTAAAGAATAAGATTATCAAAATATATATTCAGGATATTACGAGAATAAATTCAGAGCACAACCTACCCAACACTCCCTAAAGGGGGCGTCACACCAGGAACTTTCTTCCAAACAGGCCGATGGCCTGACGGCCCAGCAAACAGCAGGATTTCAGCTGTTGCGAAAAATGGACAACGGTTTGGCGGGGATCTTTGCTGGGTGGAATAATACTCAAATGAACTTCATATAATTTCAAGTAAAAAATTTCATAAATCATGAAACAATGACAATTTAAAGTATAATACATAAACGGTGACATATTTCTATTTATTCGTCACTTTTATTATTAAATCTCCTCTCTCACCTTCACACCCTACCTCCTCTCTCACCCTCACACACTACCTCCTCCCTCACACACTACCTCATCTCTCACCCTCACACACTACCTCCTCCCTCACCCTCACACACTACCTCCTCTCTCACACACTACCTCCTCCCTCACACACTACCTCCTCCCTCACCCTCACACACTACCTCCTCCCTCACACACTACCTCCTCCCTCACCCTCACACACTACCTCCTCCCTCACCGTCACACACTACCTCCTCCCTCACCCTCACACACTACCTCCTCCCTCACACACTACCTCCTCTCTCACACACTACCTCCTCCCTCACCCTCACACACTACCTCCTCCCTCACCCTCACACACTACCTCACCCTCACACACTACCTCCTCCCTCACCCTCACACACTACCCCCTCCCTCACCCTCACACACTACCTCCTCCCTCACCCTCACACACTACCTCCTCCCTCACCCTCACACACTACCTCCTCCCTCACACACTACCTCCTCCCTCACCCTCACACACTACCCCCTCCCTCACCCTCACACACTACCCCCTCCCTCACCGTCACACACTACCTCCTCCCTCACCCTCACACACTACCTCCTCCCTCACACACTACCTCCTCTCTCACACACTACCTCCTCCCTCACCCTCACACACTACCTCCTCCCTCACCCTCACACACTACCTCCTCTCTCACCCTCACACACTACCCCCTCCCTCACCCTCACACACTACCTCCTCCCTCACCCTCACACACTACCTCCTCCCTCACCGCCACACACTACCTCCTCCCTCACCCTCACACACTACCTCCTCCCTCACCCTCACACACTACCTCCTCCCTCACACACTACCTCCTCCCTCACCCTCACACACTACCTCCTCCCTCACCCTCACACACTACCTCCTCCCTCACCCTCACACACTACCTCCTCCCTCACCCTCACACACTACCTCCTCCCTCACACACTACCTCCTCTCTCACACACTACCTCCTCCCTCACCCTCACACACTACCTCCTCTCTCACCCTCACACACTACCTCCTCCCTCACCCTCACACACTACCTCCTCTCTCACCCTCACACACTACCTCCTCCCTCACCCTCACACACTACCTCCTCCCTCACACACTACCTCCTCCCTCACACACTACCTCCTCCCTCACCCTCACACACTACCTCCTCCCTCACCCTCACACACTACCTCCTCTCTCACCCTCACACACTACCTCCTCCCTCACCCTCACACACTACCTCCTCCCTCACCCTCACACACTACCTCCTCCCTCACCGTCACACACTACCTCCTCCCTCACCCTCACACACTACCTCCTCCCTCACCCTCACACACTACCTCCTCCCTCACCGTCACACACTACCTCCTCCCTCACCCTCACACACTACCCCCTCCCTCACCGTCACACACTACCTCCTCCCTCACCCTCACACACTACCTCCTCCCTCACCCTCACACACTACCTCCTCCCCCACACACTACCTCCTCTCTCACCCTCACACACTACCCCCTCCCTCACCCTCACACACTACCTCCTCCCTCACCCTCACACACTACCTCCTCCCTCACCCTCACACACTACCTCCTCCCTCACCCTCACACACTACCTCCTCCCTCACCCTCACACACTACCTCCTCCCTCACCCTCACACACTACCTCCTCCCTCACACACTACCTCCTCTCTCACCCTCACACACTACCTCCTCCCTCACTCTCACACACTACCTCCTCCCTCACACACTACCTCCTCCCTCACCCTCACACACTACCTCCTCCCTCACCCTCACACACTACCTCCTCCCTCACCCTCACACACTACCTCCTCCCTCACCCTCACACACTACCTCCTCCCTCACCCTCACACACTACCTCCTCCCTCACCGTCACACACTACCTCCTCCCTCACCCTCACACACTACCACCTCCCTCACCCTCACACACTACCTCCTCCCTCACCGTCACACACTACCTCCTCCCTCACCCTCACACACTACCTCCTCCCTCACACACTACCTCCTCCCTCACACACTACCTCCTCCCTCACACACTACCTCCTCCCTCACCCTCACACACTACCTCCTCCCTCACCCTCACACACTACCTCCTCCCTCACCCTCACACACTACCTCCTCCCTCACCCTCACACACTACCTCCTCCCTCACCCTCACACACTACCTCCTCCCTCACCCTCACACACTACCTCCTCCCTCACCCTCACACACTACCTCCTCCCTCACCCTCACACACTACCTCCTCCCTCACCCTCACACACTACCTCCTCCCTCACCCTCACACACTACCTCCTCCCTCACCCTCACACACTACCTCCTCCCTCACACACTACCTCCTCCCTCACACACTACCTCCTCCCTCACACACTACCTCCTCCCTCACACACTACCTCCTCTCTCACCCTCACACACTACCTCCTCCCTCACCCTCACACACTACCTCCTCTCTCACACACTACCTCCTCCCTCACCCTCACACACTACCTCCTCCCTCACCCTCACACACTACCTCCTCCCTCACACACTACCTCCTCTCTCACCCTCACACACTACCTCCTCCCTCACCCTCACACACTACCTCCTCTCTCACACACTACCTCCTCTCTCACACACTACCTCCTCCCTCACACACTACCTCCTCCCTCACACACTACCTCCTCCCTCACCCTCACACACTACCTCCTCCCTCACCCTCACACACTACCTCCTCCCTCACACACTACCTCCTCTCTCACCCTCACACACTACCTCCTCCCTCACACACTACCTCCTCCCTCACCCTCACACACTACCTCCTCTCTCACCCTTACACACTACCCCCTCCCTCACCCTCACACACTACCTCCTCCCTCACCCTCACACACTACCTCCTCCCTCACCCTCACACACTACCTCCTCCCTCACCCTCACACACTACCTCCTCCCTCACACACTACCTCCTCCCTCACCCTCACACACTACCTCCTCCCTCACACACTACCTCCTCTCTCACACACTACCTCCTCCCTCACACACTACCTCCTCCCTCACACACTACCTCCTCTCTCACACACTACCTCCTCCCTCACCCTCACACACTACCTCCTCTCTCACCCTCACACACTACCTCCTCCCTCACCCTCACACACTACCTCCTCCCTCACCCTCACACACTACCTCCTCCCTCACACACTACCTCCTCCCTCACCCTCACACACTACCTCCTCCCTCACCCTCACACACTACCTCCTCCCTCACACACTACCTCCTATCTCACACACTACCTCCTCCCTCACCCTCACACACTACCTCCTCTCTCACCCTCACACACTACCTCCTCCCTCACCCTCACACACTACCTCCTCCCTCACCCTCACACACTACCTCCTCCCTCACCCTCACACACTACCTCCTCCCTCACCGTCACACACTACCTCCTCCCTCACCCTCACACACTACCTCCTCCCTCACCCTCACACACTACCTCCTCCCTCACCCTCACACACTACCTCCTCCCTCACCCTCACACACTACCTCCTCCCTCACCCTCACACACTACCTCCTCCCTCACCCTCACACACTACCTCCTCCCTCACCCTCACACACTACCTCCTCCCTCACCCTCACACACTACCTCCTCCCTCACCCTCACACACTACCTCCTCTCTCACCCTCACACACTACCTCCTCCCTCACCCTCACACACTACCTCCTCCCTCACCCTCACACACTACCTCCTCCCTCACCCTCACACACTACCTCCTCCCTCACCCTCACACACTACCTCCTCCCTCACCCTCACACACTACCTCCTCCCTCACACACTACCTCCTCTCTCACACACTACCTCCTCCCTCACCCTCACACACTACCTCCTCTCTCACCCTCACACACTACCTCCTCCCTCACACACACACTACCTCCTCTCTCACACACTACCTCCTCCCTCACCCTCACACACTACCTCCTCCCTCACACACTACCTCCTCCCTCACACACTACCTCCTCTCTCACACACTACCTCCTCCCTCACACACTACCTCCTCTCTCACACACTACCTCCTCCCTCACCCTCACACACTACCTCCACCCTCACCCTCACACACTACCTCCTCCCTCACCCTCACACACTACCTCCTCCCTCACCCTCACACACTACCTCCTCCCTCACACACTACCTCCTCCCTCACACACTACCTCCTCTCTCACCCTCACACACTACCTCCTCCCTCACCCTCACACACTACCTCCTCCCTCACCCTCACACACTACCTCCTCCCTCACCCTCACACACTACCTCCTCTCTCACACACTACCTCCTCTCTCACACACTACCTCCTCCCTCATACACTACCTCCTCTCTCACACACTACCTCCTCCCTCACTCTCACACACTACCTCCTCTCTCACCCTCACACACTACCTCCTCTCTCACACACCACCTCCTCTCACACACACCACCTCCTCTCACACACACCACCTCCTCTCTCACACACTACCTCCTCTCTCACACACTACCTCCTCTCTCACACACTACCACCTCCCTCACACACTGCCTCCTCCCTCACACACTGCCTCCTCTCTCACACACTGCCTCCTCTCTCACACACTACCTCCTCACTCACACACTACCTCCTCGCTCACACACTACCTCCTCTCTCACACACTACCTCCTCTCTCACACACTACCTCCTCTCTCACACACTACCTCCTCCCTTACACACCACCTCCTCTCTCACACACCACCTCCTCTCTCACACACCACCTCCTCTCTCACACACCACCTCCTCTCTCACACACCACCTCCTCTCTCACACACTACCTCCTCTCTCACACACTACCTCCTCTCTCACACACTGCCTCCTCTCTCACACACTGCCTCCTCTCTCACACACTGCCTCCTCTCTCACACACTGCCTCCTCTCTCACACACTACCTCCTCTCTCACACACTGCCTCCTCTCTCACACACTACCTCCTCTCTCACACACTACCTCCTCTCTCAAACACTACCTCCTCTCTCACACACTACCTCCTCTCTCACACACTACCTCCTCCCTCACACACTACCTCCTCTCTCACACACTACTTCCTCTCTCACACACTACCTCCTCTCTCACACACTACCTCCTCTCTTACACACTACCTCCTCTCTATTCTCATGTACAGAACCAAATACACAATGTGCTTGAATACTTCTCACGTAAATGTGATTAACAAAGTGTGAGGCCAGACATACTGCCTCACACGCCTGTACTCACGCATTTGTGAATAAGTTACCCTTTATGTATAGAACTAAACAAATAATGTAAATGAAATACTGTGTAACATTCAGTGCCATAATATCCTGACAACGGGGGTTAATTATTATGACCCGTTGTAAACTCTACTCTGTAATCCTTTTGCGCTACCGCCCGCAGGATGAGTGAGGGGTGCACAATAAAGTAGCCACTGTAAGCGGCAAAATAAAAAATCAATCACACACTACCTCCTCTCTTACACACTACCTCCTCTCTCATCCTCACACACTGCCTCCTCTCTCATCCTCACACACTACCTCCTCTCTCATCCTCACACGTTGCCTCCTTTCTTATCCTCACACGTTGCCTCCTCTCTCATCCTCACACTACCACATCTTCGTGGTGTAGATTAACACAGTATAACCTATTTCTTCTCTATTTTCAATTTCTTTCTGTTCTTTTTTTTTTGCCCACAAGCCCCGTTGCAGGTCGTTTGACCTGTGCCCGGGTGGGCTAATTCCCGTAAAAAAAATAAAAATAAAAATAAAAAAATAAAACTGGGCCTGTAATTCAGGACATGTTAAACAAAGTTTATGGGGATAGTGCACTAAAGAAAGTATCAGTTTACAAGTGGATTGGGCGTGACAGAGAAGAACGACCAACAACAAGCAGGACTGAGGAAATCATTAAAAAAATTGTGCGAGCTAACGGGCAATTAACGGTGAGAAGCATTGCAGAAGAGTTGAAGATTGACAAGGAAACAGAAAGGTTTTGACTGAACACATTATTAAATTCAATCCCACACAGCCCCAGCAATATTACTGTTAGCTATGCTGATGATATTCTTATACAGTGGTCCCTCGGTTAACAAGATTTCGGTTGAGTTAACTCCCATAAGATTCTTAACTTTGGTTAACGAGCAATCCCTCGATTAACGAGTTTCTTACGAGCCGACCTGAACATGTTTTCGCTTGCACTTGGCGGTCAACCAGCTGTAGTATTAGTCCGCTGTTACGACCCTTGGGCCTCTTAAGGGTGTAACAATATCACAAATTCACAAATTACACTTTGTACTACAGGTCCAGGAATAGATCCCACCAAATTATCACCTCATTACTATGGGGAATATTGAAATACATGCAGTAGTTTAATAACAGAATCTATTAACAAATAAACAATAAAATAAATATATCAGTATGTACAAAAATAAACAAATACAAGTTAAATCTGATCAAATAAATGACTCAACCGAGTGACAAAATAATGAACACAAAAGTAAAGACTTATTTAGCCTAGAAACTACGATGAACAACGTGGTCTATCCACCACACGAAACCTCATAAATAAGAAAGTTATTTTCCGTGGAACTCCAGAATATGATTAACAATATTCTTTCACAAATAATACTTTACTTGGTGTTATAAAAGTCGAGCAAGGTTTACACGTTATACCATTAGAAACATACTGTACAATAAGAAAGGAGATACTCTGTACTTAACTAAACACTGTCTGGCCCAGACTAAAGTAAACAAAGTGAGCGGACGCGGCAGAAATGACGTCACAAACAAAAGACAAAAGACGTTCACGTTGCGAATCCACAACCAACGATGGTGTAACGACCACGGTCGTACACGTCAGTTAACGCCAAAATCAAATGATTCATATTACGCTCCATAGCCCACAAAACATGTACCTCTGCTTTATTTTTGAGTCCTCCATCTGAGGAGTCCGTTTTCTCGTCACTTCAAGACGCCTCAGTCCTCCGTTATCCCATTTTCTCTGACTTACTGAAACCAACCTCTCTATATAATGTATTTGAATGTGAGAGAGAACACCTTTGTTTTGCGTCAACTTAGATATGTCTGTTTACAGTGGGAACATTCAAGATCCATTGTGAGTGGTGTTGAACGCTTCAACTGTCCTTATTGTTAGTAAGATGTGTCAAGTAGGCGAGTGTTGAGTGTGCCAGTTAGAGTGGCGTATCTTAGGTCGTCCGTGGGGATATCCATGGGTTTCTGATCGCTACTGAAGTTATGTTGTTTTGTTGCCCCGACATCAGAGAATCTGATGTTCATAGTTTAGTTAGTGTCAGTTGTCTATTTAAGGAAGTCATTAATCTTCTGAACAGTTCCTGTCAAACTCAAAATTCTCCCAGATTTAACGGCCGTTTGACCGGGGATGTGGTTTGCGGTCAGGCCAATAGAGTTGCGAACGCATATATAACTTCAATTCACCTCTTTACTGACAAACTCAATCTCTGATTAAATCATAAATATAGATGTAGAAAATTAGCCTGATCTGTGACACTGACGGTCACAGCTAGGTGTCCAACGACTACGGTAAATAGAGGGTCTATTGTTAGTGACATTTATCTTTCTAGTAGGAATATGCCCTCAGGCCCGTATATATGCAGGCGCGCGAGGGGAAATCACTCCTTCTGTGATTTCTTCTCCACGTCTCCAGGTATGTTCACGTGTGTTCCACGCCGCCATATTAACTCGGTTTAACTTAGTCATTTTTTGTGAATATCAGTGTTCATGTTTTAACATAGTACCTTCAGTGCCAAGTGAGTCAAGTAAAATAGAGGTCTGGCTATCGTCTGAACCGGTGCCAGACGTATGTTTTGTATAGTGAAGTTAAATATTCACTCCTGTGATTTCTCCTCCACGTCTACAAACGCTGTTGTGGGGGTTAGCAACACTCCTGAGGTTCGGGAGCCGCCTATGGGCACGATGTCTCTCGAAAGACGTCTTTAAGGTGGCGAGATTAGAATCCCAGGGCGAGATTCCTTGGCAGACGCCACGGCCCACCGCCACGAGTCAACTTTTCCCGGGCCAGGCGCTCCGAGCTAGCGTGCGAGCCTGTAAACAACTCTGGCCCACTGACTCCGTCATATGATCATGGTCTATCTACTGTTCTTGGTTATATGTATGGAGCCGTATTAATATCCATGCTTAGGGATGACTAGCAGAAATATAGTCATCCCAGGTTAAGTATTGAACCCCTGAATGAGAGTTCAAGGTACCAGGTGGTTCCTTGTGAAATGATAAGAAATATGGTATGTTACTAATTGTGGAATTGCCCAGTGTGTTATGTATTCAGCTGTAGTACCCATGAAAGAATAACCTGAGAGTATCATGCTCTAATCAAGAAGTGGAGAGGTAATTTGTTACTTGTTAAAGTAAGACCTGAGGGTCCAGTGATGGCTTGTGAATAATATTACGGAATCTCATGTATCAAGGTAATGATATCCCAATTGTCTAATAAAGTAATGAGTATTTGGAGGTATTGAATGAGGTAATAAGCTCTTGAAGTGTTTGATGATTTAATAAGTTAATTGCGGTTCTGTTTAGCCTGAGTGAATCTAAGATGCATCTTCTCCACTCACTGTGTTAATAAATATTGAATTAGTAATCTGAGTATCACCACTCTACTCCTTCTAAACATTGGTTCCCAGAAAATAATACTTACTCACGTGCCTAGACATCTACCACACTACCCAACAGCTTTCCATGAGCTATGTTATATAATGAAAAGTCTGGGTGGTGGCAGCTACCCTTTGTAAGTATAAAAAGTGTTGTACAAAGAATAACATGGTTCCCCAGACTAACCCATGTATAAGAATAGACATAAAACAAAGTAAACTTCAGAAAGGTAAGAACATTGAAACTGAGAATATATATATATGAGAGGAAATGAAAAGGAAGAACATATAAGAATAGCTGGATGGTAAATTATTGAAAAGAGAAAACTCGGCTCGTTACAATGGAACGCTCACTCGTAACACCGCCAATACAGTAATCGGGTCTAGGGCTTAAATTCCTTACTATTTTAGTAAATATCAAGAAGTTTATACTATTCAATAATTTTAAAAGTTTAATATTAAATTTTTTAGTCATTTTAACAATAACTGGACATAATTGAAGGTAATGAGACTACACCTGTAGTTTCATGCACGCCATCCAGCCTGCCAACACATCATACAGGCGTTAGTCTTTCTGTCTTTTCAGTGGAGGTAACATCTTGCTTGAGACTCTCTTCAACTAAAGGCTTTTTTTCTGTGTTTCCAAGCAAATTATTGGTTATTTTGAAATTTCTTTTACATATTGACAATATATAGCGCAGTGCAGTGTTATTATAAAGAAAATAATCTTGAATTACACCAAGTTTAAACTTAAAATATCACGTGTTGAGATTTATTTAACCCAGCATGGGGCCTAAGAGATCAAGAAATGCGATTTCAATCCAAGCAAAGCAGGAAATTATAAAAAAAAACATTAAGAAGGCATTAGAACAAATAAGCTATGCAAAGAATATAGCATGTCGACATCAACTGTGTCGACAATTCTTGCACAGAAAGACAAATTTAAAGAAGTGAAAGTGAGAGACAAATCTACCAGAGTGTTTAAAAGTAGATCCCTAATTGCAGAAACTGAGAGGCTACTTCTCAACTGGATTAGGGAAAAACAGATGAAAGGTGATTCAGTTTCTACTGAATTTATTTGTGAAAGAGCCAGGGAGCTATAAGAACATTTAAAGACAGATCAACCTGGTTCTTCAGGCACAGAATTTGAAGATTTTAGGGCCAGCAAAGGCTGGTTCGAAAAATTTAAGAAAAGAAATGACATTTTTAGTGTAGTTCGGCATGGTGAGGCTGCTAGTGGTGATAAGGAAGGGGCAGCAAGTGTTCAATGTGGACGAAGCTGGGCCGTTTTGGAAAAAGATGCCCAAAAGAACATTCATCACCAGAGATGAAGCCTCTTTACCTGGGCATAAACCCATGAAAAACCGTCTCACTCTATTGCTTGGTGCCAATGCTTCAGGGTGTTGAAACAACAGAAAGTGGTAAGAGGAAAGCTTGGAGTTTATTGGAAGTCCAACCGTAAGCCATGGGTGACAAGACAGCTCTTTAATGAATGGGCTGTTGAGGTGTTTTGCCCTTCTGTCAAGAGCTACCTAACCACCAATAAACTCCCTTTAAAGGCTCTTCTCCTCATGGATAATGCCCTTGGGCATGACCCTGAACTTGCCAGAACTTTGGAGTATCAATTTGACTTTGTGAAAGTGTTGTTTTTGCCTCCCAACACTACATCAATCATACAGCCAATGGACCAGAATGTGATTAGCAACTTCAAGAAGTTGTACATGAAGAAAATGTTTAGGAGGTGTCATCAGACAACTTCCACACAGTTCTGTTAGACACAATTCAACATCCTGGAGGCTGTAAAATTGATTGTGTCATCATGGCAAGAGGTCTCCAATAGAACCCTCAATTCTTCATGGAAAGCACTGTGGCCATCAGTAGTCCATGATTTTGAGGGATTTGAGGAAGAAACAGAGTTGGATCAGGAGATTGTGTCCATTGGTCAGTCATTGGGCCTTGAAGTGGAGAAGGATGTGGAAGAGCTTGTGATGTCTCATGAGGAGGAACTTACTCCTGATGACTTGAAGCAACTGGATGAGATGTTACGGGTAGTGGCTGACAGTGGTGAGGAGGAAATTGAAAGTGATGACCATATGTCAGCTAAACAGTTGAAAGGTGTGATTTACTACTGGGAGAAGTTCAGGGAACTGGCTTCAAAGCACCCAGAAGTGGAAAAAACTGAACTAACTTTGTGTCACGTTGAGGACTCAGTGGTCTCCTTCTTTAAACATAAGTTAATGGTGAGGAGGACAGGTGCCCCACAGACCACAATTGACACTTTCTTCAGTAAAAGGCAGAGGGAACAAGATGCTAGCCCTCAGCCTTCCACTTCAAGAAGGAGAGAGGATGTTCATGGTGGAGAATCGGTCAGTCCAGAGGTTCCTGACATTTTCATGGAAGGTGACTCACCTTCCAAGAAGCAGTAAAATGCTTCTCCTCCACCTCCACTTCCTTCTCTTCTCCCTTCTCCTCCTCCACCTCCCACTTCAAATGCACATCATCATCATCATCATCCAGGAGCCTTCTACATACACACCTCAAATTAAGTAAATTTTTCTACCATTTTTGTTGAAGTTAGGAAATTTTAGGTGAGCTGGAACCAATTACCCAAAAACCCATTGAAACAATGGTTTCGGTTAACGAACTTTTCGGTTAACGAACGACCTTCTGGAACGGATTGAGTTCGTTAACGGAGGGGTTACTGTATATATATATTTACATATTTATTTATTTATTTTGGGTGGGGTTTAAAAAATCTTGGGGCGGCAGTGCATGCCACGTGCCAACAATTTTTTTCTCGCGTACCCTGTACCACCTTGGGCACGCGTGCCATAGGTTCGCCACCCCTGCTTTAACTTTTCCAAGGGAATAATTCTGAAGATTGTCCCCAATTACGAAATCCCTGCTCCAAAATATACCGTATCTTCCCATTTACATTCCAAAACAATGTTATTCAGACAGTTTTTATGTAACTCAACATATCGTGATAGTTGGCACTTGATCGTAGGTAGGAAGAGAAAAGAGCAAACGAAGGAGGTACTACAGTAATGCCTCTGTATCACCTGGTGAATTGGTTTGCCTATACTGTAACTGGATGTTGGAGATGCAACAGAATTTAGTTGCAGCTGCTACTTCTGGCCAAAACCTCGATTTTTTAAAGTTCTAATTCCGGACGGGATCGGAACTTTTTATAGTGACGCTGGTTACTGTTTCACAGATTAAAATATAATTCACTCTTAATGCTTCTTATATCTAATGGATATAATTCTGCATAAGAAAGTACTGAATGGTTAATGAATACAGGAGGTCCTCGTTATAAGAATTGGAATATTGCCAAGGACAGCAGCTAGTTTATTGTGCACCCCACACTCATCCTGTGAGCAGTAGCGTAAAAAGGATTACAGATTAGTATAGGCCATAAAGGGTATTTATCAGACCCCAGTGATTTTTATATTATGGCAATGAATGTTACGGAGTATTTCTAGTAAATTTTTTGTTTAAGTCAGTACTTAGAATTTTGATTTGGTACAAGATGTGAAGTGTGCATACAGCCTTAGTATGTCAGCTATGCCATTGCATACACAGTCTGCTTGGATCTATCTCTATAAGGTTCTGTAGCACTGGATCCAGGAAGAAAACTCAGGCTACAATGCAAATTTATTTGTGTGGCGAGGAGAACTGCGGTCAAGCACGGAGCGAGAGTTTCAAGGCCACCCACGAGTATATATGCCGGCTGATTGAATGAAGCTGTCTCGGCTCAAGTCTCGAACCAAGTTCAGCCGACTCAACAACAGTTACAACAACAAAACAACTAGTTACAAAAATGTATTAGGCATCTGTTAAGTTACATTACATTAATCTATAGCAGTTTAAATACAAGTGTAGTTATTCTTGAGTCGCTACAGTTCTATTTTTTCGCAGTCTAAAGTGTAGTGTTGGAGTGTGTGGCCATATGTTTGCCACACACTTTGCATTTAGTTTTGTTCGCATCTGCCTGAGGAATATACTGCCAGAGGTACATACAACATATCCTACCCTTAGACTAGCTGTTGCAACATCTTGTAATCTAGTGATCTTGTTACTTGCTCCATATACCCCTGTGCAGTGCAATGTTTTATTTGACACATCTCATCATGGTAAACAATGGATTGACTAGTGTCTGTTTGCACTTGTGTACTGCCAGCAGGATTCGGGGCCAGAAAATGCAGAAGGAACACATCACCGTCCTGTTTACCACCAATGCCTCCGGTACCTGTAAGCTCAAGTTATCGGTGATCCACACAGCACGCAAGCCGCACGCCTACAAAACCATGGACATGACCAAGCTAAATGTCCACTGGCTGACCGCACGTAAGGCGTGGATGTTCTCTACACTGTCCCTCTCCTGGTTTGATGACTGTTTTGTTCCCCATGTAAAAAAATTCTGTGAGCGACAGAATGTGCCATTCAATATTTTGTTGCTGCTGGACAACGCACCAGGACACTCGCCCCTAATGTTAGATAGACACCCCAACGTAAAAGTGGTCTTCCTTCCTCCCAACACTACGTCATTAATCCAGCCTATGGACCAGGAGTTGATTTGCAATGTGAAAGCTGCATTCTCAACCAAAAAATTCAAGCTCCTGAACGACTACACCAACACCAGGGAAGAGTTGCGTAACCTGAGTGACACCACCACCGATAGCAAGCGCGAAGAAGATGAGGATCAACAGTTGGAACAGCAAAAAATACTCTTCAAACAATTCTGGAGAATATTTAACATCAAGAAAGCTGTGGACTTCTTGGTGGAGTCATGGGATCAGCTGTCTATTGCTACAATTCGTCACGCATGGAGACATGTGTTGCATGGAATACCAGGTGAGAGGAGGAGTCAATCTGTGACTAGTGAGGTTCAGAATGTTGCAGTAACAGTGGACCTTGCCAGAGAAGCTGCGCAGACTGTTACAGTTCCAGGCTTCTCCGAGACCACCAACGACGACATCCTGGAGGTGATCAGAGATCCTGAAGTGACTGCCGACGAGATGTTGGAAGAAGAACACGTCAGTGAAGAAGAGGAAGAAGGTGCGTCATTCTCCAAAGAACACAATTTAAGTCATAGTAATATTAAGGGTGCCATGGAGTGTGCAGAGAAGATGAAGTCCTTCCTTTCCCGCAACAATGACGATGACCGCTATGAAGTCTTCCATACCCGGCTGGTGCAGGCTATGGAGCCGTACATCAAGGTGTATCACGACAACATCAGCGCCAGCCGTCAGCAAAGCATAACAGATTTCTTCGCCCGCAACCCACCACAGCCAGCCCAAGCCAGTGATAGTGGCAGTGAAGATGACTTTGAGGGATTTGGCAGGGAAGCCCTGACAACTGTAAGTGACAGTGATGGTGATTCACCTAGTAATGGTGATTCACCTGAGGGCCAGTAATCTGCCCTCTGCCTCGGAACCAGCCTCCATCTCCGTATGCCGACCCATCTCTTCTACTACCGTAAGTGTTACACCAAATTTTTAGTTTTCTAACCTAACCTTTATTTTTCCTATGTTAACCTTTATCTTTCCTAACCTAACCTCTTCTATATTACTTGTTTTTTCATACCATCATAAAGTTAAGATAAAATTTTTACTACAACATAGTTGTGTGATGTCAAAAAGTGGAGTTTGGGGATCGGCCCGGACTCCACTTCAATTAATCCCATATGTTATGTTATTCACTTTACGCGTTTCTCGCTTTCCGCGGTACCCTCCGGGTTACATTTAACCGCGTAAAGTGAGGGTTAACTGTATATATATATACAGTGGGGTATGCTATAACGAACATAATTGGTTCCAGAACCTCGTTCGTTATAGCATTCGTTCGTCATAGGATTAATCCGTTCCAGGCCCCCAAATACAACCACTTAACACTGAAAAAATTCTGTGGAAAATGTAAAAAATACAGTACTTTATCTTACCTTAGTGTTATTCAGCATGCAGGTACCCCTAAACACTGGCACATCACTATCACTTCCACTGGGAGTCTTGGCTTTAAGGTCCTCAAACAATTGTCTGGCCTTCTCACAAATTATAGCTTCACTAATGTTACCACCTGCCATTTCTTTCTCCTTTATCCACACTAAAAGTAAATTTTCCATCTCTTCAATCACATTACACTTTGCTTTGCTAAGTCTAAAGATTCCCTTAGCCACTTGCACAGTTTTTAACTCCTCTTTATTCTTCAAAATCGTACATAAAAGTCGATTTAGCCATCCCATATTCATCACTAAGTTTCGCAATGCTTCTTCCATTCTCACGTTTCTTTATAATTTCTTTCTTAGTTTCAGGGGTTATTAGCTTTCTCACTCGCTTTGGACGACTCATTGTTACAATTGTATACTTGTATAACAAAATAGTTATACAAATAATGCGAATTTCCACATCAAAAGACGAAATTTCAACAATAACAGTGGTGCACTGGCTACACAATGAGACAAAGATGACGCCTGACACTCTTGTTGTGGGTCAGGGTACAACAATATTCATGCGCCAGGCGAAATAGTCCCGTATTCATCCGCGTTCGTTGTAGGAGTTGCGTTCGTTATAGCATTCTCAATTTTATAGGTAAAACCGTTCGTTATAGGAATATTCGTAGTAGGATCCGTTCGTTATAGCATACCCCACTGTGTATATATATATATATATATATATATATATATATATATATATATATATATATATATATATATATATAATATATATAGATATATATACACATTATTACCCCGCCTAACGCGGTTTCACTTAGCGCGTTTTACCGTATACGCGGTGCCTCGCCAGAGCTGAACTTTCACTTACCACGGATTTTTTCCACATATACGCGGTGAGTGTCCGGCTCGAGACGCTATTTTTAGATTTGCCCCACCCACCACCCTGCCTGACTGCCTGTTTTAGCTCATAAAATTCATACAAATTACCCGGCCAGAATATAATTTACATTGCTGGAATTCTTATAATTTGGTGATCATTTTGAATATAAACATCATATATTTTGCATTAGACATACAAATTTTAGATAAAATGTTTTCTCTAAGTAAATATGTTATCTTTTGTGCAAAAAATATGACATTTATATTCAAAATATTCCTGGTCTTACAAGGAATCCAGCAATGTCAATTGTATTATCCTAACTTTAGTTTGAGGTATTATTTATTAAAATTTAGTGGTTTTCCTCAAAAAATTTCTCGGAGAGGGAAGAGCCAGCAGTGTTGTGTGAGAAGAGGGGGAGGGAGTTGAGTCCATTATTTGAATGGACATTAACTTGGCGACTGTATTTCTCTATTTCTCCTAAGTATTAATTGTGTGCATATACCATCATAAAATTAAGATGTTATTTTTACTACAACATAGTTATGTGTCTTCAAAAAGTGGAGTTTGGGGGTCGGGCTGGTTTCTATTGGAATTAATCCCATATGTTCTGTTGTTCACTTAACGCGGATTTCACTTAACGCGGGACCCTCTGGGTTCTATTGACCGCGTTAAGTGGGGTACAACTGTATATATATATATATATATATATATATAATCAACGACCTCACCAGCAAGGAATCGAACCCTCAACCTACTGGGTGTGACTAGGGAACGCTTACCGGCTAGGCCACAAGGACACTACATACGAGGCACGGGCAGTTTCCCAATGAGGTTCACGGCGCCATCAGCTCGATGAACAGGCTTTGTGTGAAATATAACAGAGTCTAGAACTGCTTTTAGTGTCCTTGTGGCCTAGCCGGTAAGCGTTCCCTAGTCACACCCAGTAGGTCGAGGGTTCGATTCCTTGCTGGTGAGGTCGTTGATTGTATGTTCAAAGTCCGCGTGTTAAATGGACTAAAAATGAAGTATATATATGTACCTCGCGTTTCATACCAGCTGGATTCGGTAAAATGCTACTGACACCACATACGAGGCACGGGCAGTTTCCCAATGAGGTTCACGGCGCCATCAGCTCGATGAACAGGCTTTGTGTGAAATATAACAGAGTCTAGAACTGCTTTTAGTGTCCTTGTGGCCTAGCCGGTAAGCGTTCCCTAGTCACACCCAGTAGGTCGAGGGTTCGATTCCTTGCTGGTGAGGTCGTTGATTGTATGTTCAAAGTCCGCGTGTTAAATGGACTAAAAATGAAGTATATATATGTACCTCGCGTTTCATACCAGCTGGATTCGGTAAAATGCTACTGACACCACATACGAGGCACGGGCAGTTTCCCAATGAGGTTCACGGCGCCATCAGCTCGATGAACAGGCTTTGTGTGAAATATAACAGAGTCTAGAACTGCTTTTAGTGTCCTTGTGGCCTAGCCGGTAAGCGTTCCCTAGTCACACCCAGTAGGTCGAGGGTTCGATTCCTTGCTGGTGAGGTCGTTGATTGTATGTTCAAAGTACGGCCGATACGTACATCGTTTCTGAAGTCTTTAATTGCAAAAATATTGTCTTAAAAGGGCGAGCAATTTTTAAATTTGGCGGGCGAGCCAGCCGCACCGCGCCGCCACTATCACTGACCATGCAGACGACACGCTAGACGCACCAAAACAACAAGTGTGGTCATTGTGCATACAGTACTTCTTCTGTGAATTTCTGCCCTATTTTGTACACTTTACTCTGTGTGCAATGACTGGTGTAAAGCGTAAGAGTGGTGAAGCCAGTGGGAGTGCTACGAAACGTCAAGCAATCTCACTAGAGGTAAAAATGGACATAATAAAACTGCTTAAAAGTGGTGAAAAGTTGACCAATGTTGCCCGCAAATTTAACCTGAGTCGGTCAACTGTTAATACAATTGATAAGGGCAAAGAAAAGATCAAGGAACATGTGAAATCTGCAGTGCCAATGCAATCTACGATTATAACTAAAAGAAGAGGGAAGGTTCTGGAAGAAATGGAAAAATATCTTGCGCTGTGGATCGAGGACTGCACACAAAAACGTAAGCCTCTGTGTCTCAGTATGATTCAGGAGAAAGCCCTAAGTCTTTTCAACGACCTAAAGAAAGATCACCCTGATGATACTGTGACATTCAATGCTAGCAATGGGTGGTTTAACCGATTCAAGGTGCGAAATAAGCTGCATAATGTTCGAGTGACTGGTGAGGCGGCGAGTGCTGATTGGAAAACAGCACAGGATTTTCCAAAGAAACTCGCGGAAATTATCGAGTTACGTACATTTCGAGTTAAGTACAACCTTTTGGTCCCCATTATGTACGTAACTTGGGGACTTACTGTATATATATATATATATATATATATATATATATCTATGAAAATCCACAATGAAAACGTGGATAAGATAAATCTTGATAAAATCACACGGGAAAATGGAAACAACGGAGTACCTTAGCTTTCGTCTTTATTCAAGACATCTTCAGAGGCAACTGGATTACATGGACAGAGAGAGGCTTAAATATACAGGGTGACCTAAAAACATGAGGTCAGGTCAAAATGATGACATCCACTAATCCCCACACCAACACACACGTAGAGGAGCTTAAGAGAAGGGTGGTGACGTGACTAGTCAAGTCAGGTCAGAAAAAAGGGGACCCACAAAATAACTATCATACATCTAGATCAAAGGTTTTTAAAGCATTTTTAACCTTGGGCCACTGACAAATAAATTTATGTAACATATTATCAGTTTTGAACTGACCATCACTAAGGTTTATTGATTTTAATTCCTTAATCAAACTAGCTTCAACAAGAAGTCTTTCTGTGACACAAGATGATTTGAAAACTTCTAAGCTTTTTTCCCAAGCAATGGGGTGATTATTATTCCTAACATGAACGAACAAGGCACTGCTTTCAGATGCAGTTCTAATATTATACTTATGTTGTTTGATTCTAAGCTGCAGTGTTTTTCCTGTCTGACCTACATAATTACAATTACATTTGCTACATGGAATACAATAAACACTACCATTTACATTCAAACTTGGGCTATTCCTTATTAACATATTAGTAATGGTTGAGTCATACTTGAAAACAACATTAATATTTAGAAGCTTGGGAAAAAAGCTTAGAAGTTTTCAAATCATCTTGTGTCACAGAAAGACTTCTTGGTGAAGCTAGTTTGATTAAGGAATTAAAATCAATAAACCTTAGTGATGGTCAGTTCAAAACTGATAATATGTTACATAAATTTATTTGTCAGTGGCCCAAGGTTAAAAATGCTTTTAAAAACCTTTGATCTAGATGTATGATAGTTATTTTGTGGGTCCCCTTTTTTCTGACCTGACTTGACTAGTCACGTCACCACCCTTCTCTTAAGCTCCTCTACGTGTGTGTTGGTGTGGGGATTAGTGGATGTCATCATTTTGACCTGACCTCATGTTTTTAGGTCACCCTGTATATTTAAGCCTCTCTCTGTCCATGTAATCCAGTTGCCTCTGAAGATGTCTTGAATAAAGACGAAAGCTAAGGTACTCCGTTGTTTCCATTTTCCCGTGTGATTTTATCAAGATATATATATATATATATATATATATATATATATATATATATATATATATATATATATATATATATATATATATATATATATATACACACACACAGTTGTACCCCGCTTTACGCGGTTTCACTTAACGCGATTTCTCATATACGCGGTGCCTCGCCAGACCCGAACTTTCACTTAACGCGGTTGATCTACCCATATACGCGCAGAGTGTCCGGCTCGAGACGCTATTTTTAGATTCGCCCCACCCACCACCCGCTGCCGCCTGCCTCGCCTCTCCCTCCTCCTCCTCCCTCCCCTCCCGCCTCCGCCCCCCTCCGCCTGGGCAAGCCGCGCTGTAAGGTTGCGCAGTGTGTGTCTTTGTTGCGTTATCACTGACGTCATATGACATATCGGACTGTGATTGGCCATGCATCCCTACCCCCCTCTGCTGCTAGCTGTAATTGGTTTAAAGTAATATGACGTGTCCACCCGGGGAGGGAGAGAGGGAGGAAAGAGGACGCTGCCGCGCTAGTTTCATCCCTCCAGGTCACCCCGTGTATAGGTGCATCCATTGTTCTGTGAAATGGTCTTCCGCCGGACCACCACCGCCACCAGAGAGAAACCTTTCCTTACCTGGACCCAGCAGCCCTAAGCCCAAGAAGACACGCCGTGGCCTAAGCTACGAAGTGAAATACCAGATCATTCAAGATTTGGAGAAAGGAACACGTCAAGCTGATCTCGCGCGCTAGCATGGCATCAACGAATCTACGATTCGTACTATTAAGAAGGATGCAGCTAAGATTAAAGAACACATGAAAATCACAAAGTCTGCAGGTGCTTCAATAATCAAGTATTGCCAGAACAGGGTGCTGGTAAAGGTGGAAAATTTGCTGGTGAGTTACAGTACTTGATTCGTCAGGCAAGACGGAACATGGCGGTCGACACGCGCTCAGTGCAGGAGTACGCACGTGAACTTTACGCAGCAGTGTCATGTAAGCTGGGAATTGCAGAGCCCAAACCCTTCAATGCTTCCTCTGGTTGGCTGCATAGGCTTAAGAAGAGGAACAAGATCACCAACATCAACATTGGTGGTGAGGAAGCGAGTGCTGACCGTGTGGCGGCTAGAGATTTTCCTCCATTCTTACGTGAGGTTATGGAGGAAGGACAGTACTGTACACTGGCGACCAGGTGTTTGACATGGACGAATCTGGTCTTTTCTGGAAAAAGCTACCTTCCAAGACTTTCGTTGCCCAGTCTGCCAGCAAGGTAAGGGGTCGGAAGTTGCAGAAGGAACGCATCACCGTCCTCTTTACCACCAATGCCTCCTGTACCTGTAAACCAAAGTTATCGGTGATTCACACAGCCCGCAAGCCGCACACCTACAAGAATATGGACATGAACAAGCTTAATGTCCACTGGCTAACCGCACGTAAGGCGTGGATGTTCTCTTCTCTGTCCCTCTTCTGGTTTGACGACTGTTTTGTTCCCGACGTGAAGAAATTCTGCGAGCAACAGAATGTTCCATTCAAGATTTTGTTGCTCCTTGACAACGCACCTGGACACTCGCCCCTACTTATGGATCGTTACCCCAACGTAAAAGTGGTCTTCCTTCCTCCCAACACTACGTCATTAATCCAGCCCATGGACCAGGAGTTGATCTGCAATGTGAAAGCTGCGTACTCTGCAAAGAAGTTCAAGCTCCTGAGCGACTCTACCAACACCAAGGATGAGTTGCGTAAGCTGGGTGACACCGACAGCGAGAGTAAAATTGACGAGGACAAGGAACAAGAGGTGGCGACTCAAGAAGTTCTCGTCAAACAATTTTGGAAGAAGTTTAACGTCAAACAAGCTGTAGACTTCTTGGTGGAGGCATGGGGTCAGCTGTCTATTGCTACGATTTGTCACGTATGGAGACATGTGTTGCATGGCATACCAGCTGAGAGGAGGAGTCAACCTGTGACCGATGAGGTTCAGACTGTTGCAGTAGCAGTGGACCTTGCCAGAGAAGCTGCGCACAATATTACACCTGAAGGCTTCTCTGAGACCACCAACGAAGACATCCTGGATGTGATCAGAGATCCTGAAGTGACTGCCGACGAGATGTTGGAAGATGATCACGTCAGTGAAGAGGAAGAAGGTGTGTCATTCTCCGAAGAACACAAGTTAAGTCATAGTGATATTAAGGGTGCCATGGAGTGTGCAGAAAAAATGAAGTCCTTCCTTTCCCGCGACAATGACGATGACTGCTATGAAGTCTTCCATACCCGGCTGGTGCAAGCTATGGAGCCGTACATCAAGGTGTATCAAGACAACATTAACACTAGCCGTCAAAAAAGCATTTCCGAGCTCTTCGCCCGCAACCCACCACAGCCAGCCAGAGCCAGTGATAGTGACAGTGAAGGTGACTTTGAGGGATTTGTTAGGGAAGCCCTGACAACTGTAACTGATAGTGATGGTGATGCACCTACTAATGGTGATTCACCTGAGGGCCAGTAATCTGCCCTCTGCCTCGGAACCAGCCTCCATCCCCGTATGCCGACCCATTCTTCTACTAACGTAAGTGTTACACCTAACTTTTAGTTTTCCTAACCTAACCTTTATTTTTCCTAACTAAACCTTTATTTTTCCTAACCTAACCTCTTCTATATTACTTGTTTGTTCATACCATCATAACGTTAAGATAAAATTTTTACTACAACATAGTTGTGTGTCGTCAAAAAGTTGGAGTTTGGGGATCGGGCCAGTCTCTATTGGAATTAATCCCATATGTTCTGTTGCTCACTTAACGCGGTTTTCACTTAACGCGGCACCCTGTGGGTTCAATTGACCGCGTAAAGTGGGGTACAACTGTGTGTGTATATATATATATATATATATATATATATATATATATATATATATATATATATATATATATATAGTATATATATATATATATATATATATATACAGTGACCCCTCGTTTAACGAACGCCTCGGTTAACGAAATTTCGGTTAACGAACTGCCTTCCATAAGGATCTTCAATTCGGTTAACGAATTTCTTAGGAACCGACCTCAACATGTTTTTGCTTGCACTGACCAGGCAACCAGCTTTAGTATCAGTCCGCCAATACATTAATCGGTTCTAGGGCTTAAATTCCTTACTATTTTAGTAAATATCAAGAAGTTTATACTATTCAATAATTTTAAAAGTTTAATATTAAATTTTTTAGTCATTTTAACAATTATTGAACATAATTGAAGGTAAAGTGACTAGTTTAATGCGCGGCATCCAGCCTCTTAACACAGCAAACAGGCGTTAGTCTCTCTGTTTTCACTGGAGGTAACATCTTGCTTGAGACTCTCTTCAACTAAATGCTTTTTTTCTGTGTTTCCAAGCAAATTATTGGTCATTTTGAAATATATTTTACATATTGACAATATATAATGCAGTGCAGTGTTGATTTAAAGAAAATAATCTTGAATTACACCAAGAGAGCTAAAATTCTATGGGTGAAATGGCGCCATGGGGTGACTTCTCTTCCACCCCAATGCCTTCTCTTCTTCCTTCTCCTCCACCCCCATTCTAAATCCCATCATCATCATCATCATCCAGGAGCCTTCTACAAATACACCTCAAAGTAAGTGAACTTTTCTACCATTTTTGTTGAATTTAGGAAATTTTCGGTGAGCTGGAACCAATTACCCAAAAACCCATTGAAACAATGGTTTCGGTTAACGAACTTTTCGGTTAACGAACGACCTTCTGGAACGGATTGAGTTCGTTAACCGAGGGGTCACTGTATATATATATATACAGTCAACCCTCACTTTACGCGGTCCCACATTCCGCGTTTCCACGTTTACGCGGTGCCCTGCCAGAACCCAGGATGCTCACATCCCGCGGTGGGTATACCCCTTTACACGGTGAAGTATAATTTTTTTATTAAGCTCATAAAATTCATACAAATTATCCGGCCAGAATATAATTTACATTGCTGGAATTCTTACAATTTGATGATCATTTTGAATATAAACATCATAGATTTTGCATTAGACATACAAATTTTAGATATAATGTTTACTCTGAGTAAATATGTTATCTTTTGTGCAAAATATATGACATTTATATTCAAAATATTCCTGGTCTTACAAGGAATCCAGCAATGTCAATTATATTATCCTAACTTTAGTCTGATTTATTATTTATTACTAAAAAGGTAAACAGTCTGGTATTCCCACACATTTATCTAGTAGGGACGTTGGGGGGGAGGGACCGGCGACCGACCATCTGTTACCGTGTGAAGAATATTTTTTTTTTTATTAACTGAAGATTTTTATTTTAGCTCATAAAATTCATACAAATTACCCGGCCAGAATATAATTTACATTGCTGGAATTCTTACAATTTGATGATCATTTTGAATATAAACATCATAGATTTTGCATTAGACATACAAATTTTAGATATAATGTTTACTCTGAGTAAATATGTTATCTTTTGTGCAAAATATATGACATTTATATTCAAAATATTCCTGGTTTTACAAGGAATCCAGCAATGTCAATTATATTATCCTAACTTTAATCTGAGGTATTATTTAATACTAAATGTTAAAATCTAGTTTTTTCACCCAACCTTTCTCTTTAAGGGAGGGTTGGTGGGGGGTGGGGGAAGGGTTGGAAAGGACCGACCATCTGGGGCTTGGAAGAGGGGGGGAGGCAAGGTGGGGTACTTTGATTGACAGATAGTGTAGTGAAGAATATTTTTTTTTTTTATTAACTGAAGATATTTGTTTTAGCTCATAAAATTCATACAAATTACCCAGCCAGAATATAATTTACATTGCTGGAATTCTTACAATTTGATGATCATTTTGAATATAAACATCATAGATTTTGCATTAGACATATAAATTTTAGATATAATGTTTACTCTGAATAAATATGTTATCTTTTGTGCAAAATATATGACATTTATATTCAAAATATTCCTGGTTTTACAAGGAATCCAGCAATGTCAATTATATTATCCTAACTTTAGTTTGAGGTATTATTTATTACTATACCTGGTTTTCCCCCCAAAATTTCTCAGAGAGGGAAGAGCCAGGGAGTGTAGTGTGAGAAGAGGGGGAGGGAGTTGAGTCCATTATTTGAATGGACATTAACTTGGCGACTGTATTTCTCTATTTCTCTTAAGTATTAATTGTGTGCATGTACCATCATAAAATTAAGATGTTATTTTTACTAGAACTTAGGTATTGTGTTGGAAAAAGTGGAGTTTGGGAGTCAGCTGGTCTCTATTTCATTTAATCCCATATGTTATGTTATTCACTTTACGCGTTTCTCACTTTCCGCGGTACCCTGTGGGTTACATTAACCGCATAAAGTGAGGGTTGACTGTACATATATACACAGGTGCTCCCCGACTTACGACTGCTTGGAGTTACTACGACTGCTTGGAGTTACGTCCGTCAGTACTTACGACCTGCTCTGACCTTACGACCGTACGGACATACGACTGCGGCAGTCGTGACCAAAAATATTTTCAAATGACGAGCGCATTTTCTATACCGAAATGTTTCTGTCCTGGGCGAGAGTGTGGCGCAGCTCGGGTCGCCGCCGCGTGGGTACTCTCACTCAGTGGAGCGCTTAGTTGGTGTTTGGCTATAGTACCCTATACTGATCGCGCTGTGAACTTTCGTTATTATGGTATTTAATTGACTTTATAATGACTGGAAAGCGCAAAAGTGAGAGTGCTGGTGGTGCTCCAAAGAAAAGGAGACAGGCAATTACTTTTGAGATGAAAATGAAGATAATAACACAGCATGAGAATGGAAAAACTGAAGCAACAATCTCAAGTGACCTAGATTACTCACACTCGACTATATCCACTATTCTGAAGGACAAGGAGCGTGTTCGTGATGTAGTGAAAGGAACAACACCTATAAAGGGAACTATAATATCAATGAGAAGACAAGGTCCTATTCACGATATGGAAAAATTATTGGTGATATGGATAGAAGACCAGATACAGAAGCGTGTACCCTTAAGCCTTCTAACCATACGGGCTAAAGCAAGAAGCCTGTTCCAAGGCCTGAAGGAGCAGGCAGGAGATGATGTGATCAAACCTTTACAGGAAGTCATGGGGGGTTTGATAGATTTAAAAAAAAACGCTACAGTCTACACAATGTTAAGGTGAGTGGAGAGGCAGCTAGTGCCGATGTTGGTGCTGCCGAAGCTTTTAAGGAGGAGTTACATGAAGCAATTGTGGAAGGAAATTATTTGCCTGAGCAAATATTCAATGTGGATGAGACTGGATTATTGTGGAAGCGCATGCCTGAGCGGACATACATCCACAAAGAGGCGAAAACAATGCCAGGATTCAAGGCATTCAAGGACAGAATTACACTTCTGTTGGGGGGGAATGTTGCTGGTTTCAAGCTAAAGCCCTTCATGATCTATCATTCAGAGAACCCCAGGGCTTTCAAACATGTCAGCAAGCACACACTGCCAGTGTTTTATCGCAGTAATAAGAAAGCCTGGATGACCTTAGAACTGTTTGAGGATTGGTTCATGACTTGTTTCATTCCACGAGCCAAGGAGTATTGTCTGCAACAACGGATTCCATTCAATATTTTGCTGATTTTGGATAATGCTCCGGGACACCCACCACACATGGACGACATGCACCCTGATGTTAAGGTAGTCTACATTCCACCTAACACTACCTCTATCATCCAACCCATGGATCAAGGTGCTATTGCTGCCTTTAAAGAGTATTATTTACGCACGACCTTCGCTCAGGCTGTT
This sequence comes from Homarus gammarus, assembly GCA_958450375.1. NCBI lineage: Eukaryota > Metazoa > Arthropoda > Malacostraca > Decapoda > Nephropidae > Homarus > Homarus gammarus. The sequence continues at coordinate 1,385,255 of CAUDMG010003421.1, read as the reverse complement.
GCTGCTACTGAAGGTGAGAAAACGCTCAGAGAGTTTTGGAAGGAGTACAACGCTATGTCATGTATAAAGAACATTAGTACAGCATGGGATCAGGTTACAAAACATTGCATGAATGGAATATGGAAGAAAATTCTGAAAAGATATGTGAACAGTTTCAAAGGATTTAATGAAGATAAAGCAATTTCAGAGATTAGTAACAAGATAGTGGAGTTGGGTAAACAGCTGGAGTTAGAAATTGATAATGAAGATGTTGAGCAGTTGGTTGAAAATGTAGCAGAAGAGCTCAGTAATGAGGATCTTATTGAACTGGATGCACAGAAAATTGCAGAGGAAGAAGAGAGTCAAAATGTAGAAGACCCTGCACCGTCCAAAAAATTTTCAGTGAAACAAATGGCAGAAGCATTTGCTACTATTAATAAGGGGATGCAAATGTTTGACGAAATGGATCAAAATGTTGAGTGTTTTGCAAAAGTTGACAGAATGATCCAAGATGCACTTGCTTGCTACAGGAAAATTTACAATGAAAAGAAAAGGTAAACTGTGCAGTCTAAATTTGACATATATTTTAAGAAGTCCCCCATTGACGTCTCCTCAAGCCCCACCAGTGCTGTCTCTTCACTCCCGAAAGATGATCAAATACCTTCAACAAGCAAGTATCCCCTGTATGCTAACATGTCTGAAGAAAGCGACATTGATGACCCACCCAGCCCTGTTTTATTAGAAAATTATGGGGGCCCCGTAATACAGTAACACTGTATTAATTTTTCATTATTGATTACTGTACAGTATTTTATTTTAGATTTTCTATTTATTATTTTTTTGCATTTTCGACTTATGACCTGGATTTGGGTCCCTAACCCCATCGTAAGTCGGGGAGCAGCTGTATTTAGTTTTCCTTCCCATGTAATATTCACTCATTTGGTTTTGTTTTATTCTTAGGTCTAATTGCATCAGATAGTTTTTCAGGGAGAGTAAACGCTTCTGTTTTTGTTACTGGAAGGCCTCTCTGCTCTTCCTTGATTTTACAGCCATTTCCTCACACAGTTTTCTTTAAATTTAAATGTTTCTTTAATAAAAAAATCCTCTTATTTTCTTCCTGCTGCAACCTCTTCTACTTTAACATGCTTCTATACCTACTGCTGGAGAGTCTTATGTTCCTACACATCATAGGGTCCTTTTCCTGGAGGACACACACACACATGCTGTACAACACTGACCTCCTGGGGGACACACACATACCCGACAGCCCTGACCTCCTGGGGAACACACACACCTGCCTTACAACCCTGACCTTCTGGGGGACACACCCAACAGCCTTAAAGCCCTGATCTCCTGGGAGACACACACATGCCGTACAACCCTGAGCTCCTGCAAGATGCACACATTCCCTACAGCTCTGACCTCCTGGGGGACACATACCCCACAGCCCTGACCTCCTGGGGGACACACACATGCTTTACAGTCCTGACCTCCAGGGGGCCACACACACACATGCCCTACAACCATGACCTCCTGGGGGACACATACCTTACACCCCTGACCTCCTGGTGGACACATACACACATGCTTTACAGCCCTAACCTCCTAGGGACACACACATGCCCTACAGCCCTGACCTCCTGGGGGACACACACACACATACCCTACAGCCCTGACCTCCTGGGGGGACACACACATGCTCTACAGCCCTGACCTTCTGGGGGACACACACACACATGCTCTACAGCCCTGAATTCCTGGGGGACACACACACACATGCCCTACAATCCTGACCACCTGCGAGACACACACACATGCCCTAAAACCCTGACCTCCTGGGGGGACACATACCCTACAGCCCTGACCTCCTTGGAGAGACACACATGCCCTACAGCCCTGACCTCCTGGGGGACACACACATGCCCTACAGCTCTAACCTCCTGGGGGACACTCACACACCTGCCCTACAGCCCTGAGGTGGGCTGTTGTAGAAGAACAGGTGAATCGATCCAGAGGAATGTGAGTTGAGTATTGCTGGATATGACTCATTTACGAACCTTTCTCAAGAAACTTGCAAGAAGGGAGTGGTTATCTATGCTAGGCAAGACCTTTGAGCCAGCCAGGCGAGGGTACAAGGAGAGGATGTTTTTGAAGAGTCCAAGTGGTGCAAAATTAAATTAAAGGGGAGGGGGGAGGACTTACTTATTGTCGGGTGTATCTACAGATCCCCAAACTATGGCCCACTAAATCAAAGGAACTTAAGAGCCTTAATAGACAACGCAGCAATACTCAACCCTAACCACCCCTTTATCATGGGGAACTTTAACTATGGGGACATCGACTGGAGAAACGAGTTCACCCCAAATGACTTGAATAACCCTGCTACTCTTTTTGTAGAAACTATGAGAGATAATTTTCTGTTCCATCATGTTAGAGACCCAACACATTACAGAGGGGAGCAAACACCCAAGCCACTAGACTTCATCATAACAAACGAGGAGGGTATGGTGGCCAAACTGGAACACCTTGGCCCAGTTGGCACCAGTCACCATATAGTGTCGTCATTCAGATTTAACTTTTACCTAGTTCAAGATAAGGCCAGGCCAAGGTGCAAATATTACAGGGGAAATTACAACGGGATGAGGGAAGAGATGAGGGGTATCCACTGGCCTGACTCATTAAGGCACAAGAACGCAGACACTACACTGACCCAGTTGATCGATAAATATATACCCAAGACCAAACCCAGTGCTTCTAGGAATACGAGGGGATCCCTACACATGAACCATGCGGCGGTCGACAAAGTTAAGAAGAAAACCCAGAAATTCAAGACGTGGGTTGGGTCAAACGATGAGCAGGACGTGAGGATGTATGCAAGAGCCAGAAACCAAGCAAAGATAGAGTGTAGAAGGGCTGAAAAGGAGTTCCAGAGGCTGGTTGCAAGCGAGGTTAAGTGAAACCCAAAGGCGTTTTACCGCTATGCAAAATCGAAATTAAAAACGCGAGTAGGAGTATCAGACCTGAGGCTTGAAGATGGTAGTTACGCAGATTCTGGCCAGAATAAAGCTGAGGCATTGAACAGCTTCTTTTCCTGAGTGTTCACAAGAGAGGATGCGATTAACCTTCCTGCGTTTGAGGACAGACGGTTCAACACAGCACTGACCCACATTGGGTTCACAGAAAAGGGTATTAGAAATAAACTGTCAAAGCTAAAGGTCCATAAGAGTCCCAGCCCTGACACAGTGCATCCCAGAGTGCTAAGAGAGTTGTGCAACGAGCTTGCCGAGCCCCTGAATATCCTGTTTTGTAAATGCCTGGATGAGCAAAAGGTCCCCAGTGATTGGAAAGTGGCTTATGTGAGTCCTATCTTCAAGAAGGAGGATCGTCACTCCACGAACAACTATAGACAGGTGAGCCTGACCAGCATAATATGTAAAGTACTTGAGAGTATTATCAGAGATGCTGCGATGGAACATCTACTACGAAACAACCTTGTAAAGGATTACCAACACGGTTTTATGTTGGGGCGCTCCTGCTTAACGCAAATGCTCAAGGTATTGGATGTTTGGACCCATATTCTAGAATGGGGTGGTAATATCGACAATATATACAGTCGACCCTCGTTAATTTCGACCCCTTTAATCCGGATTTCGGATAATTCAGACAAAATCTGAACAAACTTTTCTTTTTTTTTTTTTTTATTTGTAGGAATATTACCTACGCGGACCTCAAGCTAAAATGCTGGTCCACCCACTGCTGGGATAAAACACCAGAGTCTTTTTGGTAAAATGTAACATCTCCACCACTAGTGTGGGGGGGGGGGGGGGGGGGGATGCAACTTTTAGCTTCAGACATGAAAAATATTTACCATTTACTGCCAGTAAACAATGGAAACGTAAAATATGTACCAATTAGTAATGAAAAGTTGTGCAGTTCCTTCAGCAGATGAAGCTCACCAACTTACAATAGGCTAAATTACCTTACAATGTGTTTTCAGAAGTCTATGTTGAAGTTCTTAGCACAGGCTAACTTATCATATCATATACGGTATCACAGTTCTCATTGATCTACAAAAAATACCGGTAATGAAAACCTTTTCGATATTTTACACTTAATATAATACCCGGTAATCTACTTCAATCTCCTATTGTTAACAACGACACATGACGCACCACCAGCTGTATCAGCTAGACGGTACACGTGTTTTTCGAATCGTTTTCAGTTAAAAAACTGTTACATCACATGTATATTTTACCTTAACTGCGCCTGAATGAATATATTCTCAGAAATAAATAGTAGTTTTGCTGAAACGTGATGTATTTCAATGTAAAATAGGATAAAATACATGACGAAAACAAAAGATTTTACCTAACCTTCTGATGTTCAAGAGAAGTTACTCGTTTTTTTAATAGTTTTTGGTTAAAACACTGTTATATTACAATGGTATTCTATTCATACTGTGCTTGATATAATGCATTCACGGAAATGTAATATTTTTGCTGAAATGACGTACGTATTACAGTGGAAAGTGGGATAAAATCATGACGAAAACAATTGACTTTCGGTTTCTTTCGTTCAAAAGATGTTACCGTAATCGCTTTTCGATTGGTTTTCAGTTAAAAAACTGTTGTATTACAATAATATTCTATCCCAATTGACTTGAATAAATACTACGATACCATATTTCTGAATATTTTCATTAAAATCCATCAAAATCATTTTCCTTGTCATCGTCTGTAGCACCAAACAGCTTCTCCCAGTCCTCTCCTTGAACAGGGCTAGAGGGTACACGTTTTTCGAACCGTTTTCAGTTAAAAAACTGTTACATCACACGTATATTTTACCTAAACTGCGCCTGAATGAATATATTCTCAGAAATAAATAGTAGTTTTGCTGAAACATGATGTATTTCAATGTAAAATAGGATAAAATACATGATTCTGGAATTGTCCAAAAGATGGGTCATGAGGCAGCTTTGTGCGCGCGTGAGTCACGCCAGTCATTCTTGACCTAGCGCCATATTCGAGTATCAGTGCTGTGATGCCCTGCAATTTTCATTGATATTTCAGGAATTAGGCATCTTTCAGCCTTGTACAGGTTGTACCTCTCTAGTCCGGCAACCTCGGGACCTGACCGGTGCCGGACCATGGAAATTGCCGGACCATGGAAATTCACCCTTTTCCTGGATAGATAGTGACTTTTGCTTATGCCTGGAAGCACTAGCACCACTTTCTCTGCGTCATGGTCTCTTTGAAGACATATTGAAGGGTTAAATGTCGTATAGTAGCTTCTCAAATTTCGCGAGTTTTTAATTCTTAACGTATTTTATTGGAACACACAAAAAAATAAATAAATAAAAATTTTGACGGCAGAAACTTGAATTTCGACGGGTTTGAACGGCCCGCCAACGTGCAGACGACGTGCATAATCGTGTAAACAGCGTCATTTCTCTTATGTACAAAAGATTCATTATTGTTTATTACTGAATGTCTTTTTTATTGAATTAATGTTTATATGTGCAAAATGACCAATACAATTCATTAATAATACGTAGAAAATTAAAACACATGAGGAAATGACACAGCATTGTTTTCGTTGATTACAAAACCAGTGACTGACTGGTTCTACATATAAAACTGAAGAAAGTAAGACCTTGGTTGTAGCTGTAGTAAAATTAATATGGTTGTTTTAAGTAATGTTATTTAATGTTAATAAATGGAACAATAGAAGTAGCTAACGATAATGGTAAAGAAAAAGAGAGATCACATATGTAAGTGCGCATGCGCACACATGAAAACATATCGTCATTACTTTACATAAGAATATGAAAGCAACACTTATTTACTGTTCATATATATTTTAATTAATGTTTCTGAATTTGTTTTTATCGAATTAATGTACGTGTGTGCAAAATTAACAATACAATTTATTAATAATACATGGAATATTAGAGGAGACGAGACCGCTGCCGGCATTGTTTATGTTCAAGCTTACGAAACCAGTGACTGATTGGTTCTACATATAAAACTGAAGAAAATAAGACCCTGAGTTTAGCTGTAGTAAAATTAATGTAAAAAATGAATATGGTTGCTTGAAGTACCTGTAATGTTATTTAATGTTAATAAATGGAACAATATAAGTAGCTAACCATTAATGGTAAAAAAAAAAGTGAGACTGCTCGTATGTAAGTGCGCACATGTGAAAATATATCGTCATTACTCTACATAAGAATATGAAAGCAACACTTATTTACTGCTCATATATATTGAAGGGTTAAATGTTGTACTCTGTATAGACAAGCAGAGAGAGAGAGAGAGAGAAACAACCGAACTGCCGGATGTAAACAAACCGTAATTTCCCGCGGCTTTTTTTTTTTTAACCTGGGATTAGCCCACCCGGGCATAGATCACTGACCCACATTGGGGCCTGAGGGGCAAAAATTTAATACTCCTGTAATAATAATAATAATTCAGATAAGTATAAAAAAAAAAAAAAAAAAAAAAAAAAAAAAAAAAAAAAAAAAAGCTGCCTATCTACCTATTGGGCAAACTAAAATCGTTCCGGACCACGGGAGTTTCCGGACCACAGAATGCCGGACTAGAGAGGTACAACCTGTATTTTACATCATGACTTCAAGGGGGAGTAAAACGCCGAAGAGTTAGTATGTGACCCTTTCTGTGAACCAGAAACTGGAACTTATAAGGAAGTTAGAGGCTGGTGCTTCGGTGTCTAGAGTTTGTGATGAGTATGGTGTTAAAAAGCAAACAGTTTCAGACATACGCAAAGCTAAGGACAAACTCATTGCATTTTCTTTGAAATATGATGTTGATGCAACTTCTAAATCATCATCTGTTGGTGCAAGGAAGCGTATGAGAGTGGCAAAAGATACAAATCTTGAGGAGGCAGTGACGAAGTGGTTTGTGCAGCAACGATCCTGTGGTAATGTCGTCCGTGGTGTAGAAATACAAGCTGCTGCTGTTAAGCTAGCAAGTCATATGGGCATCGAGAATTTCAAAGCTAGTGACGGGTGGTTATGGCGATTTAGAAATCGCCATGGAATGTGTAATAAAATTACCCATGGTGAAGCTGGTAGCACACCCACCGAGGACATCGAACCATTCAGGGAGAGGCTAAATGACTTAATTAAGAGTGAAGGGCTCCTGATTTCCCAAGTCTATAATGTAGATGAAACTGGGTTGTATTAGCGGTCCCTACCCCGGAATACCCAAACTTTCAAGAATGAAGCCTCCTTATCTGGTCGTAAAGTAAGTAAGGAATGATTTTCAGCATTGTTTTGTGCGAACACAGACGGTATGCACCGTTTAAAGTTAGTGGTGGTGGGAAAGTCAGCACCATCTACCAGTGCATTATTACCACTCCAAGAAATCGTGGTTCAACATGCAAATCTTTAGTGAGTGGTTTTTCCCGCATTTCATTCTTGCAGTGCGAAAATATCAAGATGTCCTCAAACTTCCTGCTGCTGAGGTGAAGGCGCTACTAATTTTGGACAACGTACCTGCTCACCCAGGTGCTGACAAACTTGTCAGTAATGATGGTAAAATAAGATGCATGTTCTTGCCACCCAATGTTACCTCCCTGATCCAGCCAATGGATCAGGGTATAATTGTAGCCTGCAAGAGAATATACCAACGAAGATATCTGGACGAAGTTCTTGCGGTTATAGAAGAAGAGGAAGATCTTACAGAAGACACACGAGGACAAAGAACTGTTAATAACGTCAAGAACTACAACCTCAAGTATGCAATATTCAACTTTGCAGCTTCATGGAAGGCACTGAAGACTACCACTCTAGCCAATGCTTGGAAAAAACTTTTGTACAATGTGGAGGTAGAATATGATTTCGAAGGATTCGAGGTTAGGGACTTTCATCGTATCCTTCAGAGGGCGGGCGAAAATGATGTCACAGAAGACGACATCAGAAACTGGCTAGAAGACACAGAGGGTGACCCTGGATACCAAGTCTTAACAGAAGAAGAAATAGCGGATGAAGTTCTTGTTGGTGACAGCAGAGAAAGTGAAGATGAGGAAGACGAAGAACCATTGCCCAACAAACCCAAACTCTCTGTTATACGAGAATCCCTTGATAATGTCATTTCATACATTGATTGTTCAGCAGAAAATGATGATATTCAGCATTGCTATCAACATTTGAGAGCCGTTAGGGAACTCATTATCCAGAGGCAACATCATCAAGGTAAACAACTGAAACTAGACTCATTCTTCAAGCCAGTTCATCCCAACCCTGCTGCAGCTGTTGAGCCTGCTGATGATATTGATGACCCTCCTGCTGCTGACTCAGGCCATCCTCAGTCACCTCAGCCTTCTACAAGTGGGGGACAAGGATCGGTGGAGCATCATAGCTCTACTGACTCCGAATAACATGTTATCACCTCTACCCCCCACCTCCACCACATCAAGCTCATCTGTCATCTACCAAAGGTAAATGAAATTAACATATTGTAATGTTTTATATAGCTAGTTATATGATGTTTACAGTACAATACAGTATTTCCTGTATTTTTGTTACTGTGTATCATGTTCAGCGTACAGTGTATATACGGTATTATATTTCCTAACCTAACCTAAATCGGTTAGTTCGGTCAATCGGCTAAAACGGACACCCTCCCCCCTATTAGTCCGAATTATCGAAGGTCGACTGTACCTAGATTTTTGCCAAGGCTTTTGACAGTGTACCCCACGAAAGGCTGAAAATCAAACTGGAAGGGTAGGGAATTTGGGGAAATGTCCTAGTGTGGATAGAAGACTTTCTACATGACCACAAGCAGTGTGTGGTGATTAATGGCATGAAATCATCATCTGTACCTGTCACAAACGGGGTACCACAGGGCAGTGTATTTGGCCCGCTGTTGTTTGTTTGTTTAATAAATAACATGCCTGACGTTGTACACTCCCCCATACAAATGTTTGCCGATGACGCCAAGTTATATCAGGAAATCAAGAACCATGCGGACTGCGAAGAGCTGCAGAAGGATCTCTATGAGCTCCAAGAATGGTCGAAGAAATGGCGGCTGAGATTCAATGTCACGAAGTGTAAGAGCATGCACCTGGGGCGTACCAAGGGTAAGAAGGAGTATCATATGTCCCAACGGGATGGAGAAATTGCACTATTTGAAACTGAATGTGAGAAGGACCTAGGTGTGTAAGTTGACAATGAGCTGAAGTTCTCGGGCCATTGCGAGAAGAAGGTAAATCCGGCAAATAAATTATTGGGTCTTATAAGGTCGTTCAGATATCTCGACGGTCCGTCCCTTGTAATGATCTTCAAGAGTGAAGTGCTTCCCCATCTGGAGTACTGTCACCCCATGTGGTCCCCGAGATATGCTAGGGACTGTCAGTTGGTTGAAAATGTTCAAAGGAGGGCCACCAGACTGGTGCCTGCACTTCAGCACCTCACTACCCTGAGTGAATGGAGCACCCTAACTTGCCTAGCTTATACTACAGACGGGCAAGGGGGGATCTAGTTGAGATGTATAAGCATTTCAGGGGGCACTACTCAGTTGAGTGTCCTTACTTGGAGCTGGCTGACGCTTGCCCCACAAGGGGTCACAGCTCAAGATTGAAGAAGCCGTAGGTCCAGAAAACTGTGAGGGCGAACTTTTTCGGAGTGAGAGCTGTGAACTCTTGGAGCAATCTACCAGAAAGTGTTGTGACGGCACCAAGTGTGAGCTCTTTCAAGACCAGACTTGACCAACACTGGAGCAGGTTCAGATACATTCAGGAGCCGGTGCATGCCCAGTACTTGCCAACAGTGCGTAACAGAGACGTGACTGATCGCCCAAGCGACTAACGAGCCGATCAATGGTGAAGAGGATAAAAGAAATGAAATCAACTGATGTGACACCTACAGCTCAGTTATTCGTTTTTGTCCGTGGTGTAACAGACGACTTCACTGTTCAAGAAGAAAACTTGTCGGTCTCAGATCTCTGAAGAGGCAAACTAAAGGGAGTGACTTGCTAGTGGACTTTTGGAGCAAATTAGAACTACTGAGTTATATATAGACAATTTAGTTGGCATAACAACTGATGGGGCTCCTTCGATGATTGGTAAGTACAATGGTATAGTGCCACTGTTGATCAAACACCTGGGACAGCGCAAAAATGAATTGATAGTTTCACTGCAAAATACATCAACAGAATTTGTGTGGGATAGAACAGAACTTTGAATATGTATTGAAAATTTTAGTTTCAACAGTAAACTTCATAAAATCGCAAGCTTTGAACTATCGCCAATTCAAGCAGTTTCGAGAAGAAATTGAAACTGAGTATGGTGATCTAGTGTTTTTCACTGAAGTCAGGTGGTTAAGTTGGGGAAATACACTGCAATGATTAATCAACCTCCTGGATGAAATAGTGATAATTCTTAATGAAAAGGGTGAAAATGTGGAGCGGTTTTGCGATCTGGCATTTCTTGTTGATATGACCAGTCATTTAAATAGCTTGAATACCAAACTTCTAGGGAGTTACCAACTTGTTTTGCAAGTTGCAAAACATGAGTCAGATTTTGAATAAAAACTTAAGCTGTTTCATCAAAGAAGAGTTGGGACACTTTCCGACATGTCAAACTATGCTTAAAAAGCACAATGTACATCACAAAGCTGAAAACTATGGAACAACAATAGGAAATCTCCGAAAAGTGTTTGATAGGCAAAATGCGGACATCAAGAAAGAGCAGAAAAATTCGCAACTGTTCAGCAATCCCTTCTCTCTATCACCTGAAGACGTTGAACTAGAGGCCCAGTTAGAACTGATTGATCTCCAGAATTTTTGAGAGTCTTCATGCTAATTTTATGGAAGGGAACTTGCTCAATTTTTACAAGTGCTTGCCTAAAGATCAGTATCCATATTTGAGAAATAAGGCTGCTATTTATGCATGCTTATTTGACTCTACATATATCTGTGAGCAAATATTTAGTCTGTTGAATCTTAACAAGTCCCAGATTCAAAATATGCTAAAGGACGAAAATTTGCACTCCGTTTTGCGACTGGCAACCACAAAGTTGACCACAACAACAAGAAGCTCGCCTCAGTCACAATGTCAAACATCACATTAAGAAAAACTTGTCACGTGTTATGCCAGGTAAGCACAATGTTTTTCATCATTAATTTTTTTGGTAATTGGCCTTTTTATAAAGTTACAGATTAAAATTAATTATGTGTGACAGCAAATTCTTGGTTATCTCTAGTCTAAGTAAGAGCATTATATTTGATTTTAAAAAGAATATTAGTGCATTTAAGTAGGGAATTTGAATTGGTAATTAAAACATCTAATTATGGTTACTCATAAATCATGCAGCCCTCGCATACGAGTTAGTTTGGTGATGTGGTCCCAGAAGCGAAAAGGTTATGCATCTGCGACCTGACCTAACCTAACCTACCTAGCCTCACCCCTAATGTGTAAGAAACTTACCTTAAGTAAGAGATACAGGAGGATACTGATGCTACTTGAATGAGGAAGTGGCCATCAGTGTCCGTCTCTTATCACAGTACCATGCATGGTGATCTTCAAGGTACTGACACTCTGAATTACATCTTGGACACTTTACAGATGAAACAAGAACACCGTGAGCCCTAAAAATGTTAACGGTTACTGCTTCATTGTCCAAAATGCGCTGAATAATAAGACAGCTAGCCAATGTACATCCTTCTCACACAGACGCCATCTTCCAACTGGCCGCGAATCGAGACTCATGCTGATGGGCGCATGAGTATTACGTCACATCAGCACTCACACTGATTGGTGCACACGACTATGACCTCACATCAACACTCACGCTGATTGGCCGAATATTATAAAATAAAAGTTAAAACACCTCGAAAACTATAAATTTTCGATGGAAACACTATAGAATTGGGTTTTTTTCTCTTTCTCCCCATATTTGACTCAATATTCAGTTAGATGTTGGCAACTACTAAATATTAACCCTCAAAAGTGATTCTTAACTTTTTAACAAGTTAGGAAAGGTTAGGTAAGGTTTTCAAAGGTTAGTTTGGTGTTCTTTTCAGTATTTTACCCCACATTATCCCTCAACTTCAAAGCCCTGCTCACAGTGAACAACAAATATTGTTGGTAATTGGCGGGTTGCATATAACGGCCCATTTGCAAAGGAGATGAAGGTCAGATTCACTTAACACAACACAAAATACACTAAGAAATCCTATTTTTGTTTAGTTTATTGTGTACCTAAAACAAATCTTTACCTAATATTTTTAAAGTGACATGGCCTAACCTAAAAAAGAATGGTATTATTACAGTTTCAACCACAACTCAGAGCAATTTTGTGTTTACCATTAGTTATATCTTGTCAATAGGAACAACTTTTTCTAATATCACTTCTGTCACCAATGAATATTAACCGAGAAAGTAAATTCACTTAAGAAATTAACATAAATCTTGCAGTCTCTGGGTGTCGTCTGTTTGTTTACAGCCGACCCGTTCAGTGTGAGCGTACTCTCATGTCCACAAAAAATGTAAAATAACACCAATATGCTTCAAAAAAGTTGCTTTCAATGGTACCAGATATCAAAATAAATGCTTTCTGTGATTATTATTTAGTTTAGCACACCTTAAAATCCCATAGCAGCACTTACTTTTTGGCAATTTCTACCTCATATATACATTCCTCAACCCTCGAAGCCTCTTGTAAACACATTTCTTTCAGAAAAATCGCACAAGTGAGGAACTCCTAAGATATTAGATCAATAAATCTCCTCCCACCATTTCTTGTCCCACCGTGAGCTGTCTGGAGCCGTGAGGCATGTCACACCACCAGCCGCCGCAGGGGTTAGGTTAAGGTAGGTTAATTTAGCGAAAGTTAGGGGTCTAGATGTTTTGGTTTCTGATGTATTTGGATGTATTTTGTTCAGATCTCACCTTCGTTTTTTTATGAAAAATAGCCGTTTTTGATCAAGGATGACTTGTATCTTTTTAAAAAATTACACATTTCCCATGGAAATGAAGGTCAGATCTGGGTCAATATTTAGAAAATGACACCAGGCAACTGAACATTAGGATAGGATTTCTAGTGTAAATCATTGTGTTAAATACAAAAGTGGTCCCTCGGTTAATGAGCGCCTCGGTTAACGAGATTTCGATTAACGAGTTAACTCCCATAAGATTCTTAACTTTGGTTAACGAGCAATCCCTCGATTAACGAGTTTCTTACGAGCCGACCTGAACATGTTTTCGCTTGCACTTGGCGGTCAACCAGCTATAGTATTAGTCCGCCAATACAGTAATCGGTTCTAGGGCTTAAATTCCTTACTATTTTAATAAATATATCAAGAAGTTTATACTATTCAATAATTTTAAAAGTTTAATATTAAATTTTTTAGTCATTTTAACAATCATTGAACAGAATTGAAGGTAAGGTCACTAGTTTCATGCGCGCCAACCAGCCTGCCAACACACCATACAGGCGTTAGTCTGTCTGTCTTTTCAGTGGAGGTAACATCTTGCTTGAGACTCTCTTCAACTAAAGGCTTTTTTTCTGTGTTTCCAAGCAAATTATTGGTCATTTTGAAATTTCTTTTACATATTGACAATATATAGCGCAGTGCAGTGTTATTTTAAAGAAAATAATCTTGAATTACACCAAGTTTAAACTTAAAATATCATGTGTTGAGATTTTTTGAATCCAGCATGGGGCCTAAGAGATCAAGAAAAGCGATTTCAATCCAAACCAAGCAGGAAATTATAAAAAAACATGAAGAAGGCATTTGAACAAATGCGCTATGCAAAGAATATGGCATGTCGACATCAACTGTGTCGACAATTCTTGCACAGAAAGACTGAAACCTAGGCTTGTCTACCACTCTGAGAACCCCAGGGTGTTCAAGCAACAAAAAGTGGTAAGAGGAAACCTTGGGGTTTATTGGAAGTTCAACCGTAAGGCATGGGTGACAAGACAGCTCTTTAATGAATGGGCTGTTGAGGTGTTTTGCCCTTCTGTCAAGAGCTACCTAACCACCAATAAACTCCTTTTAAAGGCTCTTCTTCTCATGGATAATGCTCCTGGTCATGACCCTGACCTTGCCAGAAATTTGGAGTATCAATCTGACTTTGTGAAAATGTTGTTTTTGCCTCCAAACACTACATCAATCATACAGCCAATGGACCAGAATGTGATCACCAACTTCAAGAAGTTGCACACGAAGAAAATGTTTAGGAGGTGTCATCAGACAACTTCCACTGATCCTGAACTAAGACTGGCACAGTACTGGAAGACACAATTCAACATCCTGGAGGCTGTAAAATTGGTTGTCATCATGGCAAGAAGTCTCCACTAGATCCCTCAATTCTTCATGGAAAGCACTGTGGCCATCAGTAGTCCATGATTTTGAGGGATTTGAGGAAGAAACAGAGTTGGATCAGGAGAGTGTGTCCATTGGTCAGTCATTGGGCCTTGAAGTGGAGGAGGAGGATGTGGAAGAACTTGTGATGTCTCATGAGGAGGAACTTTCTCCTGAAGACTTGAAGCAACTGGATGAGATGTTAGAGGCTGACAGTGGTGAGGAGGAAAAGGAAAGTGATGACCATATGTCAACTAAAGAGTTGAAAGATGCTATTTACTACTGGGAGAAGTTCAGGAAACTTGCTTCAAGGCACCCAGTTGTGGGAAAAATCTGAACTTACTTTGTGTCATGTTGAGGACACAATGGTCTCCTTCTTTAAACATAAGTTAATGATGAGGAGGAGAGATGCCCCACAGACCACAATTGACACTTTCTTCAGTAAAAGGCAGAGGGAACAAGATGCTAGCCCTGAGCCGCCCACTTCAAGGAGAGAGGATGATGCTAGCTCTCAACCTTCTACTTCAAGAAGGAGAGAGGATGTTCATGGTGGAGAATCTGTCAGTCCAGAGGTTCCTGACAATTTCATGGAAGGTCATTCACCTTCCAAGAAGCAGTAAAATGCTTCTCCTCCACCTCCCACTTCAAATTCACATCATCATCATCATCATCATCATCCAGGAGCCTTCTACATACACACCTCAAAGTAAGTGTGCATTTCTACCTCTTTTGTTGAATCTAGGCAATTTTCAGTGAGCTGGAACCAATTACCCAAAAGCCCATTGAAACAATGGTTTCGGTTAACGAGCAACCTGCTGGAACGGATTGTGCTAGTTAACCGAGGGACCACTGTATGACCTTCATTGCCATCAGAAATAAGCAGTAGCTGAAATATTGGAAAGAAGTGGAAGGTGAAACAATGTAAAAACCTAAAAAAAAAAAAAAAAAAAAAACCTAACCTAACCCAACCTGACCCCTAATATGTAAGTAACTTACCTTAAGTAAGAGATACAGGAGGATACTGATGCTACTTGAATAAGGAAGTGGCCATCAGTGTCTGTCTCTTATCACAGTACCATGCATGGTGATCTACATGGTACTGACACTCTGAAATACATTTTGGACACTTTACAGATGAAACAAGAACACCATGAGCCCTAAAAATGTCAATGGTTACTGCTTCATTGTCCAAAATGCGCTGATTAATAAGGCAGCCATCTTCCAACTGGCCGTGAACGCTGAATAGCGCACGAGCATCACGTCACATCAGCACTCACGCTGATTGGTGCACATGACTATGATGTCACATCAACACTCACGCTGATTGGCCAAACATTATACTTTACTTTCTTTTACTTTTACTCGAAAACTATAAATTAGTGATGGAAACATTATAGAATAAATTATTTTTATTTTTTCTCTATCTCCCCATATTTTTTTTTTTTTTTACAAGAAATAGCCCTCCTTGGCACAGGTCATCGAGCCACAATGGGGCATAAAGGGAAAAAATAATAGGAGTAAAAATAAAATAAAAAGATTAGTATATTCATCTACACCACAAAGATGCTGGAAAACCAAAATTTTGAAGTGAGACAGTGTATGAGTATGGAAGCAGAAGGCAGAGCATTCCACAGTTTGACTGTGTGAGGAAAGAAGGATGTACTTTAATAGGTTATTCTAGTGTGACCGACATCCACACAGAAACAGTGGGCACCTCGGGCAAAACGTGTGTTACGAGCCCACGGCCTTGCCGGCAGTACACAGAATGCCAAATCCACCGAACATTGCCCGTTAAAGTACCTGTAAAAGAGAGAGTGAAGCAACATTACGGCGAAGAGAAAGGGAACAAAGATTGTCAACTAATGGAGTAGAGTTAATAAGAAGAAATGCCTTTGATTCCACCCTATCTAACAGTTGGACAGAAGAAGAGCCACCCCAGATATGAGAGCAGTACTCCAAGTTAGAACGAATGAATCCCTTATAAACTTGAAGCAACTGCTCAGGAGTGAAGTAGCTATGGCATCTGTACAGCTTTCCCAGCTTTTGGGAGGCAGCTTTAGCTATGTTGTGGATGTGTGGCTTCCATGACATATAAGAGGAAATGGTGAGGCCTAGCATATCTATTTTAGAATTTGGCAGAATGACTGCATCCTGAAATGTGATTGGTAGATCATCTAATTTGGAAAGTGTAATTGGTAAATACCAAGTTTTACACTAATGAAATCTACCTCCCCTTTCGGAGATGCTGCACAGTTCCGCATTGATATATGAAATGATTCAGCTCTAGAAAGAGATCTAGTTTGAGAATTTGAGGGAAGGGTAAAATGTGAAGAAGAATGAAGAGCAGAATCATCAGCGAAAAAAATGGATAAAATTAGTCGTAGTGTGAAGAAAATCATTGATAAAAAGAAGGGAGAGAGTAGGTGAAAGAACAGAACCCTGTGGAACACCACTATTGATAGAGAAAGAGCGAGAGATCAATCCCTCGACAATAACTGCCATGGATCGGTTCTCAAGGAAGCTAGAAATTAGAGAACAGGGTGGGGGAGAGAAACCATAAGAGGGAAGTTTAGAAAGCAAAGACTTGTGCCATACCCTGTCAAACACTTTGGAGATGTCGAGGGCCACGACGGAAGTTTCCCCATAATCCCTAAGAGAGGATGACCAAAGATGGGGGCAGTAGGAGAGCAGATCACCAGTAGATCTCACCTGGCAAAAGCCATACTGGTGATCCGACAAAAGAGAATGGCGTTCAAGGTGACGGAGAAAATGCCTGGTGTCATTTTCTAAATATTGACCCAGATCTGAACAAAACACATCAAAATACATAAGTAGTCAAACATCTCGTGAAAAAATTTGAGGTTGTGCTAAAATGAATAATTACCCTTTCGGTTTAATACAGCAGGGAGTTAGGTAAGGTAAGGTAGATTTCTGTGGTTGGTTAGGTCAGGTTGTATGGGAGGGTGATAAGAAAAAAACGACTCATTTCCGCTGGAAATGAAGGTCAAATTTGAATGAATCACACCAAATGCCATGGGAAAAACAAAAATTTATAGTCGTACAGTAGTTGTGGCTGAAACTGTAAATTTACCAAAAGAATCCGTGATAATATTAAAAAAATCCAGGTGAAGGTGCAGTTTAGGGCTAACACCAAGGAGTTTGTTGATCTTCGTTATTTTGCTATACTTATTGTTTTGATGATGTTAAGTATATTAAAAGAAATGACAACTTTCTAGTACAAATTTAAGTCAATTTTTTTATATATTTTTATTCACTCTATCTCGCTTCATAATTCTCCTCCCGATGCCATTTTTTTTTGTTTACCTCGCTGAATCCCTCTTCAAGAGACGTTTCCTATAAATTATGGTGAACGCTTCCACGAATTCCTCCTGATGGATATCAACCTCAATATTAAGGTAAGTTGTTTACCACATAAATTAACACGATAATGCATAGAACCTAAAAGAACTAGAACTAACATACCCAACCTATGGGTATGTTAAGTCAGGTTTTATTAGGTTCTATGCATTGTCGTTTCCATTTCTGTTTATTAGCATGCTAGTAATGTGTGTAGAAAAAATTTCAACAAGATCAACAAACAACTTCTGGTATTAGCCCTAAGCTACCCCTCTACGGGTCCGACTAATTACCCAAATGTAGCAGCAATGAAGTCAAATAATGGTCCTACATGAATAAATCGGACTGCCAATCACTTCTCGACTGGTAATTGGTGTCACGAAGTCACAAAAAATTGGTAAACTTAATTTAATCTGAGTTAATAGATCAAGTGCATGTACCTAACCTAACCTAACCTAACACAACTCAGATTAAATTAAGTTTACCAATTTTTTGTGACTTTATGGCACCAAATAATAATCGAGAAGTGATTCACAGCCCGATTTACGCTTGTACGGCCATCATTTGACTTCATTGCGGCTACATTTGGGTACATTTGGGTAATTACTCGCTCCCTCAATACATGCACGCGATCCATTAACTCAGATTAAATTACGTTTTCCAATTTTTTTACTTTGTGACACCAAATACTAGTCGAAAAGTGATTGGCAATCCGATTTATTCATGTAGGACCATTATTTGACTTCATTGCTGCTACATTTGGGTACATTTGGGTAATTAGTCGGACCGCTAATAAAATTAATTATACTATGGAAACCAATAGACGCCTCATTTGAGTGCGTAGCTTTAGGTAATCTTACACCAATGTTTTAAGCTTTAGATACACACTAAACATAGTCTCCTTCACATAGGATATGGCAATAAATTATAAGTGTTACAATGTAACTTTTACTTCAACTTACTTGAATGTGCAGGCAGCAGTGATGTTTGAAATGTTATTTACTAATCCCGCGTGATGTTCCGTTGTTACACAGGCACACTAATACTATCTCATATACTACATACCAACTACGCAATCACTATTTGGTTTCAGTTCTTTGGTCTGGGCGCGAATAATAGCGGGAAAATAAAGGAATGTAAGGTGCTCTTGAGGAAAATGGGCGGAAGGGAGCGGCTGTACTGTGTTGACGGATTTTAAGTTCCAGGCCACACTGCCACAAGGCCCACAACTGTGCCTCAGAGTGACAGCGACCCGCCTCCGTCTGCCTCCACACAACCTTGACTTGGGCTTCCTCAACGGCAACCCAACTCCATAACTGTATACTATACGGCATATATAAATAGATCGGTAAAGAGTTAGGTAAATGCTGTTATTATTACTCAGAAAATTTATAAGCTGTTAGATTTTTTTTAGATTGCTCCCGAGAGGGCTACTTTATTGGGCACCCATTATATCCTGTTCAGGGGTTCTGTTCTTTCACCTACTCTCTTCCTTCTTTTTATCAATGATTTACTTCACACTACAACTAATTCTATCCATTCGTACGTTGATGATTCTACTTTTCACTCTTCTTCACATTTTCCCCTTCCTCCCAATTCTCAAACTAGATCTGTTTCTAGAACTGATATCATTACCTCTATAAATGCGGATCTATGCAGCATCTCTGGATGTGGAGGTACAAACTTGGTTAAGTTCAATAGTAATAAAACTCAATATTTACCAATTACGCTTTGTAAATTAGACGATCTCCCACCAATTACATTTCAGGACGCTGTGGGGTATGAGTTGTTTGGCTCACACTCAGGATGGAATGGAGAAAGGAAACTCACAATGTGCTCTCTATATACATGTTGTATTGGATGTACAATGCAGCTTGGTGCTGGGAAGGCAGCATGGTTACAAGCGTGATGTAGAGAGAGCTGGTTGGAGAGGACGCTCAGAGAAGGACAGCTTGTGGGTCGCCATGCTTGCCAGCGGGAGGGAGGACCGCCAGGCAGGCGGAGGAACGAGGGAAGGCCGCCAGGCAGCGGCGGAGGAGGGTGTTGCTGGCTGCGGCTGTAGGTAGAGAGAGAGATCACCACGAGGTCAGGTCTTAAATAGCGGGGGTAGGCGTGGCTTAGCAGTTGACCCCTGCTCCGTGGTGTATGGCGGCGCTGGTTGACCTAGACCATGAGGTATACACTGGGGAATTGGTGGGGTCGGCTAGGCAGCGACAAACAGCGTTTGTAGGGGAGAATTCCACTACAATACTCCCCCTTCCCTCCAGGCGGTGTAGGAGACTTGTTGTCTGCAGGGTTGCATAGCACATGTGAGGCAGAACGGGCGGTGCATGCCTCATGTGAGACAACGGCGCTGGCGTGGATGAGCCGGTCGCTGGGGACAACTGTCTAGATACACAATATCTGTGGGGGAAGAGAGGGAGAATAAGGGTGTGTGGAGGCGATGAATGTTGTGCTTCCCTCACGGCAGGTACAGAGTCGTCAGATGCGCCTGCTGGGGTGTGTGGGCCTGGGTCAGGAGCAGGGACTGCGTCAGCAGAAGCGGATGAGGGCTCGTGGCAGCAGCTGGGTCCACGACAGCAGCAGGGTGCAGGACATTAGCAGGGAGTACCTGAGGGAGAAAAGAGGGGTGTGTGGGTCCGCACTCAGGAACAGAGGCCGCATCAGGGGCGGCAGGGGTTACTGCTGGGCCGGGGTCGGCGTCTGAGGTAAGACGGGTGTGCTGGGGTCGGTAGGACGTTGTGCTTGGGGCAGGAAGAGGAGCTGGTGTCTGCTTAGAGTAGCAGAGCTGCTCTAGGGTGTCTAACCTGCGGTGTAGAGACAGTAGTTGTAGAGCCGATGAGAGCTGCTTCTGTGTGGATAAGCCAGTCTTCCATGCTGCTTGAAGACTGGGAGCGTGATCAGTTTCTCCTCCATCCTGTGTGAGTGCGAATCTCCAGGAGTCACCATTTGTGGGGTATGAGATGTTTGGTTCACACTCAGGATGGGATGGAGAAAGGAAACTCACAATGTGCTCTCTATATACATGTTGTATTGGATGTACAATGCAGCTTGGTGCTGGGAAGGCAGCATGGTTACAAGCGTGATGTAGAGAGAGCTGGTTGGTGAGGACGCTCAGAGAAGGACAGCTTGTGGGTCGCCATGCTCGCCAGCGGGAGAGAGGACCGCCAGGCAGGCGGAGGAGCGAGGGAAGGCCGCCAGGCAGCGGCGGAGGAGGAAGGGGTTGCTGGCTGCGGCTGTAGGTAGAGAGCGAGATCACCACGAGGTCAGGTCTTAAATAGCGGGGATAGGCGTGGCTTAGCAGTTGACCCCCGCTCCGTGGTGTATGGCGGCGCTGGTTGACCTAGACCACGAGGCATACACTGGGGAATTGGTGGGGTCAGCTAGGCAGCGACAAACAGCATTTGCAGGGGAGAATTCCACTACAACGCTATTATCCTGCCAAACTCTGAAATAAATATGTTAGGCCTCACCATTTCCTCCAATATGTCCTGGAAATCACACATCCTTAGTATAGCTAAAGCTGCCTCCCGAAAGTTGGGAATGCTGTACAGATGCCGTAGCTACTTCACTCCTGAGCAGTTACTCCAAGTATATAAGGGATTGTAGTGGCTTTCTCCCCTACAAACGCTGTTTGTCGCTGAGTAGCCGACCCCACCAATTCCCCAGTGTATGCCTCGTGGTCTAGGTCAACCACCGCCGCCATACATCACGGAGCGGGGGTCAACTACTAAGCCACGCCTACCCCCCGCTATTTAAGACCTGACCTCGTGGTGACCTGTCTCTTTTCTACCTACACCAACCAGCCAGCAACACCTCCTCCGCCTGCCTGGTGGTCCTCGCTCCCGCCGGCGAGCATGGCGACCCACAGGCTGGTCCTCCTCACCAACCAGCTCTCTCTACATCACGCTTGTAACCATGCTGCCTTCCCAGCACCAAGCTGCATTGTACATCCAATACAACATGTATATAGAGAGCACATTGTGAGTTTCCTTTCCCCAACCCATCCTGAGTGTGAACCAAATATCCTGAACCCCACAGGATTCATTCGTCCTAACTTGGAGTACTGCTCTCATATCTGGGGTGGCTCTTCTTCTGTCCAACTATTAGATAGGGTGGAATCAAAGGCATTTCGTCTTATTAACTCTCCTCCTTTAGTCGACAATCTCTCTTCGCTGCAATGTTGCTTCACTCTCTCTCTTTTACAGGTACTTTAAAGGGCAATGTTCGTTGGATTTGGCATCCTGTGTTCCGCTGGCAAGGCCGTGGGCTCGTAACACACGTCTTGCTCGCGGTGCCCACCGTTTCTTTGTGGATGTCGGTCACATGAGAATAACCCGTTATAGTATCTCCTTTCCTCACACAGCCAAACTGTGGAATGCTCTGCCTTCTTCTGTGCTTCCATACTTATACAATCTGTCTCACTGTAAAAAGCTGGTTTTCCGACATCTTCGTGGTGTAGATTAACACAGTATAGCCTTTTTCTCTATTTTCAAAAAAAAATTTCGACCCCCAGGCCCCGTTGTGGGCCGTTTGACCTGTGCCCGGGTGAGCTAATTCCCGTAAAAAAAAAACAAATATGGGAAGCATGCAGAGTTCATGCTTGCCTTTATGACTCATGCATTAAGGGCGTAAAAGCCAGAAGGGTCATGGGTTTTGTCAGCAAGTTACATAAAGTGACAGAATGATGAGTGTGTGGGGGAAAATTCCCGGTACAATTTATCTGTTTATGGCGAAGTGTGACAGGTCCCTAATAATGTCAAGTGCCAGGCCTGTCATTAGGAGGAAGGATATCTGGTCAGGGAGGGAAGAGGTGTTGGTAAAGGCTGGGGACCTGTAGGAGGAGGTCATAGGGCAAGTGAGGATGTAGTGAGAGAGGGTGTGAGAGTCGGTTGACCACAAAGTTTACAAACAGTGCGGCCAGGCTCAGGGTTGCCAATGTACTAGGCGTGGCGAAGTACAGTGGGGGTGGAGGTTATATGGTGTGGTGGGACAGGTACAGTAGGGGTGGAGGGAGGCACATAGACATTGACAATATTGAGGGACATACCTTTTAGTGTGATTGTGATGGCATGTGCATCGACATGCCAGTGGGGTACGGGTAGCCGGGGGTGGTGTCCTTAGGTCCAATAGGTAGCCCTATTGGAAACAGCACAGACACAGTTGCCGGCGCGGCTTGCGGTAGGTGGACAGGTTGAGGCACCACATGTCGTGAAGATGAAGCAGGACTTCGCTCGGGGGCAGCAGGACACACTAGGGCATGCCCGGTAGGTACTACACCAGCAGTGAAGGCCGCCGGCGGTGGAGTAGGCCGTGAGCAGGGGGGGCTCACAGGGGGACTACCAGCCTGTGTCTTACCAGAAGAGAGGAGTGACCGGGTGGCAACAGAGGGCAAGAATAGGTCGGAGATGGTGGTACAGAGTGTAGCGAAGAGTTTTTCAATACGGTTGGTAAATTCTTGGAAGAGGGATATGATCTGTGTCATGTCACTGGAGGGGGGCTGTGGGGGGGCACCGGTGGGAGCACAAGACCTGACAGCGTCAGAGTAGAGACGGGGAGGAGGGACAGTAGTAGTTCAGTTAGGAGGCGGCCAGGACTGCTGTGTTGCAGCCAGGTGAGGCCAGGCAGGGGCAGGTGTTGTTGAAGAAGGCGTTGCTGGAGACTGTGGGGGTCATTGTGGTAGATGCGGCCTTCGGGTAGGCTTTTCCCGTGGGACAGACGGACGATTGGGGCATTGCCGTGAGTCAGCATTGTGCTGGCCGCCATAGTTACAACACCTGAGATCAATTACATAGCCCACACCACTCCTATTAAGGTGGTCCTTGATTTTCTGGGCACATGTGGCAGAGTTATGATTACGTGAACAGAAGCGACATCTGGGACGATCACCTCGGCAGCAGGCAGTGAAGGTGTGACCCCAATGAGAACAGAAAACACAAAATGCAGACCCGGGATGATAGGGTTGAGCATAAAGTGGAGGGAGGAGTAGGTGGGCCTCCACAGTGGTTGGACATTCCCTTCCCTTCCATTTGACAATGACAGCAGCTTGTGGAGTCTTCCCCCGGTGTGGAGCTTGTTGAGAGGAGGTCTTGTTTGTTTGAGAGCATTGAGTAGAATGAACTTCACCGTTGTTGTTGTTGTTGAGATTGTCGGACCGTAGTCCGACACGGGCCTTTGCCTGTAGGCGGCCCGTTTGGTGGTTCCGGCTGGAGCTCGAGGAGCAGCCAGACCGGATTGGGATGGAGGTGGTCCCACCTGCAGATGGAAGGATACTGCAGGTTGCAAGTGTGAGCGGACCCCCGATCAGTGGACGCTTACCACCAACCCCCACTCTTGGACGTGGTCAGTTTCGGAGTGGCGCGCCCCCCGAACTGGGGTCCGCACTTGCTGGGAAAGGATGCTTACTAAGCTATCTGGGTGGTGGGTATCGTGTGATGACCCGGAGTAGGTGGTGAATGTGGTCTGTATGGGCCTTTCGGGTTAGGGTGGCCGCTGGTGTTGTGTGTGTTTC
Source organism: Homarus gammarus (assembly GCA_958450375.1). NCBI lineage: Eukaryota > Metazoa > Arthropoda > Malacostraca > Decapoda > Nephropidae > Homarus > Homarus gammarus. Next base: position 1,361,078 of record CAUDMG010003421.1, on the reverse strand, counting down.
TGGGGAGATTTGAATTTTGTTTCGGAGGCTTTGTGTGACCTCGCAGTCGAGGAGATAATGCTCAAGTGGGTTGGCTGCTGGCTCCTGACAGTAGGTGCAATCCATGACGTCATTGCCGATCATCTGCCAGGAGCACTTGTACCCTAGTCGTAGTCGATGAAGGCTGACTTGGGTTTGTCTTGGGGTTTTCCTGTCAGCGAAAGGTGGTTCCCCTTTTGTGGCCGCCAGGTACCATTTGGCTGATTGGGACCCGGAGTTCAGTGCATGAAGGAAGCTCTTTTTGATGTGGAGCTTGCTGGTCTTTCTGAGGTGATTCTTTATCTGTTGCACACTTGCTGGAACTTGGATGTGTACGCTACTAGAACGTGTAGCTACCTTGGCTGCTTCGTCTGCCACATCGTTTCCTCCGATCCCTACATGACTGGGAATCCAGTGTAGGACGACTGGTCGGTTTTGGCTTTGGAATTCCTGTAGCTGTGCGAGGATCGAGGTGATGATGTGGACGTTGTCTCTTGGTTGACTGTGTTGCAGCGCCTGCATGGCCGATTTCGAGTCCGTATGAATTATGATGGACTTGTTGTGTTGGGTTGCAGCGTGTTGTAGGGCCTTTGAGATTGCTACCAGTTCTGTTTGTAGGGTGGAGCAGTCATTGGAAAGTCTCCATTGGAGGGTCTGACCTTGGGTGTAGAAGGCCGCTCCGGATCTATGATGTTTTGGGTCCACCGAGCCGTCTGTGAAGTATGATGCTGCATCAGCCGGTGTCTCGGTGGCTATGGCTTTGAGAGTTATTTTTTTGAGGTCCTCCTTCTGGAGGTTGGCTTTACTATCACCTAGGTCGGTAAATTTGAGTGTGGCTGGTGGAGGGCTCCATGGTGGAGGAACAGCGTAACCATTGTCTCGTGTGTCTTGGTTGTTCTTGACGAGTGTTTCTGCTTGCAGGTGTCGGATGACCTCGCTTGCCTCGTGCGACCAGGTGGCCCCTCGCACTGTGTGGTCGAGGTGGAGGGAGGCACTGATTCGAATCTTGGCAACTGTGGGCTTGTCTGCTCTACAGATTTTGGCGAGGAGACCGGCTGTCACCTGCTTGACTCGTACTGCCAGGGGTGGTAGCTCGGTTTCCATTTGCAGGTTGCAAATTCTGGTCCACATGGGTGCTCCGAGCATGGTCCTGAGAGCATTGTTTTGAATGACTTCTAGCTTAGCTATTTGGTCTTCTCTCAGTCCAATGAGTGCTGGAGCACTGTAATCTACCAGCGATCTGATGGCGGCCGTGTAGTAGGCTTTGAGCACATGAAGGTTTGCTCCTGCGGATTTGCTGGTGAGCGACCTCATTATATTGTGTCTGCTCTTCGTCCTGTGCCTGAGATACTCGAGTTGTGGCTTGAAGGTGAGTTTCTGGTCAAACCAGATTCCAAGACACTGGTGGGCGTTGGTCCAGACTACCGGCGTGTTTTGTATGGAGAGCATCTTGTCTGGTGTGTCAGTGCAGATGGCCATCGCTTTCGACTTGGCTGGATTTATCTTGAGTCCAAGTCTGTTGCACTCCTCTTCTATAAGTTGGAGTGCGTGTTGCGTGTTGGCTAGTCTGTTCGATCCTCTTACTATGAGCTGTAAGTCGTCTGCATAGCATAGGAGCTTGGCTGTTTGTCTGAACGGAAGCTTGACTAGGTTTTCCATCAGGACATTGAACAGCATTGGACTGAGGATGCCTCCTTGTGGGGTTCCGTTTTCATGGACCCTGTAGCTTGAGGTTGTTCCCTGAAAGCGTACTCGTGCTTCCCTTTGTGTGAGGTAGTTCTGGATCCACCCCAGCAACCTTCCTTTGACGCCTTTTTTTGCGAGCGTAGTTGTAATGGCCAATGGATTGGCTAGTTCGAAGGCTTTCTCCAGGTCGAGGAAGACCACCAGAGCTGGTTTGTTGTCCACTGTGCTGAGTATCTCGGCGATGTTGTTGCCTGTGCCGGTGTTCTCGGTGTAAGCAAAGATGTGAGGGTGTGGGCTGCCTACTTTCCACTTTAGTCGGTTGAGAGCCATTCTTTCTCCCGTCTTCGCTATGCAGCTGAGAAGGGAGATGGGCCTCGGCTTGTCTGGTTCTCTGGGCTTCGGAATGGGCTGTATGTCTGCCTTCTTCCATTCCGGTGGGAGTCTTTGTGCTGTCCACGAAGCATTGATGGCTTGCAGCAGAGCCTCATGTCCGGCTGTACCGGCATGAAAGAGCATCGAGTAGGTTATCCTGTCTGCCCCAGGAGCTGTGTCCTTGCTTCGTTTTAGCGACTTTTGGAGTTCTTGCTGGTTGAATGGTCTGTCAGTGTCATCTTCACTGTTGCAGGCCTCTTCGATCGTCTGGAGTCTGACCTGTCGCAGACGCCGTTGTGTCTCCTCCGCCTGTCTCGGGAGGTTTTTTGTTGCTGCTCGGTCAGCGAACAGTTTTGCAAGTCTCTCGGCTTCCTCTTCTGGGTTGGGATGGGTTGGTGGTGGTGGTGTTGCCTTCCCAGATGCCCTTCGGATCTGGGTCCACATCTTGCCAAGGGAGGTGTGCTCGTTGAGTTCGGAGCACCACTTGAGCCAGCTTGCGTGTTTTATTTCTTCCTTCTCTTCCCTGGTATCCTTGACTATGACTTGCAGGAGATGTCTGTTTGTTGCCGTGGGATGTCTCCTGTAGTTTCTTCGGGCCATGTTCACTCTGTGGTTGAGTTCTTTCACCCTGGGACAGTAGTACCAGTAGTCATTGTACTGTCTTGATGTTGGTTTTGTTTTTGGGATGGCCTCTTCTGCCGCTTGGTGAAACGCCTCGACCAATTGGTGGTGGAGGGTTGTCTCATCCACGGGTGCTGGGCCGGACGGCTGTGATTTTTCGCGCCAGTTAGCTAGGTGTTTCTTGAAGAGTCCCCAATCTGCCTTTAGGGTATTGTATCTCCATCTCGGGGGGGGGTGGAGTGGGGAGTTTATTCACCTTCAGTGTTGTCAGGGTGGCGAAGTGGTCGCTGGTCAGCGTGGGGTGTATCTGCCAGGAGGCCGAAGGCTGTAGTGCACTGGAGACGAAGGTTAGATCTAGCCTTCCTCCCCTAGTGTGGGTGGGCTCACCGGTGTTCAGGAGGCAGATCTCGGGTGTATCTTGAAAGGTGGTGTATAGGTGTAGGCCGTCTTCATTTGTGGGGCTTGCCGAGCTTAGGAAGGGATGATGTGCATTGAAATCCCCTCCTATGAGTGTGGCGTGGTCAGCGGCCGAAGCAAATAATTGAGTAACCTCCAGTGAGCCCCTTGGGTTCTTGTAGATGTTGTGAACCGTTAGTTCCCGTTCTTGTAGGGTTACTTTGACGGCCTGTGTCTCGATGTTTTCGCCGCATGGAAATTGCTGCGTGACATCGGCGGAGGGTATGCTTGACTTGACCAAGATCATGCATCCTCTTGTTGACGCCTGCGTGAAATGCCTCCTGTATGTCTTGTAACCGCTGAATTTGAAACAGTGGTGTTCTTGTAATAGTGTTTCTTGTAGAAGTATGATGTCAAGCTTGTCCTTGGCTGCTGCTTCTTGTAGGAGGTGTTTCTTGTTTTTAATGCCCTGAGCATTCCATGTTAGGATGTTCAGGGTGCTGGTGGTTTCCACCACTGTTTCATCGGGGATTTCTGGTGGTCCTCGATGGAGATGTCCAAGTCCGGTTCCAGCTGGATCAGGTCCATATCTTCGTGTTCTGTGGTTTTTGTCTTCTGAGCCGTGGTTCGGTTCAGGGGAGTTGAGACGTCGAGTTTCTTTCTGGGAGCTGTCGGTATCTTGGGTTCTCTGGTGGCCTTCTTCGGTGTGGAGTGTACCTCGGCTGTCACTCGTGTGGGGACCGGCGTGGGTTCCTCCACTGAGGTGGCTGGAGCTGTGGCGACTTGCCCGAGGACGCTCCCCATGAGTATTTGGAGCTGTGTTGCTTGGATCTTGTGGCCCAGTAGTCCGGCTAGGCCCTCCGCGAAGGTTGTCAGTACCTTGGCTAGGTCTGATACGTGTATCATTCCTTCTGGTGCCTTGGTGTGTGCTTCTTTTGTCTGTCTCGTGGTTGTCTGCTGCTTGGGTGGCTGAGGTGTGGCCGTGGTGAGGCCAGGAAACTGGGCTGCACTTTGGGTGTTGACTGGCTGAGGAGGTTGTCTTGGTTGTTTTGGCCTCTGGGTTCCCCACACGAAGGTACTTGGTGGGGCTGGTGTGTAGGCGGTGGGTGCCGGTCTTGCTGCTGGTCGGTTTGCCTGGACCCTCTTTGTTCTCTCGGAGCATCCAGGATTCCAGGCGTGGTGTTTGCCCTCGCAGTTGGCACACTTGGGGGCAATTTTTTCTCCATTTTTCAGCTTGGTGAGGCAGGAGTGTGTGCCGTGCTTCTGTGCGCAGACTGCGCAGATCTCCTTGTACGTGCACCGTGTCTGATGGTGCCCGTATTTCTGGCATCTGAAGCACCGCAGGGGCTCTGGGACAAAGGGCCTCACTTCGTAGGTCCCCCAGGTTTTGAGGTCTATGGTGCTGGGGGGTGAGCCGTAGTGCGTTATGAGCACTTGATTCGTGGTGGCCGTCTTGTCGGACATGGGAGAGCATCTCTCGGCTTTTAAAATCTTCGGGTGGTTCTCCAGGGGTTCGAGAGGTAGATCCTTTGGGTATCGGAGGACTACCGACTTCATCAGTTTCTGGGCGGGGTCTAGCTTGGTTGAAGTGACGGTGGTGGTGTTCTGCAGGTAAGTGTCGAGGGTGGTGGCGGAGTCCTTGTCTTTGGGGTGAACGATCATCTCCCCCTTTAGGTTGGGCCGCACTGAGAACTTGGCCAGTGGATTCTGCTTTTCCATCTCTGTGACGGCGGCATACGTTGTTTTTGCGTCCGTTTTCGTGATCCTGAATTTTGGCAGTGTCGTTGAGGGTGAGCTGGTGGTGGTGATGGGTGCCTTGGGGGCTGCTTGACGGCAATCCTTTCCCGAAAAAGCACGTCGGCGTTTCTTGTTTTCTACCTTCGTCCAGTTGTCCTCAGTGGCGGTAGCAGTGGTGGTGGAGTTGTTGGAGGTGGTGGTGTTGTTGGAGGTGGTGGTGTTGTTCTTACTTTTCAGGGCTTCATTGAAGGCACGTAACTGGTCTGCTTTCTCAGTGCGGAGCCTGTCGTAGTTCGGGTCGTTAGGATGGCGGTTCAGGCGGGGATCGCGGTTAGGAGGGCGTACGCGCTCCATAACCGTGGTTTTTTTTTTTTTTTTTTTAGATCCTACCTATTCCGTTTGAGTAAATAGCAAAGGAATTACAGCACTCCCCACTGGCTGGTGGTCGTAGAGTGGTTCCTGAGCTTCTCTCCCGGAGCCCCGATTGGGGAAGCCTACTTCCTAGTGTGGGTGACTGCTCACTTATAGACGTGAGCTAAGTGTGCCTATTTGGGAAGGATAAGGATAGCTACCCTCTTTCCAGGTGGACCCGCACGATCACGGTTTTCCTGGAAAGACTCGGCTGGGGAGGGTTTTGCTCCGACCCCCTTTCGTGTTCACAATCTCCTGGGAGGGAGGTGAACAGTTACAGGGGGGACCGCAGGACGAATACACTTTTGAGGGTGCAGGTCCCTAGGCCAGAGCGAAAAAGGAAAAAGTAGTAGTAGAAGGAAAAGAGCTCAAACCACGCCGGGAATATCGTGCTATAACTGCTCTCCAGCTGGAGTGTGGGTCACTCACACTGCCAGTGGGGAGGGCAAGCTAATGCTCGATAAACCGAGAACGCTCGTGAGTAGTTGTGGACGATGACAGTCCTGGGTGGTCCGATCCGGGAAGATGGCCATCAATGGCGCAGGGGAGAAGGCGGTCTTCAGAGTTCCGGGTCCAGCAGGAGGTCTTGTTGGGAGGTCTTCTTGGTCCAGGAGCGATGCGAGAAGTGAACTTCACCGTAAAGTTGTTGGGGATTTCTGGCCTCTTCGCCGTTAGGCTATTTCGGCCGAAGCTGATTGGTTGGTCTTCTTTTTTCTCTTTGTTCTTCTTTTAGTTTTAACTTTCCATTCTACTTCTTGTTCTTCGTCTTCTTCTTTTTGGTCTTGTTCTGTCTGGTCTTCGATATTATTATGAGGTTCTTCTTTGTTGATATCTTGATTGTTCTTTTCTTGTTCGTTTTTGTCTTGTTTGTTCTTTTCTTGTTTGTTTTTTTCTAGAGTTTTGACTGCAAGGAGAGCCTCCTTGTAAGTCAACTTTTCCTTAGACCGCAGCCTGGCCACCCTGCACTCCTCCCTCCACTTGGGACAAAGCCGGTCGGAGGAGGAGTGAGGGCCACCACAAGCCGCGCACTTCTTAACGGCCGCCTGGCAGTCAGCGTCGGTGTGGCCGGGTACCCCGCAGCTAGAGCACACCTTGGGAGCGCGACACTTCCTCGCCAGATGGCCATATTTCTGGCAATTGTAGCAACGAGTGGGTTTTGGCTGTTGAGGTTTCACTGGGATTTTTTCCCAACCCAGTATAACTGAGCTGGGAAGTTCCTTAGGAGAACCAACCAGGGCAGTTGTGCTGGTCAGCTTCCTAAGTACTGCGAGCTGATCTCCAATCAGCTCGCCAAGTTCATCTCTTTCGAGATACTCAATCTCAGAGTGGGAAATGACTCCCAAAATCAAGTTATCCTGAAGGAGGGCGTCAAACATGACGTCAACTCCATTGATGATGGTTCGATGGGGTAATTTGTGGGCCTGCCCCCATTCTTCGAACGTGATGATAAGGGTACCACCGCTACTCCGGACGACCCCTGTCACCCCCTTTAGTCCAATGTGGTCGAAAAAATCTTTGATCACAAGAAGATTTAGTTTCTTGCGCGAAGGGTGCTCGACCGGAATCAGTCTCACAACCTTCGCCTGGGCTAGGGTGATCATAATCATGGTCACGCGGTACCTCGGGGGGAAGGATCAGGGAGCCGGGAGAACCAACCTCGCCGAGGTTCAGGTCTCAAGTCGACTTCACCGTGAGGCTGGGGGGTATTTATATGATTCTGCCGGATCAGCTCGAGAGGTGTGAAGTGAGCGGCGCTGCTGATTGGCTGAGGTGAAGGCAGTAACGTGCCAATCACCATGCAGTCAGAAAGGGAGGCCCATCACATTCGGAACTCTCTGCTGGTTGGCTGGTAAGCAAACGGCAAGTGATCAACCAGCAGTTGTAGGGGAGAGTATCCACGACAACACTTCAGGCTCTTACCCCCTTAATGCATGAGTCATAAAGGCAAGCATGAATTACTCATGCTTCCCAGATGGGCGATGTAAACGCTTCTGCGCTTCACCTTGCACAGGATGTAAGGGGGTGCCCATTAAACTAGCCCCCTCGGGGTCACTCTCAAATCTAAAATCTTCGTCACTAATCGGCTCGTTAACCTCTTGGGCGATCGGTTACTTTTACTTTTGCCTTTTACTTTTATCCTCTTCACCACTGATCGGCTCATTAGCCGCTTAGGCGATAGATCACGTCTCTGTTACGCCCTGTTGGCAAGTATTGGGCATGCACCAGCTCCTGAATGTACCTAAACATGCCATCACAACACTTTCTGGCAGATTGTTCCAAGAGTTCACAACTCTCACTCCGAAAAAGTTTGCCCTCACAGTTTTCTGGACCTGCAGCTTCTTCAATCTTGAGCTATGACCTCTTGTGGGGCGAGCGTCCGCCAGTGTCTCTGTTACGCACTGTTGGCAAGTACTGGGAATGCACAGACCTCCCAAATGTATCTGAACCTGCTCCAATGCTTCCCAAATCTGGTCTTGAAAGAGCTCTCACTAGGTGCCGTCACAACACTCTTTGGCAGGTTGTTCCAAGAGTTCACAACTCTCATACTGAAAACGTTACCCCTCACAGTATTCTGGACTTGCGGTTTCTTCAACCTTAAGCTGTGACACCTTGTGGGCCGAGCGTCCGCCAGCTCCAGGTAAGGATGCTCTACTGGGGAGTGCCCTTTGAGATGTTTATACACCTCAGTTGAACCCCCCCCCCCCCAGCCCGTCTGTAGTATAAGCTAGGCAATAGCATATGCTTTAATCTCACAGGGTAGCTGAGGTGCCGAAGTTTAGGCACCAGTCTGGTGTCACCCTCCTTTGGACATTTTTAATCAACTGACAGTCCCAAGTATATCTCGGGGACCAGACGGGATGACAGTACTCCAGACTGGGAAGCACTTCACTCTTGAAAATCGTTACGAGGGACGGACCATCTAGATATCTGAATAACCACACCCTGAATTAATGAGTTGCATGACCCAGAGTCAAGAAATAGTTCGAGAAGACCGGACAACTCACCAACTGCACTGGTGTCACATGTCGGCCCACACCACTGTCTATGATTGGCTAATTAGGTGATACCCGAGAACGACCAATTTCAATGAGGGTGGTTCACGGCCTGTATGTTTATGTAAGTTTTCTAATGTTTTGATTTACGATGTTTTTGTTTTTATATCAATGTTATTTAGTTTGGGTTGTAAAAACATTATGTAAGAGCCATATTCTGTTTTATAGGGTATAAGGTGTAAAACTTTTAATGTATGGTATTCGGATTAGTTGGCCACCGAGCCATTGATTTTTTATTTTGCCTCTTACAGCGGTTACTTTATTGTGCACCCCACACTCATCCTGTGAGCTGTAGCGCAAAAGGATTACAGAGTAGAGTTTACAACGGGTCATAATAATTAATCCCCGTTGTCAGGATATTATGACACTGAATGTTACACAGTATTTCAATTACATTATTTGTTTAGTTCTATACGTAAATGGTAACTTATTCACAAATGCGTGAGTACAGGCGTGTGAGACAGTATGTCTGGCCTCACACTTTGTTATTCACATTTACGTGAGAAGTATTCAAGCACATTGCGTATTTGGTTTTGTACATGAGAACTGATTTAGTTACTAAGTGCAAAAAAGTGGATACAATCTTAATATGTCGGCTATCTTGCCATTAGAGATGAAGTGTTGTGCCATTTCACACAGTGTGCTTGGACCTGTCCCTAAAAGGTTCTATCTTCACACAGTCGAGGACGTAGTGTTCAAGTGTGTGGCCATATGTCTGGCCACACACTTTACATTTAGTTTTGTTTACATCTGCTTGAGGAACATACTGCCAAAGGTACTTATATCCTAACCTTAGTCTAGCGGTTACAACATCTTGAAATCGAGTGATCTTGTTACTTGCTCCATATACATGTTTCACTTGATGCATCTCATCATGGTCAACTATGGATCGACTAGTGCCTGTTAGCACTAGTCTACTTGCATCAAACTCATCAATAAGTTCTTTCCTATTTACAGTTTTAAGGGTTCTTTTTGACAGATCCAAATTGTATTCAACGGTGTCTTTGTTAGACGCGAGTTTGGCGACGGCATCAACTCTGTCATATTTTATGAGGCCTATGTGAGAGGGGATCCACAACAGTTTGACCTTGACACCCCGGTCAACAAGGCACGCATATTTGTGTCTGGCTTCATAGACAAGAGCGTGACAACCTGAGTCGAGGGTGCCAAGGGCAAGTAGTGAGGATAGAGAGTCAGTGATGATGAGACTGTCAGTAACAGTGGTTTCAATGAATTTAATAGCAGATTGTAGAGTGGATGCCCAGTTGTTAATTCTAACTCCTTTCTCAATTATATTACCGTCAGGTTGAGTCACAACAATAGCACTTCCAGCCCTCCCACAGGCGGTGTTAAGAGATCCCTCAGTGTAGATGGTCTGTGTGATATTATCATCAGTCTGTAGAGTGTGTATGTGTTCAAGAGCTCTCAATTTGGCGGTGTGTTGGAGATAAATGCTTTGTATAATTAATTTTTTAGGCGGATACGTCGATATTGTGATATCGAAGGGAACTGTCCGCCAGGGTGGCAGGAAGCGCTGTTGTGTCTCAACTTTGTACAGGTGGTCTAGTCCAAACATCTTCATATGTGATGCTGTAGTTTGGATCCATTTAGACTCAGCAGTTCCATGGTTCACACATTCTAGCAATTTTACGGAACCAATGTTATCAGGATCACCACGCAGAAGCCTCAGGACTATCATGAGGTTGACTTCAATTATTCTATCTTTAACACTGGGTATACCTAGTTCTTTCCTCATATTAAGTACTTTAGTGCTCATGGAACATCCTAGGATAATTCTGAGGGCTTTATTTTGCATTTTCTCGAGCTTGTCAACGCCTTTCCCGTCACGAAGGACCAGGGCTGGTGCGTGGTAATCTATCAGAGATCTTGTGGGGTACGGGTTGTTGGGTTCACACTCAGGATGGGATGGAGAAAGGAAACTCACAATGTGCTCTCTGTATACATATTGTATTGGATGTACAGTGCAGCTTGGTGCTGGGAAGTGGCAGCGTGGTTACAAGCGTTGAGTAGAGAGCTGGTTGGTGAGGGTGCTCAGAGGAGGACAGCTTGTGGGTCGCCATGCTCGCCGGCGGGAGCGAGGACCACCAGGCAGGAGGAGGAGGAGGTGTTACTTGCTGGTTGGTGTAGGTAGAAAGAGAGAGGTCGATACGATACGAAGTCTTTAGTTAAGAGGTGAAAGAAGATTATTAGGGGTTGAAGGAAAAAGTGGTGAAACTGAAATACAGTAGGAGTAGAGAGAATCTGGGCTCAACCAGATCGCTTCATCTTTCTTATTGGTATTTTGTCTTTGTTCTGCTCCCTTGGGTCGTCAGACCTTTGTATTAATATTGGTTTATTTACATAATGCTGCTTATTATTATTATTTTTATTATTGTTGGAGTTAGTGAGCTCGCCCAGGTCCTTGTGTAACTGGGAGGGTAGTCACATTTTTTTTTTTTTTTTTTTTTTTTGAGGTGTTAGTTAAGTGTTAGTTGTGTTAGTCTAAAGGTACACTGTATGGAGAGGCCTGCCAGGTTCTTAGTGGAGCTGGTTGGTCACTCTCATCTTTATTCCTCTAATAATGTTTTATGTATAAATGTGTATATTGAGGCAGGAGGTGGTTCAATTACTTCTTCCTGGCTGATATAGCTTGGAGGGTAATCACATTATTATTATTATTATTATTATTTTTTTTTTTTTTTTTTTTTTTTTTTTTTTTTTGAGTTAGTGAGCCCGCCCAGGTCCTTGTGTAGCTGGGAGGGTAGTCACATTTTTTTTTTTTTTTTTTTTTTTTTTTTTTTTTGCTAAAATGTTAGTTCAATGTTAAATGTTAAATCTTAAATATTAGTTATGTTAGTCTAAAGGTACACTGTATGGAGAGGCCTGCCAGGTTCTTGTGGAGCTGGTAGGTCACTCTCATCTTTTATTCTCTCTATTAATGTTTTATATGTATATTGGGGCAGGAGATGGTTCAATTACTTTCTTCCTGGCTGATTTAAACCAACTGTGTTCTTGGAATTCTTCGTTGTCTATATTATTTATCCAGTTTTGATATGTTTCTGTGTTAAGTTCAGTCACTTTTTTCCAAATATTTACAGCTTTGTTGTGTATATCTACATTAATTGCTAAGAGATTTGCTCTCTTATGTAGCTGTTCATTACTGATGTGGTCTGTATATTTTATGTTATATATAAATCTAAGGGCTATATTTTGTACTGTTTGTAACCTTTTAATGCTCGTTTTACTAAGGGTGTTCAATGGGATAGGTGGGTAGTCCATAATTGATTTGACAAGGGCAATATATATCTTTCTCTTGTTATTAATGCTAAGGTTCTTAAAGCGTTTTATTTTTGATAATCTTATTCTTGCCTGTCGTTCTTTATCTTTTAAGTATGTTATATATCCTCTTTTTGTTAGTTTTAGTCCAAGCATCCTGCCTTCAGTGTCGTATGGGTATAGTTCCTGGTCGACTATTACTGGACTTGTTTTAATCTTGGCTATTGGTATTATCTTGAATTTGTTCTTATTTGTCCTGATTTTCCATTTTTTCTCAAAATCATTTATGTTTTTTATCGCTCTTACCGTGTAGAGTGCCATAAATTGAGTTGATTTTCCTGGGTATGATACTATTTGAGTAATATCATCAGCAAACATTACATATTCGCTAAAGGGGGTAGGTTGAGGTGTGTCTGAAGTATAAATTGTATATAGTGTTGGAGAAAGGCATCCTCCTTGAGGTACTCCACTCTCAAGATTAAACATAGTTCCCAAAAAGTTTCCAATTTGAATTTGTGCTCTCCTACCATCTAAATAGTTACACAATATTCTTAGCAAGTATTCATTAAGTCCCAGTTTTAATATTTTATATTTTAAGCCTAAATGCCAAACCTTATCAAAGGCCTTAGAAACATCCCTTAAAATTATATTGATCTGGTTACCCTTGCTTTTTTCTATTGCAATTATTTCCGTTATTATGGCTATTGCAGTTAGGGTATTTCTATTGGGCATAAATCCATGTTGTCTATTGTTAGTTTTCCCATGTTGTGTTAAAAAGGCTATAAGTCTTGTATTTAAAATTTTTTCCAATAGTTTCCCAGTAATTTCTAATAAAGATATTGGCCTGTAGTTTAATATTTCCTTATTGTCCTTACCCTCCTTCGGAATAAATATCATTTTGGCATATTTTAGTTTGTCTGGAAAGTAACCAGTTATTAAGCATGCGTTATAAATGTTTAATAGTGTATTTAAAATGTTTTCAGGTAGATTCATGATCATATTTCGTGTAATACCTGTGAGCCCAGGGGCTTTTTCCTTAAACTTCCTCAGACAGTGCATCATTTCTCCCATTGTTATTATTTGATTATTTGGTAATAAGTTATAGTCTATATATTGCCTTGGGGTGATTCTATGTATATGTCTTCCCATCTCTTCTTCTATCCTTTCTTCGTGTTCACTATCAAAATCTTCATTTTCCTCATCTGATATTTTAAAAATTTTTACCCATTCCCTTTTGAATGCTGACTCTTGTTCATTTTCCTCGTGCAGTTTTGTTCCATTTTGGTCTTTAATGTATGGTGTTTTTTGCTTGTTGTGCCCCATCATCTTGTTTATGGAAGTCCAAAATGTTTTTGTGTCTTTAGTCATGTCAGCCGCCATTATAATATCATTCCATTTTTTATTGTTTGCTTCCTTACATGCGTCTCTTAATTTTATCTGTAGTGCTATCTGTGTCGTATATAGCCATCTGTTACTGCCATGTCTTTCCATATACCTGTTTATTTCATTGTAATAGGTCTGGATTAATTTAACTTCTTCTGGTAGTCTGTTGTTGGGTAATGTTCTAAAGTGTGAAGTAGGAGTGTGTTTGGTTATAGATGTTTTTATTGCTGAGTGCAGTCTGTCCATTTCTGAGTCTATATCTTCTGTTGTTTTCCCTTGTAGGTTAATCGAGTGGTGACTACTTAAGTCGTCTTTGAAGCTGTCCCAGTCTGTTTTACTCATTTTCAGCCTCTTTTTTATTGGTATCTGTATGGGGCTTGTTGACAGTGTTAGTATAATTGGCAGATGGTCACTGCCTGTAAGAGGTCCCTGTATTATATGGTAATTGAAAAAGGCTTTGTTGTTGGTAAAAATTTTGTCTGGTGTCGATTGTGTATTGTGATTTCTCCAGGTTGGAAAGTTAGGACCCAGATGATTGATTTTCCCTAAATTTATTAATTGATTAAGGGCGTTTCCCACGACGTTATTATTTGTATTGTCAAAAATCCTATGTCTGGCGTTAAAGTCTCCTAAGATGTACATCGGATGACTACTGTTAGCCAATTTTAATAGGTCTTCTATAGGTAAGTAGGGTCGTCTCGGTGGCAGATAAGTAGTAGCAATTATTACATCTCCTTGAGTTGTATTTATTTTTATTGCCAGAAATTCTTCCTGGAAGTCATCAATTAGTTTAAATTTTAAGTTTCTTTTAACCGCTATAGCTACTCCGTCATTTTTCTCGCCCGATTTGTTTCTTTGGTTTACATAATAGTTAAAGAGTTTTATGTTGTTGTTTTCTGTCTCACCGTGACTGTTTATTAGTATAATGTCAGGGTCAATTTCTTGATATATATTACTTAGGTTAATTCTCTCGGTGTTCCAGTTTCTTACGTTGTGTTGTATTATTCTTAAAGTTCTTACTGTTTGTCTATTGTCCATTATTTCTTATACTTGGATTGTAACTGTTGAAGTGGAGACCTATCATCCTGTTTCCCGCTTCTGACTCTTCTAAACTCTGACGGGTCTACTATTTTAAAGTCATTGGTCGTAATCTTTAGTTTGTCCGTAGCAATTAGTGACCAGACGTAATCTTCACTTAGGGATTTTTCTTGATATGTCCACTTGTATATCCCTCCTTCACAGTTTTTTACTATTGTTCCTCCTGTTGGTCTCGATGTTGGGATTCCATGTTTTGTTGTAGTGATAACTTTTAATCCTATATCTTCAGCAGATTCAGGTTGTATATTGTGTTCAGTTTCCATCTTATCTTCTCTCCTCCTACTCCTTTGTCTTGTAGACTGTCCTTTTGTTATTTCTATCTTCTCTTTGTCACTTCTAGTCATTTGTCTGGGATCTCTATCAGTCGCTTGTGTTCCTTGTGTATCAGCTGTTGCTCCTTGCTCAAACCTTTGTTTGTCTAGCTGTAGTCTTTCGCTCAGTTCGCTTGCGTATGTTGCCTGAAATAGTTTTTCGGATTGTGGATTCTCTGGAAATATCATCTCTGGTAGGTTATTCAATTTAAACATTTTCCTTAATTCCTCATTGTATGATCCGGGTGCAATGATATTGTGCAAATGTGCATGGATCATACTAATCATTACCTTATCATGTATTGGCTCACTTAGGTTTAATATGGTGGATTCTGGTCTATGAGCCTCTTGGACCGCTCTCTTGGCTATTTCGACATATGTCGTATCCTTCTTGTCTTGTTCCTTTTTCCTTGTTTCTTGTTCCTTGTACTTTATCATGTGTTTTTTTATTGGGCATGCCATTGTTAACGTCCTATGTCCTATGTATGCATTCCCGTTTCTCTTACAGTTGAGACAGCCAACATATGTATTCTTACATTCAGTGTAGGTATGGTCGTCGCCTGCACAATCTGAGCAGTACTTTTTTTCTTTTTCCGGACAGTCTCTCGTTGTATGCTCTTCATATTTATAGCAAGAGAAACAAGTTTGCAGACTGATGAATGTCTCCTTCTTTATTTGATGTGGTGTGACTGACATGTTGAATATTAGAAAGCCCTGTTGTAAAACTTTCTCAGCCATTGACACTTCTTCAAAAGTAATCTTAAAAACATGAGTGTAGTCTTTTATCTTAATGACTTCTTCAATCTTCATCCACCTGTTTTGCCGTTCCAGTTCATCTTTCAGGTCTTCAGATGTCTTCCTCCCGATCTCTTGGTCAACTTGACGAACGAAAACTGATCTTTTTGCTTTTTGTTCTGGTGGCATGACCACAACAAGGCCTTCATTATAAAATATATCTCTGGCTTCTTTTGAAAGGATTTTATCTGAATCAAAGTCATCTTTGCAGATTACTTTAAAACCTTCATTTGTGCTGAATATTCTTGTAAGTGGGACTTGCAAATTGTTGTAAGTGATTTCTGCCACTTTTCCCCTTCCAATAGAGTGTCCCTTATCTCTATGTTTTATTCTAATGCTTGTTGTCATCTTCTTGATTACATCTAATCCTACCTATAACACAGGTCACCACGAGGTCAGGTCTTATATAGCGGAGGTAGACGTGGCTTAATAGTTGACCACCGTGATGTATGGCGGCGCTGGTTGACCTAGACCACGAGGCATACACTGGGGAATTCGCGGGGTCGGCTACTCAGCGACAAACAGCGTTTGTAGGGGAGGAATCCACTACAATCTTATATAGCCTAGGTACATTGTTTTAACAATTCTAATATTAGCACCATAGTGCGGGCTGTGCCCCGCTACACTTCTAAGAGGTCTCAGTCTGTCAGTACATTGGCGGGTTAGCTGTTGTATGGCAGGTAGGGTACAAGGGACGGAAACACCAAGATATTTAAAAGAAGAAACATAATCAATAGTGTTGTTACCTCTCTTGAACTTGGCGGGGCCGCGTTTGCGGTTACCAGCTTGTTTGTTGAGCACCTTAGTTTTCTCAGTGGAGATAATAAGACCGAGGTGTTCACAGGCTGCGTATACATGGTTCAGGGTGGTTTGCATTTCACGATGAGTTTTAGTATGTATAAGAGTATCATCAGCATAGCTGATTGAGATATTGCTGGGGTTGTCTGGTATTAAATTTAATAATGCATTCATAAGAACATTGAACAAAGTGGGGCTAAGTACTCCACCTTGAGGGGTACCAAGTTGCATATCTTTAACTTCACTTTTGTAACCCTGAAACAGTGCAGCAGCCCTTCTGTTGGTTAGGTAACCACTTATCCAGTGTAACAGCCTACCTCCTATATCCATTTTGACTAGTTCGTGCAATATTAGTTGCCTATTAGCAATATGAAATGCAGCTTTTAGGTCAAGAAATGTGGTGCATCTGTGCCTTTCATCACCATGCACAGTTAGGAATGTGGTGATACAATTATGTACACCTTTACCATGGGTGAAGCCATTTATGTTAGGGGACACGTGTTCTCTGATTCTATATAAGAGTCTGCCAAGAACCATCCTCTCAAAGGTTTTACACAGGCAGCTGGTTAGTGATATGGGACGAAAGGCATCAGGCTGTCCTGGTTTCGGTATTGGTACAACAATACTGCTGGTCCATGATGTGGGTAGTTGGCCCTCGGCATGACTCTTATTGTACAATGCCAACAATGCATTGCCTGGCACGCCCCTGGCGAGAGCGGCGTCAAGCTCTCACTCAGTATATGGAACATCACACTCATCGTGCTGTTTGCCCAGCATAAGGTTAATAAGATTACTTCTCTCTACAGACTTCGCATCAAGGAGTCCCCGAGTCCTAGCTGGTAACATGTCATAGCTAGACACATGAGCCCTCTTTGTTATTAGCTCATTCGACTTTTGCAGAGGGTTTGGATGGGAGACGTGTCTACTGTTTTTACCTCTGATTATGTTTATGTCTTTCCAGGCTTTGCTGAGGGATGTGTGTTGGTTCAGTCTGTTGATATATGTCTCCCATGCATTTTGTCTGAGTTCGTTTACACGTTCTCTGACAGCAGCAAGGGAAGCTTGATACAATTGTAACATTTGAGGTGTTCTAAATTGTCTGTAACCCTTACCCACCCTCCTGACCCTAGCCCTGAGTTTTTTCAGCTCAGGGTCATTATAGCACTGCTGTTGCCTGTTCCCATTTTTGGGTGGAGGCATTGTTGGTGAAGTATGCATAAGTCCTATCTATCAGATCGTCATGGAACTTTGGTAGTTGTCAGGCTTGTAGTCCTTGTACCAGTCATGGATGAAGTCTATGAACTGGCTTTCATGTTCTTGCTTGACTGTGATTCTACGTCTGTTGAGTTTACCACCAGTGGGGGTGTCATTGGCTACATGTATACTAGCTTGGATTGGGCTGTGGTCAGACATAAGATCAGCGACAACATCAGAGCTATGAGTTGTGTATGATAGATTAAAGCCAATACATTTGTCTAGACCCCCTCTATAAATGTGTGTTGGTTCATTATTACCTATAATTTGAACATCTTCATATGCGCTGAGAAGTGAGATAAGTCTCCTACCATTGGTGTTAGTGGTGGAGTCACCTAATTTCTTGTGTCTAGTACTCAGGTCACCCATCAGGACAGTGGGCTCAGTGTGTAAAAGACTGGGCGATCTGTGTACTGAAGCTGATATGAGGGAGCATAGGCGTTTAGCAAGTTGAGCGTGGAGTTGCCCAGGTGGATAGTGATTCCATGGTACTGAAGGTTGGTAGTCTTTTTGGATACAAGAGGTGCACGCGGGAGTGACTTCTTAACATACATCAAACATGTGTGAGTAGAACTAGGATCATAATACACATAATTGGGCAGACTGGGTGGGGCTTACCATTAGGTGTGAGACACTCCTGCAGACACACAATATCGATGTCCTCAGTCACAACTTTGTGGTGTAGGTCAGGGTATCGTTTTCTAAGGGATGAGATGTTCCAACTCATCACCTTCACCGCTCTGTATCTTTGTCTGGTATTAACATTGGCCATTATGAAATGTATTTGGAACTTTGTCTGGTATTAACACTGGCCACTATGAAATGTATTTGGAAAGAAGCAAAAGGCACTGTATTAGGGGGCAGGGAAAAAACACTTTTATTTGAGTTGCAGGCTGCACTTTTCAGGCATCGTTTGTATGGCTGTAACAAACACCTGTGCAAAATTTCATGCCATTTCATGCATACTTACCCTGCCGCATCGCGAACGACTTTTTGTCAACTTTTAGTGTATACCAAAAATTAGGTGTCATTTAATGTTTTCCAGGATAATGATAAATTTTACATGGGTGACATCGATTTAATTCACATGTTATTTTACAGGTACACCGTATAGAAAATCATTACAAGTTCATATTGAAATTCTTTTTTGTGCGGAACCTTGGCATCATTTTCCTAGACAATAATCTTTGCCTAATATATCCATCTCTCGATTCGTATCCCGTCACTTCGGTGCAAGCTTCAGTCATCACTTTTATGCCTCTCTCGACCGCCTGAGTGCTGTTTGGCCACTTGGGCACCACTAATGGTGTCTCAAGAATGTCATTAACCTGTAGATTTGACAGAGAAGCAATGTAAGGAGGCTCAGTCTTGAGTTCATTCCTCCAGTTAATCATGGAATGATAGTTTTTTGCTTGCCACTTTAGTTTCGGAGTCACCACCTTTCTCATGTTGACTACAGGAGGCACATCCTCATTCCCATCTCCATCTTTACCCTCCTCATCAGTATAGTTTAACAAATTCTCGTCAACAGCAGCATCAGAATCTTCCTCCTCCTCTTCAGATCTGCCAGTGCATTCTTCCTTTTGCTGATTCTCCTCTCTAATTTTTCTTATCATTGAGACAGCTTTTTCTCTAACAGTCATGTCCTCATCTGCACACATACCAGAAGAAGTTGATCTGTGTGGGCGAAGTATGCATTTCTCTGGACAGCCTTCTTCACTATCGTCTCCTCCTCACTATTCAGGTGTTTCATATATAGCAGGGACTGGAATACGTTCCTTGAGCCGTGTGTTACGTAAGGGTGTATCTTGATGTAAAACCACATTGGAGCACTGAACTTTATTATTGTAATGACAATTCTTTTCAACTCATGGCTGGGTCTTGATGTTGCTACATACAGCCTGAGGATTCTACTCCATAAGGTGTTCCACCTTGACACACAGGGAGGACCTGGCTCAATAGCAGCCAAGTCATCTTCAACAACACCTGTGATAACTCCTTTACAAATCCTATACAGGTATTTCTGATCCCAGGACAGATCTTTCTCCACTTCATCATTAAACACAGGGAAATCAGGGAAACTGACTGGCTGGAAGGCGACAACTGGAAGCTCAGACAAAGACTCCTTGATCTGCTTTCCAATGGGACCACGCCAATGCTCAGGACCACTTGGTTTACCATCATAGTGATAAAAAACTGCGCGGAAAGGCAGCTCATTTCCGTGAAGCTGACATATGAAATAATGGAGCGGGTGACCAAGTAACATTTCAAGATGATGAATGACTCCATTTTCTGATCCTACATTTACATTGGTTCCATCACAACCAACACACACAATGGGCTGCTGGGTTAGATTTTTCTCCACCAGAAACTCGTGAATAGTTTTGGCAATCTGCTTTCCGTGTCCAGTCTTGGGAGTCACATGTGTGAGATATTCATTGCCAGGCTCAACCATGATGACAATGATCTTTCACCATCATCCTCGAACTCCATTTCTCGGTCTTCTCATTCTTTATCATCACACGAGTGGCGGTCTTCTTACCATCAAAATAGAGTGACGTCAAATTATCTAAACTAGCCATCTCAATTTCTTGCCTCTTAAATCGGTATTTTTGTCTCGCATCCCGCAGCTTATGTGGTCCAATAACCTGACTCTTGTCATCCTTTGTGATAATGCCATAGTCAGTTAAGGTGGCAGTAGCAATGGCAGCTCCAGCATAATCACTAATCAAGTATCGGTCACAAGCAGCAGCCAGTGTAGGGAGTCTTGTCCGGTTCTGTGAACTGGTGTCTGTCAGAGCCCTGATAATCAATATAGACATAGCACCATACTCATCTGCAACAAGACAACTTAAATGAAATAAGAGATATGAAAAAAAAGTTGATAAACACTGAACAGAACATTGCACCGCCACAGCGGCTGTTTGGCTAGTACTGTAGGTAAATTTAAAAATTTCAGTAGAAAATGCGGCAGACTAAACCTCGACATATCAGCTTCAAATTTGGCATGGAGTCTTAGATATGTATAAGGAACAATGCCTGAAGAGTGCAGCTTTAAGCAAAATTTCACTGCCCCCTACACTGTATGATACTGTTCTTTTCTGCTCTGCTTGTCCCTTCGGCAGGCAGTAGGCCACCTAACGTTTTTGAAACATTTCTAGAGCATGTACGTCTCAACAATTGTTGAAAGTCAGTGGCAGCCAACGACACACTTTGTTTACACTCGACATCACCACCATTTTCTGTTTGTGTTTGTTCATCTTCACTGACCATGTCCACAGAGGCATCAGTAGAACTGTTACCAGTATCACTATTTTCCTCTGCGTGGACACTAGTTCCTGGTGGGTCTTGAGTTTCCACATCTGGTACTGACATCTGCATGTCTTCAGTTTGACTGTAATTTTTCCATAGCTCCTGCACTGTGTTGGTGGTGTTTTTTTTTCTGTAGTGTATCACAGACGCTCCTTAACATTTCAGTTTGAGCTGTAAATTGAGCTTTGAGTTCTTTAATTTCATTTTTCAAATCATTGATCTATTCACGTTGTGCGTGTTCACGGTGTGTGTTGGCAGCTACCTGTTGTGTCGGTACATCTGTGTTGCCCCATGCTGATCTTTCGATGACTGCTGGTGATGATCCTGGAGCTTTGGTGGCGAGGGCGGGCCAGGGGTTGGCCGTAGGGAGTACCCTAGCAGCATTAGTGTTTCTTGAGACCTGCCTGGGTGGCGGGTCTGGGCGCTGAAGGGGTGTAGGAGCTCTAGAACAGTCAGGGTGCCGTACAGGAACTCCAACTGTTTTGCAGTTAATACACTTCTGTTGAATGACACCCCCTTGAGCAACTGTATCTTTGCAAGACTGTGTTGCATGTTGCCTTGAGCAGAGACCACACCACGGCTTAGTCGAGGGGCATAACCGGGCCACATGGCCCCAGTGCTGACAATTGTAACACCTCCGGGTAGGGGACTGATAGAGACTTACCTTCAGAGTCCGATAAGCACCACCGACTCGAATGGTCTTGGGTGGGTCTTCCGAGCCAACCCAGTCTGTAATGGCTGAATTCTTGCCCCAGAGTCGCTTCGTCCTTCTGATGGCGGGATGAGCTTCTAGTAGTGTAGGGGTCTGGTACTGGTCGAGCCCTATGGTTAAGATGGTTTTCTTGCTCGATGATTGGGATGATTGTTCCATGGTTATTCCCCTTATGCTATTGGTGAGGAGATCCTGTGTGGCTGCTGGGTCGCTTCTAATCAGAACATGATCTTGTGTACCGACTCTGAACTGAAACTCAGCGTCTGGGTGTTTATCTTCCGCATCGTTCAGCCAGAGATACTTGTCTTCAGGTGATGTACCTTCAGGGAAGTTTAATCTTACTCTCATGGGGGGTTGAGGTTGTAGTTGATGGTCTCTAAGTCTTTCTGCCTTTTCGGCCTTCCGCTTGTTCCTGGACTGAACTAGTTGAAAGCCATCCTCTCCGTTGGTGTCAAGGTCAACACCATAGTCGCCTGGCTCACTCAGTGCATCAGGAGAGTTTGAGGGAGTAGCTGGGTCTCCAGTCAACTCAGACATGGTGGAGTTACAGGACTCGACCTATATGCCTACGTCAGAGGGCCCAGGACTGCTTGGCACTCCTAGGAAGTCAGCGGTGGTTGGGAGGCTTAACCCTCTTAGAGGACAAAGGAGACTGGCATCTACAGCGTATTAGCGGTGTGAGGGGAGGCCGTGAACACGCCTCCCGCGGAGGGAGTGTGGTGTCAGGGGGGGGACTAAAGTAACAGGAGTATTCTCAGTTTATAAACACTTTTATTACACTACACTTGTTCTTAATAGTACCTCTGTTTTTCTTGTTAGATACAGTATCAAAGTCAATTTTAGTTTCAAAAGAACTATCCAGCCTGGGACACTATGAGGAGGGGGGTTTGTGTAAACAACCCCTCACCACATGGCTGAGCGTGACCACAAGGGTATAGGCCTTGCCTTGTGGGGGTATGAGATATTGGGTTTACACTCAGGATGGGATGGAGAAAGGAAACTCACAATGTGCTCACTGTATACATATTGTATTGGATGTACAATGCAGCTTGTTGCTGGGTAGGTAGCATGGTAATAAGCATTGAGTAGAGAGAGCTGGGTGGTGAGGGTGCCCAGAGGAGGGACACGTGGCTTGAGGGACGCCAAGGTCGCTGGTGGGACCGGCAGCCGCCAGGCTGGAGCGGAGGAGGAGGTGTTGCTTGCTGGTGGTATACTGCCAGGCTGGGGGTCACAAATACTAAGGGTAAATACTTAACTCTAATCTTAATTTCTAAGGGTCGCTGCCACCAGACCCCCTCTGGACAGTATGTAACTCGTTAGGTAGCATGCAGAGTGGACTAGGCATTGGGTTAGGTTTGTCATTGACCAGATCGATAAGGGGAAAGAAGGGTGAAACCATAACATATCTTAACTAATTTATTCTTTATAAACTATATGGTAACAAAAAAAAAATACAGTTGAGCTGGCCTTCCTCAGAAGAACAACGATGAGTTTGGTTACCCTGCTTACAATATCATTTAACACTTCGGACTGCTCCACCTGTATGGAATATAGCACCCTAGGTCATCATACATAGTAGCACCTTCTCAACACACCCGTTACCCTCCACACCTGCAGGTATGGGACTCCTTGTAATTTCTAGATATACCTAACAGGCACCTCGTTCGCACACCGCCCTCGGTGGGTAGAGACGAGGGCTACACCAAGAGACATACCAGTGCTATTTCTACGCCTGGTATTATAGGTCACTCCAAGTGACAACCGCAAAGTTTCTTAAGCGTTTCCTTATTTGTTCTATTCATTTGGGGTGGTGTGCTGGGGATCCACAGGTTCACAGTGGAAGTGCATGACCACTGTGGTGTGGCCTTCACAGTGTGGTCATGGCTGACGCCCGATAGGCGCTCAGAACGCGTCGTCCTGAGGTGACGGTAGAACGGAGGGTACTGAGAAATAATGCCTGACGGGCGGTTATCACACCCCCTAACACATTACTATTACACTTATATATCAGGCAAAGCTTTAAACTGTAATAACTTCTATATAAGCCTTAATTATAGGGCGGGATATAGCCCGATAGGACACTGACCTGAGGTGACGGTAGAACGGAGGGTACTGAGGGCAGTGCCCCGCCGCTCGTCACCACGTAGGCCTACAGTTTCCAATCTTTAATTTTTACTTTTATTTCTTACGATTCTCACCTGCACACTTTTCGGCATATTGTCACTCATGCCATATAAACACATATTTTAATCCTAAATTACACACTAAGGTAAGGTCTTGGTGTGAGGGGGCGGATTCTCGATCTGTCACCAATGTGAGGGGGCGCATTCTTGATCTGTAAACCAATGTGAGGGGGCCTGACTCCCTCTCTGTTTCTACACCACCCTCATCTTATTTACTTCTCTTAGTTCTTACTCTTACTCAGTTCCGTCACCTATTCTTGGATAGCATGGACATTCCTTTGGTAGCCTGGGCATTCTTTGGGTAGCATGGTCGAGGGTCTAGGCACGTGAGTATGGTAATTTTGGTATCAGGTCACTTGGATGGAAATAAAGGTAAAATACTGTGGGAGAAATGAATACACCTAAAGTACTCTAAAACAAATTTATTAATATGCAATCAATGGGGAAAGATTTTGTATTAATCATATGATTACCAGGTTCACCTCCTGGGCTTAGTGCAAACTCAGTACCTTCTTCTTTACTCTTACTCACAACATTACTGGTGGTACATTACATGGCACTCATTGTAGATTATTCAACATATACGTAAACAATGACACTAGTATATGCAGGGGTCCACTACCCAACATGGAATAATTATTTCCAACTAATTATCCCTAACATACATGTTACAACACTCTCTGTGGACTTATACTTCCAAGGAGTAACCCAGGGTAGAGCACTGGGGCTGTTGTTATTGTGGGGTAGCCAGACACATGGCGGGTCTGGGGTCTGGCCCAACGAAGCCTTGGGGCACATTAATCAGGTGCCATCTTCTCATATATGATCCCGGCTGGACATCTAATACATCCGAGGCCGTTGTTGGATGGTAGAGCGATTCAAGAATCACAATGGGATCGGGAGACAAACGGGGCAGCGTCAAGGGACCTGTATGGATGAAGGGACGGGTACTCACTAACTGTGACAACAACATTACGTTTCAGGGGACGTTAAAGACGTAAATATGACTTCACTCAGAGCATATCAACTACGTTACTGTAACACTTGCACAATCAACTATTAATTGGGTCAAATCACTTAAAGAAGGGCGAATTACAACACAACGTGGAATGGCATACCTGTATGGATGAAGGGACGGGCACTCACTAATGGTAGAAATGCCCGCAGGGCTCTCACTCAAAACAGGCCAGGGAGTCCACCTACTTCTATTCCGATGAATTAATTTACTGTACACTCTGACGTTGAAATTGAGACTATGAACTCATTTTCAGTCTCTACTATTATCTTCACTAACAATGCTCTGACTCAGCTATCAAAAGCAAAATTAAATTGATTACAAAGGGTTGGATGGCAACAGTTCCCAACATACAGCATCTACTCCCATAGACAAAGGCGGGGGAAACATAGAAAACGGGGACGTTTCCACTGGGGGGACTCAGAAGGTTTTGTGGACGTTTGAGCGTAATATGAATCCTTAAGGTTTTCAGGTTAGCTATTATCATGACCATTACATTGGTTTGCTAGTTCGTAGGTAAATCATTGGGTTATAATATCAACGCGGCACACCCGAGGCGGGTACATGACGCGCCTTAAAACAAAGGCTGAATGTTCATGGCGGGGGTGTATCAACTTTACTTAAAACTGTAATTAGGGATCCTCCTCTCACACATTGCACTATTTGAACACAGACATAAGATTCTCTGATCACTGTACTTGTCGTGGGTATATGTCACGTGGGGATACGAGGTGTATTAAGTTCTACCGACACATACAAGATATTTCCTTTCAAGTATAGTTTCTGGGTCACTTCCAACACCTCACACAGTTATGATACATTTATCCTTTTTCCAGACCATTGTTCTCATGTATTTTCATATGATATCTGTGGAAGTTATGTTCGCTACACGTTCACAGACTTAAATAGTAGGACCTTCAAACCCTGATCCCCACTTAGTCCTACAGTACACTAGTCCGGCTCAACTGGACTTTAACATTCGTCATATGGATACCCTGAGTTCTCCTTAATGCTATGAATACATATAATTAATATTATATAACTGTACCTGGGTACAATACAACACATGGTCTAGTAACATTGAGTAGGTGAGTTATCCTTTATCAATGTTTCCCGTTTTCTGAGGTTCTACAAGCGCGGTGGATTTGAATGTTATATAGCGTAATATGAATTAAATGGAGTTTTTAGGAATGACAATGATGTGCGCAGTACAGTGGCAATGAGTAGAAAGAGGCTGGTCACAGCGGTGTCAGGCCTAATAAGGCGGGGGTAGATAGTTATCCCCCGCTCCGTGGGCGGCGCTGGAGGCGTAGGCTGGGGAATTCGAGAAGGTTCGGTGCTTGTAGGGGAGAAATCCACTACAATACTCCCCTTCCCCTCCAGGCGCGGCGGGAGGCTGGAGGTTGGCAGAGTTGCGTGCCACATGTGAGGCAGAACGGGCGGTGCATGCCACATGTGGGACATAACGGCGAGGGTGTGGATGAGCCGGCCGCTAGGGGGGGGGGGGGGCAACTCTGTCTAGATACACGAGATCTGTGGGAGAAAAGAGGGAGAAGGAGGGTTGTGGAGGCGATGAATGTTGTGCTTCCCTCGCGACAGGTACAGAGTCGTCAGATGCGTCTGCTGGGGTGTGTGGGCCTGGGTCAGGAGCAGGGGCTGCGTCAGGAAGTGTGTCCATAACAGCAGCAGGGTGCATGACAGCAGCAGGGTCCACGACAGCAGCAGGGTGCAGGAACGTAGCAGGGGGTACCTGAGGGAGAAAAGAGGGGTGTGTGGGTCCGCGTTAGGAGCAGGAGCCGCGTCAGGAGGAGCGGCAGGGGGTACTGCTGGGCCGTAGAGCTGCTCTTGGGTTTCTAACCTACGGTGTAGAGACAGTAGCTGTAGAGCCGATGAGAGCTGCCTCTGCGTGGGTAAGCCAGTCTTCCATGTTGCTTGAAGACTGGGAGAGTGATCAGTTTCTCCTCCATCCTGTGTGAGTGCGAATCTCCGGGGGTCACCATTTGTGGGGGTATGAGATATTGGGTTCACACTCATGATGAGAATGAGAAAGGAAACTCACAATGTGCTCACTGTATACATATTGTATTGGATGTACAATGCAGCTTGTTGCTGGGTAGGTAGCATGGTAATAAGCGTTGAGTAGAGAGAGCTGGGTGGTGAGGGTGTCCAGAGGAGGGACACGCGGCTTGAGGGACGCCAAGGTCGCTGGCGGGAACGGCAGCCGCCAGGCTGGTGCGGAGAAGGAGGTGTTGCTTGCTGGTGGCACTGAGTAGAAAGAAGCTTTTCACAGCGGTGTCAGGCCTTATAAGGCGGGGGTAGGCGTGGGTAGATAGTTAACCCCCGCTCCATGGGCGGCACTGGAGGCGTAGGCTGGGGAATTCGAGAAGGTTCGGTGCTTGTCGGGGAGGAATCCACTACAGCCTCGCGGGCACCTACACACGCCACAATGCTCAACCCACGTTTGTTCACGTGTTATACAGGCAACATATTTGCAGTTGTTGACCTATCGGTTAAGGTAATCCTCCAAGTGATAGTGTTAGGAAGAACACCTAATATTCAGTAAAACCCTGTGAGAATCCTGCACCTTAATTCCCAGTGTGTACCACCGTAATCTTAAAAAGATCACAGGTGGTCCACTCACACAACCCTGCTCACACACACGCTGAGGGGGAAACTCGGCCACCGAGCCATATTCGTGTGGTGGAAGGGATGGTCACGGCAGAGCAGCGTCAGTCACTGACTGAACCGGGCAGCACGGAGAACCAGGAACTCCAGGCCTAGTATACACACGCCGTCGTGGGGTACAAGATAGCCGCCGAGTTGTGCGTGAAGTAATCAGAGATATTTGGACGTGAAAACTTGCTCTGAGAATGTAAATAGTGCAATATATATCATTTTTACACGACGACTTTCCTAAGCCCTTCCTCTCAGTCTGAAAGTCCCGTGACAACAGGCAATTTTGCCCAGACCCGGGATACAAACTGAGTGAAGGCATTGGAAGTGCAAGGTGAGGACTGAGAAACAGTAGACAAGGAGACATTACGACAATTGAAAGGAACATAAGGAGTGACGTGTTTTAAATCAACTAACAATGGATCTCGGAGAATTGATTCAAACTGGTTGAGGCTTGGGGTATGATGGAATTGAATTGAAAGAGTTTGTGACTCAATAACAATCAATTCTAAGAGACGAAACACAGCAAGAGAGAGAAGAAAGAAGATAAAAAGAAAGAAGAGAGTATGAGTTAAAGAAAGCAAAACAGGAATTGGAATGCGAGATCAAAATTAAATAAAAGGAAGAAGTGGAAAGGGAGAAGGAACGAGCCGAAAAGGAGAGAGAACGAAAACAAGAGCTTGAAGTGCTTCAGCTTCGTCAGGACATCCCCGAACTCAGGCCAACTCTCCCTTATAATTCAAAGCCAAAGTTACCTAAGTTTGAGGAACAAGTTGACGACATTGATGCATATTCTACGTTCGTCTTGGATACCCCCAAAATGTTCTACACTACTGAGGGTATACACAAACACTTGTTATCTTAAAAATAGGTTCTTATTCTCGTGCGGGAGATATATACAGAGATGAACCAAGAAGCTCTCTTCCGCACTACAAGGACTGGTAGTCTTCACTCTATGTATTACTGCGCGCTGGCCTGTACAGATGCCAGCATTCACAAGCTGAATACATAAAATGTAAATATGATAATTTATATACATAACATGGTGCACAATAAATGGAAATATTACATAGGATTAATACATGTTCTGTAATACTTTACTATACATAATTAATGGGGTAATATGAGTATATACAGCTTAAGGTACTACTTCGTGTCCATATTATACACCTCCCTCCCCCCTATACGCTCATAGTTTCATCTTGAGCGGACCTTTTGTTTCTGAGTCGCTCGGACCTGCGGTGTACTGGGGGCAGAAACACAAGGTGGGGACGGATTTACTGTACAGACAGCAACATTAGGGGACTCAACTGGGGAAGGGTCAACACTAGGCAGTTCCACAGGTCGGAGGAAACGACGGTTCCTCCACCATACTCTACCACTAGGAAGACGCACTTGGTAGTCCCTGGACCGGCCAATACCCATGACAACCCCAACCTTGTCCCAGCGGTGAGATACCGGATCTTGAATCCTGACCTGCTGGCCGATACTCAACCTGGGAAGGGGGCGGGCAAGACAGTTGAACCGAGCAACGACATCTGCGGCTCGTTCTGCTGCACGGCGGTCACATTCCTGTCTTGGCCTGCTATTCTTGAGAAAAAGACTTCGGGTGGGCAGGAACACAAGACCTGAGATGATGTCCGTATAGAACCTGGGCTGGGGAGCGTCCGGTGAAGCTCAGGGTGTTGCGTAACTCCAACAAACCTCGATCGAAGTCCTCGCAGTCGATATTTCCTGAGGGTGACACCTTAAGGATCAGGTGTTTAACAGTCTTGACTGCGGCTTCAGCGTGTCCATTCGCCTGGGGGTAGTGGGGCGAGGTCACGACATGACGGACTCCCCAACGGTCCATGAAGTCCCGGAACTCGTGGCTGGTGAACTGGGGTCCTCCATCAGTCCTGAGGCGGAGGGGAACACCAACTTCTCTGAAGTAATGCCTGATATTCCGGATGGTAGCAGTAGCCGTTGTATCACTACCACTGGGGACGACAACAGACCATCCAGACAGTCGGTCGGCAATGACGAGGAAGGACTTCCCTGCCACTGCAAAGAAATCGGCCGACACAGACTCGAAGGGTCTTGAAGGGTTATCGTCGTACATTAAAGGTTCCTGTTGCTGGCTGGGTTGCAGAATCTGGCACGGCTCACAGGCACGGACGGGACTTGCAATGTCCGCGTCGATTCCGGGCCAAAATACAGTCTGCTTCGCCCGTCGCTTGGTGGCCTCCACTCCTCGATGGCTGTAGTGAAGGCGGGTGAAGGTACGGCGGCACAGGGCAGCAGGAATGACTACTCGTGGACCATACAAGACGAGGTCTCCGTCACAATAGAGGTCCTCGCTTATCTTCCAGTACGGAAGCAGCGATTCATGAAGGTCGTATCGGTTAGATGGAAATCCCTGAGACACACAGTCGATGAGCCGGATGTAGGAAGGGTCGGCCCGGGCTGCGGTGCGGAGATCTTCAAGGGTCTTGTCTGCATCCGGTGCTGTAGACTCTTCTGATGTGAAGACGGCCTTCAATGAAACTACTGACTTGAGGGATGCAGCAGCTGTAGAACACAACATCTCGTTCTCTGGGGTGGGGCGACTGACAGGGTCGCTGGACAGGGCATCCGGGATGCACAGCAGTTTACCCGCACGCCACACAGCCGTGAAGAGATAAGGCGAGAGCTTCTCTTTCAGACGTTGAAGGCGAGGATTCTCTACTGCATCCAAAGAGTAGTGATTGATAATAGGTATAAGAGGGCGATGATCCGTGAAGAGGGTGAAGTGCTGAAGTCCTATCAGGTAGAAGCGGCACTTCGCCATCGCCCAGACAACAGCCAACATCTCCAGCTCAATTGTGGCATATCGGGCCTCGGCGTCCGTCAGGAACTGGGATCCACACTGAATTAAGCGGAGTTGTCCACCGCCATAGTCCTGCAGAAGGGCGTAACCAACGCCGTAGAGTCTGGAGGCATCAGTCTGGAGGACGGTGGGTAGGGCTGGGTCGTAACAGGCGAGGACAGGTGGACTTATGAGGGCCTGCTTGACTCGCTGGAAGGCCTCTTGATGATCTGGGGTCCACAGGAATGTCCTCCTGGGGCTCAGCAGGGGGCGTAACGGCTGGGCTGCGGCGGAGATGTCAGGTGTATCACGTGCCTGAGCGCTCGGGAACTCGCATAGCGTGAGGCACATGTTCACGCCTACATTTCATACAAGCTATTAACTTGTTAATTGTACTTATTATATTATTATTGTTCTTAGTTACTTAGGTTAATTGTATATTTATGTATGTTATTAATATGCATCATTGTCTTACTCTGTTAAGTCAACTCAAGAGTAGTATATTAATTAATTATGTAAAATATCCAGCAAATGTCCTGGATCATGTGATATGAGACGCACTCCTCGGCGTGCCCACGCCTCCCCAGTAGCGAAAAACCGTGGCATAGGGTAGACGTGTCCATTTGTTCTCTAGCCTTGACCCTTGTCTAGTGCCTTGTCCAGTCCTCTGCAATGCCCTAGGGGTATCAGGTATTAGTGACACGTTTAGGTAGGCCTAGGAAGGGATCCTGGTGGTAAGGAATCTCCTGTTTGGTAGGAATAATCATTTTGTAGTGATTGCTGTTTATATATACTGTATGTTTGTGTAATATATTTATGTAAAGTAATATTAGTTTGATCTAACTCCTTACGGTATATTTTCGCCCTTCCGGCATCACTCTTATTTTAATATACAATTACTTATACCCTTAAATTCATTTTTGCTAGTCATTACTCCCTTTAGAACTAAATTGAATGAATTAATTATCTTCCCTTTTGTGATTCACTTATTTCAACTGTTCTTACTTATTCAAGTACATTTAGTTGAGTAGGTTTTTGGTGGGGATAATTATTGCCGTGTTCCCTATTTGTTCCTTTATTTGTTAATAACTTAGGGTAGGTTTCACTCCCCAATTATAAAGGGTAGTGGGATCGCGACAGGTGTAAATTCAGCCAGCTGATTGACCAGACCCAAAAAAGAACGGAGGTCTGTCAGGTTGGCAGGGGTTGGAAAATCCCTGATTCCACTTAATTTCTCCGGGTCAGCTGCGATACCTGATGCTGAGAGAGTGTACCCACAGAAGTTCACTGATGGTGCGGCGACTACAAACTTGTCAGCGTTGAGGGTAATCCTGTACTTTCGACATCTGGTGAGAACTTCATATATTCGGGAGAGGTGGGCACAGTAGTCTTCGTCATGGAGTGAAATGTCATCAACCACTTTGACACAATTCGTGACTCCTTGAAGGGCCGCGTCACCACGTTGACAGAATGCATCACCCGTAGCGGCAAATCCCATGGGGCCTCTGCAATACTGATATCTTCCATATGGTGTGATGAATGTAGTCAAATGCTGGTCTTCTTCGGCCAACTCGATCTGCCAATAACCACATAAGGCGTCCATCGTTGTAAAAAACATCGCCTTCGGATCCACATTTCGAACAGCTGTGAAGGGTGGGCTGGACGGGAATCTTGCTGGTTAAGTTTTTATAGATCGGTGGTGATCCGTACTCCACCACCAGGTTTGGCGACGGGGACGAGAGGGTGGCACCAAGGTGAAGGTTCGTCTCCGGCCGGCTTGATGATTCCCTGAGCAACCATGGAGTCAAGCTCTTGTCTAACTAGCTCCATGTAGGCGTGAGGAATCAAACGAGGGGTGTGGATGGCAAAAGGTGTGGCACCATCCTTAAGATGAATCTTCATAGGTGGACCCACCATCTGCTTAAGTGGTGTGGATCCCAAAGATTTCTTTGTAACCAACACGTCAGCAAACTCCTTGAGAAGGTAAGCTCTTGCATCAGAAGGGGACGTGTTAGTAGAGATAGGGAGTTCCTTCATCCTGTTGACATGGGTGATCTTTAAAATAGGTTTGGGGAATTCCTTGGAAATAATGGCCAACTCTTGACAATGGCCATATGATAAAAGCTGAGTCGGGATCCCATCATGAACATCAATCCGGGCTGAGCAAGACTGCTTACCAAAGGTAAGAGTAGCCCAGAAAGATCCCAAAGCTGGAGCCATCTTGGAACCATCAGCTGTCAGTTTCGTTGCCTGAGGAGGGGGCTGTAGGGTGCTCCAGGGTTTTCCCAAACTTGCTAAGTGTTATGGACCAATTACTGAGACGTCAGCACCGGTGTCAGGTAACATCTGAAGACTGGATGACGAGTTACCGTAAGAAATGACGACATTGATGTGCTGGGGCGTCGTGTCTGTGGAACTATGTACACGACGGCGGGAACGACTGGACACAGCGTCTTGAAGCTTGCCAGAGGGAGGGGGCGCGCCAGCACTACCTGAGGATGACTTCTTGGATCCTAGGTGGTGTCCTTTCTGTGTCTTCTTACGACAACATTTGTCGTAATGGCCCACACGACCACAAAGTCTGCACTGAACTTTGCTAGCAGGGCACTTGACTGTGTAGGCCCAGTGACCCTGGCGGTCGCAACTTCTGCACACGCTTTAAGCAGCTGGGCACTGGGAGGCATCATGCCGTCTCGCACAGCTGTTACACAAAGCTGCTGCTGAAGGTGTAGCTGGAAGGTGAGGGGTGGGGTTACCTTGCTGCTTCTTACCCTTTCTGTAGGAAGACCCTCACCTGGTCAGGTTGTGAACGTAAAGCTGAAGTCGCACACCTGGTGGCCTCGTACGCTCGACATTTTGTACCTACGTCTTGAAGGGAGGAAGTGGGGTCAAGTGAAATGAAACGCTAAACTAGCTCTTTATCTCGGACACCCGTTAAAATGATTGTCTTGAGTTGTGTCTCTTCACAGACTTGAGAATTTCCAGGACAAACATTAACTTCCTCTGAACACCTCTTGAGCCTTACGAAAAATGCATCAAAAGATTCTCCATCAAGCTGCTTACATTGGAGGAGTTCTCTTCTTCTATAGTGCTTCGTTGCGCTGTCCCTTAACATGTTCCTGTAACTTGTCGAGAACGGCCTCTACAGTCAGAGTTGTCGTAGGAGGCACTTGAAGTGTGTGCTCGAGAGTACGTTGTGTCTCTAAGGACAAGCACATACGAAGCTGTATCATCTGCTTAGTCTGTGGTACACTTGACAAGTCAACCATTGTTGCATAGTCTTGCCAACGTCGACGCCATTCCCGAAATATCTGATAGGAAGCGTCAGACATCAGAGAGGGAGGCGTTTGTGTTGCAGCCTTTTGAGGGGTTGTTGAATCGACCCTGGGAAATGAGGTACCAGTACCTCTAGTCACATCAACGTTAGAAGTAGCAGACGAATCTTGTACGGTAGATCGTTGTGGGGAGGCTAACAGAGAAATCAAGACTTCAAACCTGGCTTGATCTTCTCTTCTTCTCAGGTCATCCTCACTTCTACGTATGTCTTCGAGTTCTCTGCGTGTTTGTTCCTCTTTGTACCGAATTTCTTCCTCTTCTCTCCTTGCAATATCGTCCTGGCGTCGAGAAGTTTCCATCCACTTTATCAGTTGAAGGAGATCTGTGGATGCATGCATCGCAGGAGAGCTTGCTCGCGATGAACGAGGAGATTCTGTGGGTGACTGGGCGTTGTCAGTGTGGGGAGCGTGGGGCCTGAGTGTGGGTGGAGAGAGGTCTCCCACACTAAAACTCATACTCCCATCGTCCAGGGTATCATTTTGATCCCTGTGAGACATGCCGACAGCTTCTGTACTCTATCTGTGCAAAAGACCGGGTCAGCCCCTCGTAATCTATGCACAGAATTTCAGAAGTCTGAAGTAATTCACAAGAATTTAATATAAGGTGGGTCTGTGAATGCGTGTGTGTGTTTGTGTCTGGCGGGAGAGGCTTGGTGCGCTGCTAGAGGTAGGAGCAACTGGGCAGCGTCAAGCGGTCAGTTCCTCAGTTACCCTCAGACCAGAGGTGGGGGCTCACGTACTGTCGGGCCGCTCCCTTAGTCATCTGACAGCACTTTGCACAGACAATTATGATTAAAATACACAACACAGCACTTCACAAAACACTTCACTTCACAGCACAGCACTGTATACAGCATAGCACTTCACAACACTGTAAGTCTAGAGGCTTGTAGTAGTCTTGCTGTAAATCCGTGAAGCTGAAGACGAGACGCCATTAACACAGTCCGGGCGAGAAGGCTTGTCCACTGTATCTCACTGAGAAATAATCACTGCGCCATCTACGTTCGTCTTGGTTTCCCCCAAAATGTTCTACACTACTGAGGGTATACACAAACACTTGTTATCTTAAAAATAGGTTCTTATTCTCGTGTGGGAGAAATATACAGAGATGGACCAAGAAGCTCGCTTCCGCACTACAAGGACTGGTAGTCTTCACTCTATGTATTACTGCGCGCTGGCCTGTACAGATGCCAGCATTCACAAGCTGAATACATAAAATGTAAATATGATAATTTATATACATAACATGGTGCACAATAAATGGAAATATTACATAGGATTAATACATGTTCTGTAATACTTTACTATACATAATTAATGGGGTAATATGAGTATACACAGCTTAAGGTACTACTTTGTGTCCATATCATGCAAATATATTGAGAGGTATGAAAGGTATGCACTTAATAGTGAGTGGCCGATAGATCAGGGGGCAGTTAATTTAAGCTCTCTCCTTACTGTTAAAGCTCTTCAAGCTTATGTTGCTTTGTCGCCAACTAGAGCAGTGGATTATGAATCGGTGAAGAAATCTATCTTAGAAAGATACATGTTCACAAAAGAAGGTTATCGTTAAAAGTTTCGTGACTTGGTACCGGACAAAGGAGAAAGTGTTAGTCAGTTTACGTTTCTCATGATTCGGTTTCTAGAACGGTGGATAGACTTATCGGGAATCGAAAAGTCTTTTAAAGGACTTAAAGACTTGATCCTACGAGAGCAGTTCCAGAGACGGTGTCACTTAGAGTTGCGACTATTTTTGAAAGAGAGAAAACCAACAACAATCAAAGCCGTGAGGGTACTGAGACCTACTTAGAGGTACACGGTGGTCCTATGTGGAAGACCTATCAGCCGAGACATCACAAGGAGGGAAGAACACCTTGCCAACTACAATTAAAGCAACTCCAGATAAGAAGCCATCACCAGTTTTTCCGACACTACGAGAAAAGGTTTGTTTCCTATGTCATAAGAAGGGTCATGTAGCAAGGGACTGCAGGGTAGCTACGCGAGGACCTCGTCAGGATCGTCAGGAGGTTCAAGACAGCCAAGGTCGAGCCAAGGAAGAAAGAGCGGCGGCTTGCCTGATACAGTCACCCCGGAATCAGGCTGTGATTCTGCCATCTGGTGAGGTGATACCCCTGATTGTTGGTGTGGGATCGATGAAAAACGACCTGGAGACTACTCGGGGGTATGTCAACTCCCATGAAGTAGAGGTACTCCGCGACACCGGCTGTACAGTTGTGGTGGTCAAGCAGCGCTACGGTTAAGATCATCAGTTGACAGGAGGGAAAAAGAGGTGTGTACTATTAGCCAAAGCAGTCACAGTTTATCCAGTAATCAGTGACCACAGAAGAGGTTGTAAATAATTTAAAGTGAATACAAATTGGCAAGCAAGCTGGTAAGGCAGCACTGCCAGTAGAAACCAAGTCGTGTTATAGGTGCCACAGGGACTTTAAATTTTATTTTGTTTGTGTGCTTTCTCATGGACTGACACTTTGCCTACAATACACCAGTCACAGGGAGATACAGTGTACATAGTGATAGAGAGGATAAAAGTAAAAGTAAAAAACACAAAGAGATATAGTCATTGATGAGAACAGGAAAAGAAATTATAAGGAAATAGATGAAGCTGGAGCCCTGCTGGTTACCAAACTGGAGCAAGTTGGGAAAGAGATCCTTGCTAAGACTGAGGAAATAGCCGACAGGATGGAGGTGGTTGCTAAGAGGGGTTATGCTGCGGTATTAGCAGGGCCACGGGGGGTGGCGGAGAGTAATGCAGGATCAGATCAGGTTCTACAGCAGCTAGGGACTCTGAAGAAGTGTGTCGAAGAAATGAAAATTAACGGACCTACTGTTAGGGGAGAGGAGGAACAACGGGAACGTTTCTAGCGCAGGATTAATGTAATAGTTTTTGGAGTCCCTGAGAGCCAGGCAGAGGAAACTGGGAGTAAGATAACACACAATGAGATGCAGTTTAAGAATATTTGTACAGAGGTTCTGAAGATGCCATCAACCCCTCAGGATGTGAGGAGGCTGGGGCAAAAGCAGGGGGTTAAGCCTCGCCCCCTCAGGATCACACAAGTGCTTTAGGAGGAGAAATGGCAGGTTATTCGGCAGGCAAAAAACTTAGCAAGGAGCGAGGCATCTCAGAGTGTATTCATTCAACCAGATCGCATTGTAATGCAGAGGGAACAACATAAGAAGCTCCTGCAGGGATTGAAGCAGAGAAGGGAAGAGTCAAGGAGGAACGAGGACGGGTGTACATGGGTTATATTCAGGGAGAGGGTAGTGGAAGCTAGTGCGTCGACATAGGGCCAGGGAACAACAGCGCACCCTCCACCCGCTCTATCCCCCACCTGGGAGGTGTCACTAGCTCCGCCTATCAGCGGGGAGGAGGCGAGTGCCTTATAAACAATGACATTTCTAACCATACCCTTCAAAATATAGTGTATTTAGCAAATGCTGCAGCTTCTGAGAATGGAGGGGGGGGGGGGGTTACTACTAAGAGCAGAGACGTTACCGAGAACAAATTCTGGCTTAATGTCATGTACACTAATACTGACACGTTCCTTGATAAGATACAGGAGTTTGAAACACTACCGAAGGTACTTTTTCCCTTTATCCTCTTCACCAATGATCGGCTCGTTAGCCGCTTGGGCGATCGGTCACGTCTCTGTTACTTTTCTTTTTCTTTTATCCTCTTCACCAATTGATCGGCTCATTATCCGCTTGGGCGATGGGTCACCTCTCTGTTACTCACTGTTGGTAAGTACTGGGTATGCACCGGCTACTGAATGTACCTGAACTTGCTCCAGTGTTGGTCAAATCTGGTCTTGAAAGAGCTCACACCCGGTGCTGTTGTAAGGGTCTCTTTTTTACTATTTCATATTTATTCTCTTTATTCTTCTTTTCTATATACTTGCTTCATATGTCTATGGTCTATTAATCTTTATTTCTATACTTATTCCTTCTGTCATATATATATTGCACAGTATTTTCTGAATTTTGTCCTTACTTTCTCTCAATTACATCCTGCTTTAGTTATATTCTATGCCATGGGAAAACCATGTCATTCTTACTATAGCACTTATTGTACTTACCACAGTAGCCTGCCACCACCCAGACTTTAATTAGAATATAACATATCTCATTGGTAGCGTGCTAGCGAGCTTCTAGGCATGTGAGTTACAATAGTTATTTTTTGAGAACCAAGGGGTAGAAGGAATAGAGCGGTGATACTCGTAGTTTACTAATTCAATATTTATTAACATAAGGAGTGAACAAGATGTTAATTAAGGACACTCAGACAAGACTGGACCACTTAGGTCTTACTCTACATATAGCAAAATAGATCTTCGTTTCTTGGTTACAACATTACACACTCATTATATTACTTAATTGTCAATACAGATGATTATGTGACACACTTGACAATATCCCAAATTAAGTTATTATTTAGCACATCAGGTTATTTCGGAATGAACAACATGGCACTTTAACTAGAACTCAGTTGGTAGTACATATGAAGAATGTACAGTACTCACAACCACATATAACAACAATATTACTGGTTGTTATATATGTGTATGTTTATATGTTGCCTTTATTGATTATATATACATTATATATTATGTTATTTCTTACCAAAGTTAAAATGTGTTTAGGCCTGTGTAATCACGAATGTGTTAGGCAAGTGGTGTAACGGGCCGAGTTTTCTCTTTTTAATAATTTACCATCCAGATATTCTTTTCTGTTAGTATTCTATTTATTCATATACTTATATGTTCGTTGTAGCATTCTTTCCAATGAGTATCCTGTTTTATATACTTATCCTTCTTCAATTCTTTACATATATACTTATTCTTATATATTCTTGCTTATATTCTTTTATGTTCTTTATCTCTATATACCTTGTATTCTTATATATTCTTATATAAGTAACTCTTATGCTTCTCTGTTTATATTTTCCAAGTCAATGTTCTTTCTTTTCATTTCCTTTCATATATTATTATCTCTTCCATATATTTCGTTCTAGTTATATTCTAAACCATGGATTAACCTGGGAACCATGTCTTTGTTATTACCACACTTATTATACTTACACCGGTAGACCTGCCACCACCCAGGATTTTTCTAGAATATAACATCTCAGTTAACTGGTAGGTAGCGAGCTTCTAGGCACGTGAGTTAGTTATTTTCTGAGAACCAATGTGGGAAAGGATAGAGTGGTGATACTCGTAGATTACTAATTCAATATGTATTAACACAGTGATTGGATAAGATGCATCTTAGATTCACTCAGACAAAATAGAACTGCAATTTATTTCTTAAGTCATCAAACACTTCAAGAACTTATTACCTCATTAAATACCTCCAAATACTTATTACTTCAATCGACAATTGTGGTATTATCACTCTGCCAAATGATATTCAGTACTGGGTATACACCAGATATCACTGGACCCTCAGGTCTTACCTTACCAAGTAGCAAATTAACTCTTCACTTCTTGGTTATATCATTATACTCTCAGATTATCATTTCATGGTCACTACCGATGAATACATAACACACTGGACAACTCCACAATTATCTCAACATACAATACCTCCTGTTAATTCACAAGGAACAACATGGCACTTTTAACTCTCATTCAGTGGTTCAATACTTAACCTGGGATACTATATTTCTGCTAGTTATCCCCCAAACAAGATACCATAATACTTAGGCCGATGTAACTGTGAGGAGTGCCCCAGGGTAACGCTGGTCTCTACAACAAATGAAGATCGCTGCTAGGGGTCGGTTGTAGACCGACACACGCTCAGGGAGTTGGCGCCTGATTTGCAGGAAACGGACTTCCCAGTTCAGTTCTGTCGAATTAACGGCATCGTCCAAACCCGGTTACCGCCCCACGTTAGCCGATGAGTATTCAGCTCAACACACTGGAGAGACGTTGAGGAAGAGTCACGAATGCGTAAAGGTCTAACTTCAACTATGTCTTAGTGAGGTGAAAGTGTAAATCGATGTAGGACTTTTCATGCTAGACACGATTGTATTTTTGAAAACTCAATTTCCACCGAGTTGGAGGTACAGCCAAGGTCACAGGCCTATAACCACACAATCACTGCCACAGGACAAAGCTTTTATTTTATTTTATTTTTTAGGGTGTTGTGGTCACAGCTGTGATAAAGGCCAACCAGGGAGTGTAGTACTGTGCCTTCAGTTAAATCAGTTCATAGTTGTCATCAGTGAATGCAGAAGAGACTATAAATAACTTAAAGTGAATACATATTGGCAATCGAGCTCGTAAGGACAACTGCCAGCCTATTCGTGTCATAGGTGCCACAGAGACTTTAAATTTTATTTTGTTTGTGTGCTTTCTCAAGGACTGAATCTGTGTTTATAATACACCACTCACAGGGAGATACAGTGTACACAGTGATAGTTCATAGTGTCATCAGTGACCGCTGAAGTTGTAAATAACTTAAAGTGAGCGCTCACTAGCAAGCAAGCTGGAAAGGCGCCGTGCCAGCTGAAACCAAGTCGTGTCATAGGTGCCACAGAGACTTTAAATTTTATTTTGATTGTGTGCTTTCTCAAGGACTGAAACTGTGCCTACAATACACCATTCACAGGGAGATACAGTGTACGCAGTCGCAGACGACAACTCTATAGGCAACAGAGAGTAGCTAAGTACTTTTTCTTTCTTTATTTTTTGAAATAGGTGTAGATTTATACACAGTCTGCACCCCCCCCCCTCCCCCCACAACAACAACAACCATGAGTTTGATATGTGATTACTGCAGGGAGACGTCGGATATGGAGGATACAGGCCTAACTAACGCAACGTTTAGGAAGTCACTAACTGCCGTAAAGCATGATGGCTGTTGCTGGTATTGCTCTGGCTGCATAGTCAAGGTGAATGAAGCGATTGCAATCCATAAGGGAACGAGTTCTCTAGGGACGAAAATAGATGAAGCAGGAGCCCTGCTGGTTGACAAACTGGAGCAAGTTGGGAAAGAGATCCTTGCTAAGACTGAGGAAGTAGCTAATAGAATGGAGGTGGTTGCTAAGAGGAGTTATGCTGACGTATTAGGAGGGCCACGGGGGGGGGGGGGGGGGGGAGAGTAATGCAGAATCAGTACAGGTTCTACAGCAGATTGGGACTTTGAAAAAGTGTGTCGAAGAAATGAAAATTAACGGACCTACTGTTAGGGGAGAGGAGGAACACCAGGAACGGCTCCAGCGCAGGAACAATGTAATAGTTTTTGGAGTCACCGAGAGCCAGGCGGAGGGAACTGTGAGTAAGGAAA
Source organism: Homarus gammarus (assembly GCA_958450375.1). Taxonomy (NCBI): domain Eukaryota; kingdom Metazoa; phylum Arthropoda; class Malacostraca; order Decapoda; family Nephropidae; genus Homarus; species Homarus gammarus. The sequence continues at coordinate 1,320,507 of CAUDMG010003421.1, read as the reverse complement.
CACACGACAAGGTGCTGTTTCAAAATATTTGCACAGAGGTTCTGAAGATTCCAGCAACCCCTCAGGATGTGAGGAGGCTGGGACAAAAGCAGGGGGCTAAGCCTCGCCCCCTCAGGATCACACTAGGGAGTGAGGAGGAGAAATGGCAAGTTATTCGGCAGGCAAAAAACTTAGCAAGGAGCGAGGCATTTCGGGATGTATTTATTCACCCAGACCGCACGGTAATGCAGAGGGAACAGCACAAGAAGCTCCTGCAGGACTTGAAGCAGAAGAGGGAGGAGTCGAGGAGGAACGGGGACAGGTGTACATGGGTTATACTCAGGGGGAGGGTAGTGGAAACAAGTGTGCCGACACAGGGCCAGGGGGCAGCAGTGCACCCTCCACCCACTCAACCCCCTACCCGGGAGGCGGCACCAGCTCAGCCTACCGGACAGGAGGGAACGAGCGCCGTGTAAACAATGACATTTCTAACCACACCCTGCAAAATACAGTGTACTTAGCAAATGCTGCAGCTTCTGAGAATGTGGGTGGAGCGGGTTTATTACTAAGAGCAGAGACGTTACCGAGAACAAATTCTGGCTTGAATGTCATGTACACTAATACTGACACGTTCCTTGATAAGAGAGAGGAGTTTGAAACACTACTAAGAGTACACCAACCAGATATTGTAGGAGTTGTAGAACTGTTGTACAAGAACAGGAGAATCGACCCAGAGGAATGTGAGTTCAGTATTGCTGGATATGACTCATTTACGAACCTAACTCAAGAATCCTGCAGGAGGGGTGTGGTTATCTACGCTAGGCAAGACCTTAGAGCCAGCCAGGCGAGGGTACAGGGAGAGGATGTTTTTGAAGAGTCCAAGTGGTGTAAAATTAAATTAAAGGGAGGGGACTTACTTATCGTCGGGTGTATCTACAGATCCCCAAACTGTGGCCCACTAAATCAAAGGAACTTAAGAACCTTAATAAACAATGCGGCGATGCTCAACCCCAGCCACCTCCTTATCATGGGGGACTTTAACTATGGCGACATCGACTGGAGAAACGAGTCCACCCCGAATGACTTGAATAATCCTGCTACTCTTTTTGTAGAAACTCTGAGAGATAATTTTCTGTTCCAACATGTGAGAGACCCGACACATTACAGAGGGGCGCAAACACCCAAGCCACTTGACCTCATCATAACAAACGAGGAGGGTATGGTGGCCAAACTGGAACACCTTGCCCCAGTTGGCACCAGTCACCATACAGTGTTGTCATTCAGATTTAACTGTTACCTAGTTCAAGATAAGGCCAGGCCAAGGTGCAAATATTACAAGGGAAATTACAATGGGATGAGGGAAGAGATGAGGGGTATCAACTGGCCTGACTTATTAAGGTACAAGAACGCAGACACTACGCTGAATATCATAACTAGTAAAATGACCCATTTGATCGATAAATATATACCAAAGACCAAACCCAGTGCTTCTAGGAATACGAGGGGATCCCTACACATGAACCATGCGGCGGTCGACAAAATTAAGAAGAAAACCCAGAAATTCAAGACGTGGGTTGGGTCAAACGATGAGCAAGACAGGAGGATGTATGCAAGAGCCAGAAACCAAGCAAAGATAGAGTGTAGGAGGGCTGAAAAGGAGTTCCAGAGGCTGGTTGCACGCGAGGTCAAGTCAAACCCAAAGGCGTTTTTTCGCTATGCAAAGTCGAAATTGAAAACGCGAGTAGGAGTATCAGACCTGAGGCTTGAAGATGGTAGTTACGCAGATTCTGACCAGGATAAAGCCGAGGCATTGAACACCTTTTCCTCAGTGTTCACAAGAGAGGATGCAACTAACCTTCCTGCGTTTGAGGACAGACGGTTCGACACAGCACTGACCCACATTGTGTTCACAGAAGAGGGTATTAGAAATAAACTGTCCAGGCTAAAGGTCCATAAGAGTCCCGGACCTGACATGGTGCATCCTAGAATGCTAAGAGAGTGGTCCAACGAGCTTGCAGAGCCCCTGAAGATTCTGTTTTGTAAATGCCTGGATGAACAAATGGTCCCCAGTGAATGGAAAGTGGCTTATGTGAGTCCTATCTTCAAGAAGGGCGATAGTCACTCCACGAACAACTATAGACCGGTGAGCCTGACCAGCATAATATGTAAAGTACTTGAGAGTATTATCAGAGATGCCGCGATGGAACATCTACTACGAAACAACCTTGTAAAAGATTGCCAACACGGTTTTATGCCGGGGCGCTCTTGCTTAACACAATTGCTCAAGGTATTGGATATTTGGACCCATATTCTAGAACGGGGTGGTAATATCGACAATATTTACCTAGATTTTGCCAAGGCTTTCGACAGTGTACCCCACGAAAGGCTGAAAATCAAACTGGAAGGGTACAGAATTCGGGGAAATGTCCTAGCGTGGATGGAAGACTTTCTACATGACCTCAAGCAGTGTGTGGTGATTAATGGCACGAAATCGTCATCTGTACCTGTAACAAGTGGGGTACCGCAGGGTAGTGTATTGGGCCCGCTGTTGTTTGTTTGTTTCATAAATGACATGCCTGACGTTGTACACTCCTCCATACAAATGTTTGCCGATGATGGCAAGTTATTTCGGGAAATTAAGAACCAAGCGGACTGTGAAGAGCTGCAGAAGGACCTCTGTGGGCTCCAGGAATGGTCGAAGAAATGGCTGCTGAGATTCAATGTCACGAAGTGTAAGAGGATGCACTTGGGGCGTACCAACGGTAAGGAGGCGTATCATATGTCCCAACGGGATGGAGAAAATGCACTAGTTGAGACTGTGTGTGAGAAGGACCTAGGTGTGTATGTTGACAATGAGCTGAAGTTCTCGGGCCATTGTGAGAAGAAGGTAAATCAGGCAAATAAATTATTGGGTCTTATAAGAAGGTCGTTCACATATCTAGACGGTCCGTCCCTCGTGACGATCTTCAGGAGTGAAGTGCTTCCCCATCTGGAGTACTGTCACCCCATCTGGTCCCCGAGATATGCTAGGGACTGTCAGTTGGTTGAAAATGTTCAAAGGAGGGCCACCAAACTGGTGCCTGCACTTCGGCACCTCAGCTATCCTGAGAGATTGGAGCGCCTGAACTTGCCTAGCTTATACTACAGACGGGCAAGGGGGGACCTAGTTGAGGTGTATAAGCATCTCAGGGGGCACTACTCAGTTGAGTGTCCTTACTTGGAGCTGGCGGACGCTCGCTCCACAAGGGGTCACAGCTCAAGATTGAAGAAGCCGCAAGTCCAGAAAACCGTGAGGGCAAACTTTTTCGGAGTGAGGGTTGTAAACTCTTGGAACAATCTACCAGAGAGTGTTGTGACGGCACCGAGTGTGAGCTCTTTCAAGAGAAGACTTGACCAACACTGGAGCGGGTTCAGGTACATTCAGGAGCCGGTGCATGCCCAGTATTTGCCAACAGTGCGTGACAGAGACGTGACCGATCGCCCGGGCGGCTAGCGAGCCGATCTTTTGGTGAAGAATATAAATGAAAAGAGACGTGACCGATCGCCCAAGCGGCTAACATACGCCTGGCAACGGTTCAGACGATATCTAAATCTCTACATTACTCGACTTAATTGGCACAGAATTCACTATGTTAACACATGAACACTGATATTCACAAAAATTGAGTAAGTTAAACTGAATTAATAGGCGGCAGGGAACACGCGTTAACATACCTGGAGAGACGTTGAGGAAGAGTCATGAATGCGTGATTCTCCCTCGTGTAGAGGTATATACGTGCACCCGCGGGGCAGTTTGGGCCTCCGTATTCATACCAGAAGGGTCGATCTTACCAACAACATAACTTCTCTATCATTTTGGATCACTGTATACTTCGTTTTGAACTCCGGTGTTCTTGATCAGGGTAATTTTCTATGTCTATTCATATAATCTAATCAGAGGTTGAGCTTGCCAGGAAAAGGTGGAATATACACGTTGATAACATTAATTCTTCAAGCTCAGGCCTGAGGCGAACAAGGCGCTATTCACGGGGAGGTGCTAGGTCTTGGAGATTATACCAGTTGACAGAATACAGGAGATTAATGACTTTCTTAAATAGACAAGTGACACTAACTAAACTATAAACATCAGATTCTCTGATGTCGGGGCGACAAAATGATATAACTTCAGGCGCGATCAGAAACTCATGGATACCCCTACGGACGACATAAAATACGCCACTCTAGCTGGCAAACTCGACACTCACTTACTTGACACGTTTTACTAGCAATAAGGACAGTTGAAGCGTTCTACCCCACTCACAATGGATCTTGAATGTTCCCACTGTAACCAGACATATCTAGGTTGACTCAAAACAAGGGTGTTCTCTCTCACACTCAAATTCATTTTATAGAGAGGTTGGTTTCAGTAAGTCAGAGAAAATGGGATAATGGAGGACTGAGGTGTCTTGAAGTGATGAGAAAGCGGACTCCTCAGATGGAGGACTCAAACGAAAGCCGAGTTACATGTTTTGTGGGCTATTGAGCGTAATATGAATCATTTGATTTTGGCCCTAACTGACGTGTAAGACCGTGGTCGTTACAGTGGTACAGTACACAACAACAACAATAAACGACCTGAGTAAGAGTCAGCATGTGGCTCCTCATTCTCCCATTAAATCATGTAAGATACTAAACTGGCGACGAGGATGGGATTCACAAAGCGTTGGTGAAATCCTTGAAGAGAGGATAGTGACCACTGCAGGGAAGGCTACTCTGAACCTGGAGAATTTAAGTGTAAAGAGCAGCCATGGCTGGCGTTAGTGGATACGTGGACGATTGGGGGAGTATGATGCAGACAAGGAGAACTTCACATTATATTGTGAGAGAATGGACTTCTTCTTCCTGGCAAATGATTTAATGGACGACGGTGGTGATGCTCAGAAGAAGGCCCTTGAAGAGAAAATGAAAGCAATCCTTTTGACAGAGGTAGGAGCTAATGTTTATCCTACTCTGGTCAATCTGCTTGCTCCAAACAAACCCAAGGACTCCTCACTCATTCAGATTACCAAGATTCTGAAGCAACATTTTGATCCTGCTCCACTTGAGATTGCTGAAAGTTACAAATATGGTACAAGAGATAGAGGGAAAGATGAATGAGTAAGTGATTATATAGTAGCTTTGGAGAAGTTATCCATTCACTGTAACTTTGGACACTTCTTGAACCGAGCTCCAAGAGACAGGTTTGTTATAGGTCTGAATTATGAAAAAATACAAAATAAGTTAATGAACACCACTAACTGAACTTTTGAAAAAGCATGTCAGAAAGCTACAAGCATGGAATTAGCAGAGAAAAGCACCAGAGAATTTGTTCCCAATGCCGGTAGTGAAACAGTTGGCAGTAGTGGCTCAGTGTGTAAAGTAACTGAAGCTTAAAGGAAGAATTATGCCACAAAACAAGGAACACATGTTGATTTAAAATGTAAGAGATGCCTAGGGAACCATGAAAGCTTTCAGTGTAAGTTTAAAAATTCAAGATGTTGCAATTGTCTGTGAGAAAGAACTTACAGCCCCTGCCAGAAATGATAAAGGTAGAGTATATGTCGTTGAAGGTGATGGGAAGGAAATGAAAACATTATACATGAGTGTTAGTAATTTTGAACCTGATAATGATGAGAGTGCCCACATGTTTACTATTTACACCAGTAATGAAGAGAAAGTTAAACATAGGTATAATGTGGACTTGCGCATTAATGACACAACTGTAACCATGGAAGAGGATACCGCAGCTGATTTCTCCATAATGAGTAGAGATATGTATGAGAAGCTATTTGAGCATGTGCCTTTAGAAGACTCGGGTGTCAAGTTGAGAACCTACACTGGAGAGATTTTGAACACAGAAGGTAAATTAGAGTGTGAGGTAAAGTACAAAAATCAGAATTTAAAGTTGCCATTAATTGTAGTTAGTTATGTGAATAGACCAACTTTGTCAGGTAAGAACTTGTTGGGTGACCTTGAGATGGACTGGAAGGAGATATTTAGTGTTAGAATGTGTAACAGTGTTCCAGGTCTTGAGAAATTGCTTGAAAAACAAAAGATTTTATTTGTTAAGGGACAGGATGGCATAAAGGGTTATGAAGCTCATATCACCATTGACAAAGATGTTACACCTACAGTATATATGCTAAGTCCAGACCTGTTCCTTATGCATTGAAAGGTGAGGTTGAGAAGGAATTAGACCAGGGGTTCTCAACCAGGGGGGGAATTTCCCCCCTCAGGTTTTCAAGGGGGGGGGGGGGGGAAACTGATACTAATATGGAAAAAATAAAGGATTTTTAGTATTATATGCATATTATTTGGAATGCACTTTTTGTGGCAGACAATCTTGGAAAGGAGAGGGGAATGACATTCGGACATTTGGTGAAAGGGATGCATGGGGCAAACAAGGTTGAGGTCCACTGAATTAGATAGACTTGTGAGTGAGGGAATTATTGTGAAAACCGCCAAGAGCAATTGGGCTGCTCCAATAGTAATTGTACCTAAAGCTGATAAATCTGTTAGACTATGTGGTGATTATAAAGTTACCATTAATCAAGCTGTTGAGGATGAGCAATATCCTTTACCCATGTCTCAAGATTTGTTTGCTGCACTAACAGGTGGAACCATTTTCACCAAGTTAGACTTGTCCTGTAGCGTACTGTCGTGGCAGGTTGTCAGGGTCTCTTATTTGGCCTCACAACGTACGTACATGAAATATATCCAACACTCAGGATTGAGGTAGAAATAGAAAATCACAGTGTTTCTCGTATATATATTGTTGCACAGCACAGTGTGAATGGAGGTCATTAATCAACGCAGGCGTGGCCGGGTAATTTGGTGAGGTATTTGATAACAGTGATTCTCGTTTCTGCGGCATATTTGACCACACGGAGGCATCTGGCTGGAAACTAGAGGAGAGTGGAGAACCTTGGTGACAGGAGGCCCCGGCGGCAGGACCTGGCCAAGTGAACACAGGAGAGTGGAGTACCTTGGTGACAGGAGGCCCCGGCGGCAGGACTTGGCCAACTGAACACCCACCACCACCTCTTCATCCACCAGACTAAGTGACTGCTGGACCCGGAGCTGCGAAGACCTGCCTCTTTTGCTGCATGTTTGAGCAGTCTGCAACTTTGTTGTGATAGGACACTCAATCCTAGTGATTGTACTTACTCAACATAGTGACGGTGTAATTACCATCACAGATTGTACGGAAAATTCCAACTTCTGGAAAACAAATATTTGGGCTCCCCAAATTTTGACTACTACCAGTGCGTCTACGTCCTGGATTGGCCAATCAGTGGTGCCCCACGGTGGCGTGATACATGCACGTTTACTGCGGTGCTCTGATTGGCTAACCGAACGTGGCGTGGTAGGTAGGCTGTTTCTACTCTCTAAGTCCTCTTCTTTCCTTTTTTCATCCCCCTCATGCACTCCGTTCTTTGAACGGGAGGCGGGACTTAGCGATACGGTCGATCCGGCAAGGGAACCTGTGATAGTGCAGGGCACCCCTTGTCCGGGGGTCACCGGTAGGTGGCAACTTTCTTAGACATAACTATAGTCACAGGTAACCTGGGTGCAGAACCCTACGAGCCCGACGCCCGTCCAAGAGGGGGGGGCGGGGTCACTGCTCTCAGGCAGGAGCCTTGTGTTATAGGTAGGATTAGATGTAATCAAGAAGATGACAATAAGCATTAGAATAAAACATAGAGATAAGGGACACTCTATTGGAAGGGGAAAAGTGGCAGAAATCACTTACAACAAATTGCAAGTCCCACTAACAAGAATATTCAGCACCAATGAAGGTTTTAAAGAAATCTGTAAAGATGACTTTGATTCAGATAAAATCCTTTCAAAAGAAGCCAGAGATATATTTTATAATGAAGGCCTTGTTGTGGTCATGCCACCAGAACAAAAAGCAAAAAGATCAGTTTTCGTTCGTCAAGTTGACCAAGAGATCGGGAGGAAGACATCTGAAGACCTGAAAGATGAACTGGAACGGCAAAACAGGTGGATGAAGATTGAAGAAGTCATTAAGATAAAAGACTACACTCATGTTTTTAAGATTACTTTTGAAGAAGTGTCAATGGCTGAGAAAGTTTTACAACAGGGCTTTCTAATATTCAACATGTTAGTCACACCACATCAAATAAAGAAGGAGACATTCATCAGTCTGCAAACTTGCTTCTCCTGCTACAAATATGAAGAACACACAACGAGAGACTGTCCGGAAAAAGAAAAAAAGTACTGCTCAGATTGTGCAGGCGACGACCATACTTACACTGAATGTAAGAATACACATGTTGGATGTCTCAACTGTAAGAGAAACGGGAATGCAAACATAGGACATAGGACGTTAACAATGGCATGCCCAATAAAAAAACACATGATAAAGTACAAGGAACAAGAAACAAGGAAAAAGGAACAAGACAAGAAGGATACGACATATGTCGAAATAGCCAAGAGAGCGGTCCAAGAGGCTCATAGACCAGAATCCACCATATTAAACCTAAGTGAGCCAATACATGATAAGGTAATGATTAGTATGATCCATGCACATTTGCACAATATCATTGCACCCGGATCATACAATGAGGAATTAAGGAAAATGTTTAAATTGAATAACCTACCAGAGATGATATTTCCAGAGAATCCACAATCCGAAAAACTATTTCAGGCAACATACGCAAGCGAACTGAGCGAAAGACTACAGCTAGACAAACAAAGGTTTGAGCAAGGAGCAACAGCTGATACACAAGGAACACAAGCGACTGATAGAGATCCCAGACAAATGACTAGAAGTGACAAAGAGAAGATAGAAATAACAAAAGGACAGTCTACAAGACAAAGGAGTAGGAGGAGAGAAGATAAGATGGAAACTGATCACAATATACAACCTGAATCTGCTGAAGATATAGGATTAAAAGTTATCACTCCAACAAAACATGGAATCCCAACATCGAGACCAACAGGAGGGACAATAGTAAAAAACTGTGAAGGAGGGATATACAAGTGGACATATCAAGAAAAATCCCTAAGTGAAGATTACGTCTGGTCACTAATTACTACGGACAAACTAAAGATTACGACCAATGACTTTAAAATAGTAGACCCGTCAGAGTTTAGAAGAGTCAGAAGCGGGAAACAGGATGATAGGTCTCCACTTCAACAGTTACAATCCAAGTATAAGAAATAATGGACAATAGACAAACAGTAAGAACTTTAAGAATAATACAACACAACGCAAGAAACTGGAACACCGAGAGAATTAACCTAAGTAATGTATATCAAGAAATTGACCCTGACATTATACTAATAAACAGTCACGGTGAGACAGAAAACAACAACATAAAACTCTTTAACTATTATGTAAACCAAAGAAATAAATCGGGCGAGAAAAATGACGGAGTAGCTATAGCGGTTAAAAGAAACTTAAAATTTAAACTAATTGATGACTTCCAGGAAGAATTTCTAGCAATAAAAATAAATACAACTCAAGGAGACGTAATTATTGCTACTACTTATCTGCCACCGAGACGACCCTACTTACCTATAGAAGACCTATTAAAATTGGCTAACAATAGTCATCCGATGTACATCTTAGGAGACTTTAACGCCAGACATAGGATTTTTGACAATACAAATAATAACGTCGTGGGAAACGCCCTTAATCAATTAATAAATTTAGGGAAAATCAATCATCTGGGTCCTAACTTTCCAACCTGGAGAAATCACAATACACAATCGACACCAGACAAAATTTTTACCAACAACAAAGCCTTTTTCAATTACCATATAATACAGGGACCTCTTACAGGCAGTGACCATCTGCCAATTATACTAACACTATCAACAAGCCCCATACAGATACCAATAAAAAAGAGACTGAAAATGAGTAAAGCAGACTGGGACAGCTTCAAAGACGACTTAAGTAATCACCACTCGATTAACCTACAAGGGAAAACAACAGAAGATGTAGACTCAGAAATGGACAGACTGCACTCAGCAATAAAAACATCTATAACCAAACACACTCCTACTTCACACTTTAGAACATTACCCAACAACAGACTACCAGAAGAAGTTAAATTAATCCAGACCTATTACAATGAAATAAACAGGTATATGGAAAGACACGGCAGTAACAGATGGCTATATACGACACAGATAGCACTACAGATAAAATTAAGAGACGCATGTAAGGAAGCAAACAATAAAAAATGGAATGATATTATAATGGCGGCTGACATGACTAAAGACACAAAAACATTTTGGACTTCCATAAACAAGATGATGGGGCACAACAAGCAAAAAACACCATACATTAAAGACCAAAATGGAACAAAATTGCACGAGGAAAATGAACAAGAGTCAACATTCAAAAGGGAATGGGTAAAAGTGTTTAAAATATCAGATGAGGAAAATGAAGATTTTGATAGTGAACACGAAGAAAGGATAGAAGAAGAGATGGGAAGACATATACATAGAATCACCCCAAGGCAATATATAGACTATAACTTATTACCAAATAATCAAATAATAACCATGGGAGAAATGATGCACTGTCTGAGGAAGTTTAAGGAAAAAGCCCCTGGGCTCACAGGTATTACACGAAATATGATCATGAATCTACCTGAAAACATTTTAAATACACTATTAAACATTTATAACGCATGCTTAATAACTGGTTACCTTCAAGACAAATTAAAATATGCTAAAATGATATTTATTCCGAAGGAGGGTAAGGACAATAAGGAAATATTAAACTACAGGCCAATATCTTTATTAGAAATTACTGGGAAACTATTGGAAAAAATTTTAAATACAAGACTTATAGCCTTTTTAACACAACATGGGAAAACTAACAACAGACAACATGGCTTTATGCCCAATAGAAATACCCTAACTGCAATAGCTATAATAACGGAAATAATTGCAATAGAAAAAAGCAAGGGTAACCAGATCAATATAATTTTAAGGGATGTTTCTAAGGCCTTTGATAAGGTTTGGCATTTAGGCTTAAAATATAAAATATTAAAACTGGGACTTAATGAATACTTGCTAAGAATATTGTGTAACTATTTAGATGGTAGGAGAGCACAAATTCAAATTGGAAACTTTTTGGGAACTATGTTTAATCTTGAGAATGGAGTACCTCAAGGAGGATGCCTTTCTCCAACACTATATACAATTTATACTTCAGACAGACCTCAACCTACCCCCTTTAGCGAATATGTAATGTTTGCTGATGATATTACTCAAATAGTATCATACCCACGAAAATCAACCCAATTTATGGCACTCTACACGGTAAGAGCGATAAAAAACATAAATGATTTTGAGAAAAAATGGAAAATCAGGACAAATAAGAACAAATTCAAGATAATACCAATAGCCAAGATTAAAACAAGTCCAGTAATAGTCGACCAGGAACTATACCCATACGACACTGAAGGCAGGATGCTTGGACTAAAACTAACAAAAAGAGGATATATAACATACTTAAAAGATAAAGAACGACAGGCAAGAATAAGATTATCAAAAATAAAACGCTTTAAGAACCTTAGCATTAATAACAAGAGAAAGATATATATTGCCCTTGTCAAATCAATTATGGACTACCCACCCATCCCATTGAACACCCTTAGTAAAACGTGCATTAAAAGGTTACAAACAGTACAAAATATAGCCCTTTGATTTATATATAACATAAAATATACAGACCACATCAGTAATGAACAGCTACATAAGAGAGCAAATCTCTTAGCAATCAATGTAGATATACACAACAAAGCTGTAAATATTTGGAAAAAAGTGACTGAACTTAACACAGAAACATATCAAAACTGGATAAATAATATAGACAACGAAGAATTCCAAGAACACAGTTGGTTTAAATCAGCCAGGAAGAAAGTAATTGAACCATCTCCTGCCCCAATATACATATAAAACCTTAATAAAAAGAATTAAAGATGAGAGTGACCTACCAGCTCCATTAAGAACTTGGCAGGCCTCTCCATACAGTGTACCTTTAGACTAACGTAACTAATATTTAACAATTAACATTTAACATTGAACTAACATCTTGGCAAAAAAAAAAAAAAAAAAAAAAAAAAAAGTGATTATCCTCCCAGCTACACAAGGACCTGGGCGGGCTCACTAACTCCGAAAAAAAAGAAAAAGAAAAATAATAATAATAATAATAATAATGTGATTACCCTCCCAGCTACATTAGCCAGGAAGAAGTAATTGAACCACCTCCTGCCCCAATATACACATTTACACATAAAACATTAATAGAGGAATAAAGATGAGAGTGACCAACCAGCTCCACTAAGAACCTGGCAGGCCTCTCCATACAGTGTACCTTTAGACTAACACAACTAACACTTAACTAACCTCAAAAAAAAAAAAAAAAAAAATATGTGACTACCCTCCCAGTTACACAAGGACCTGGGCGAGCTCACTAACTCCAACAATAATAAAAATAATAATAATAAGCAGCATTATATAAATAAACCAATATTAATACAAAGGTCTGACGACCCAAGGGAGCAGAACAAAGACAAAATACCAATAAGAAAGATGAAGTGATCTGGTTGAGCCCAGATTCTTTCTACTCCTGCTGTATTTCAGTTTCACCACTTTTCCTTCAACCCCTAATAATCTTCTTTCACCTCTTAACTAAAGACTTCGTACTCGTACTCGATACTAAGTCGGGCGAAGCTTGCTCAGAGTTCCTGTAGGGCGAGGAGCTTTCTGAGGGAGCGTGTGTATGGAGCTGTTGAGGGATGTTGCTTATTGGAGGCGGTAAGTAGAAAGAGGGCGATGAAGGCCAGGTGAGGTCTTATATAACCGCGGTAGGCGTGGCTTGAAGGAAGGTCCCCGCTTTGTTTGGCGTCGCTGGTTACCTGACCTTGACCACGAGGGATACGCCGGCAGATTCGCTGGCAGATTCGCGGGGGGTCGGCCAGTCAGCGACACACGGCGTTTGTAGGGAAGGGCTCCACTACAGTCCCAAGCATATGCTCAGGTCTGTGTTGATGCCGAAAGTCAACAGTACCTTACCATCAACACTCATAAAGGATTGTATAGGTTATCTTATGAAGCTAAAAGTGCACCAAAGTTATTTCAGTGCATCACGGACAAAATTCTTGTGGGTCTTCCCAATGTGTTATGTTTTCAGGATGATGTCCTTATTGTTGACAGTGACTTCCAAAATCATGTCAAAACCCTAGCCACACTATTCGAAAGATTGTTGGCACACAATGTCAGGTTCAACAAGAGCAAATGTTCATTCCTAGCTAAAGAAGTAACTTATCTTGGCTACAAAGTGAATGGAGAAGGGCTGAGACCTGTAGAAGATAAAGTAAGAGCCATAGTAAATTTACTTGCTCCAAAAAATGTCAGTGAATTGAAAGCTTTCCTGGGTATGATACAGTATTAATCAAGGTTCTTGAGTGGACTTTCATCAGTTTCAGCCCCTCTGCATGAACTGTTAAAGAAAAGGATTCCATGGAAATAGAACAGTGCAACTCAGAAGTCAGTTGAAGATTGTAAAACTGCTCTGTCTAGTATTGATGTTTTGGTCCATTATGATTGTAATCGCTCATAGGAGCGATTTTGGCTTGTGGAGGACAATAAGACGTTGACGCAATGAGTATAATTCGGTCAAAACCTGTAAAAGAACAATTCACATATAACAACTGCTGGTATATCAGGACACACAGTTTGAATAGTAAGATCAATATACAGTACATAACCTGTTAACCTCTTAAATATAACTCACATGTTACAACTGCTGATACATCAGGACACAGTTTGTATAATATGATCATTATACAGTACATAAATACACTTATTAAAGTTATTTAGAGTTCTTAGAGGATTTAATAGTTTACAATCACACTCACGTTTTCGGGTCTAGGGTTAGACCAACGAGAACAAATATTATATCTTGCAGGAAGATGTTGGCTGACGAGAATCAAGATGTTGCCTCTACGGTAGAAGGCGAAACTCTGGTCCTCAGGCAGTCACACAGCTGCTACCAGCTCCATCTCACTTAGTAAGCTATTTTGAGTTGTAAACAATTCTTCACTCAACATGTGGCCGGCACGTGGCGATAACACTCCACCTGTCAGGCTTCGCTCGAAATCACGGCCTATCATTAGATTCACTCTCCGACCCCTTCCAACAGGCAGAGTCTCGTCACTGGGCGTATTAACACTGAGTCCTTTGTCTTCACTTTAACACTTCGCATCAGCCCATCTTTGCTTGGTAGAGCCTCCAGTACTCTCCCTAGCATCCACTGACTCCTGGGGTGGGGTTGTCCAGAGATGATCACGATATCCCTAGCGTGGAGATTACGGCGAGTTTTGAAGAAATTTTGTCGCTGACGTAGTATTGGGAGATATTTCTTTACCCACCTCTTCCAAAATTGGTCCACAATGAATTGGGCATGCTTCCATATTCGTCGGTAAGCTTCTGCCATGGACCGATCGCCTCCAGTGGACAGTGTCTCCAGGTTCATCCGTAATATGTGAAGCAGCGTTAGTGCTTCTAGATCCTTTAGGTCGTCAGACACTGGGGTGATGGGCCTTCCGTTGATGATCACTTCTACGACGCAGAACAAAGTGTTGAGGCGCTCATCATCTAGTGTCTGGGTGCCCACCACTCCGTGGAGGATCTTCCTTACAGTGCGGATTTGTCACTCCCACACTCCTCCCATGTGAGAGGCCGTCGGGGGATTGAACTGCCCTTCTATCTGTTTCTGTAGGAGGGCATTCCTGACCTTGTCACTGTTGTTCCAGCCGCTCACCGCCTCTCATAACTCTCGGCTAGCTCCAATCATGTTGGTTCCCCTGTCAGACCGAATATGCTTGGGAAGTCCCCTATGGCAGGTGAATCTTGTCAAGGCATTGACGAATGAGTCGGTGTCTAGTGAGGTGAGGACTTCTAGGTGTATGGTTCTGATGGTCAGGCAGGTGAATAGGCATCCCTATCTCTTCGCCCGAGCTCGTCCTTGTTTAACCAAAAAAGGGCTGAAGCAATCAATTCCAGTGTAGGTGAACGGCTGGCCTCCTGGGCGCACTCGATCTTCTGGCAGGTCGGCTTGGCGTTGGTCGGTAGGCCTCCAGTTGCTTCTCCGATAAGTCACACACGTCCGTATTGTGCGGTCGAGTAATTTGCGGCATTTAGGTATCCAGTACGTCTCACGTATTATGGCAAGAGTGTGTTCTCTTCCTGAGTGTCCAGCTCTAGTCGAGTGTACCTCTCTCACGATGAGCCCCGTGATCCTGTTATCCCTAGGCAACGGTATGGGATTCTTGTGGTCTGGGTGGAGAGCGGCATGTTTCAGTCGGCCACCTACTCTGATCAAACCGTCCGTGTCTAGATGAGGTTGCAGCAGACTTACGCTGCTACCTCTCAAGGGTTGTCCCTGTTGTAACATTCATAGTTCTCGAGGAAATCCTTTCCTTTACATAAATCTTAAGACGGCTAATTTCGCCTCTTCTAATTCGCTGACCTGGAGCCGATTTTCTCGGTGATTCAAGCTCTCGCCGTATTTGTTTGCCTGCCTTGGCAGCCAGTACTGCCGCGCAGTAGGGTGTGTCAATTTAGGGGGTGAACTGGCTAAATTGAAAATCGAGTAATTTGGTAGCAATTTATTGTAGTCTTTAAGCATGCAAAACAATATTCTGGCATAAATTTTTTTTTATAATAAGTCCTACCTACATCAAATGGATTTTTAAATGTACATATTTGTGAATTTATAACATAACCAGCGTTTGCACACATGTTACTGTTTCAAGTTTCAAATTATTATATTTTATTATCCGTAGTCTATTTGAAAGTAACCAATGCCTTCATACTCGCTTTGCTTTGGTTTCTTGTCATCAGTAGTCTGCTTGCTATTTGTGCTTTGATGTAACCTTCTCGCCTCTCGTGGCTGTAAACATGGCCCGCTGCTTCTGTGACCATTTTCACACATCTCTCCACACTTTGAGTGTGGGAAGGCCACTACGGCACCTGCATTGGAGTCTCTTTAAGGTTTCTCAATTCTTGGCTAGTTAGACTTGTTGTCAATGGTGGCTCTAAGACTTTCAAACTCAAGTCAACCAATTCTGACAATTTGGTGGCATTGACGTTTATTGGGGGAACTTTTCTTGAATGAAACGAACAGTCTCCCAACTGGTCGTCATCTATTAGCGTTCCTCTAATCTTTAGAATGACTTTTACAGCCTCGGTTCGGAGATTGGTACATTGACTGCAAAGCATTGCTTGCAAAACTGCTTCTGATCGAGCATACCAAGCGGACCTTCTTGCCACAGGTAGCACGATGTCCCTCACTACCTTCCTCTGTGTTCTTACTAGCTGCAATTGAAACAAAAGGTGATTGGGCCCATCCACCCACATAGGATTAAGTTTCACACTAAACCACTGGAGAAGATAAACTCCAATAATAAATTCAACAATTAACCTCAAATTCTTCAGCACTTTGCCCTTCAATTCGTGTTTGGAAATCCAAATCCTGCAGAAACGAAGAGCTGTAGTTAACCAACGGCTGTGACTGACAGGTCCAATCTCCAAGAGAGCCAATGACTGAGGCACTTCTCCTGATCTTATTGCTTGGGCAATACGATAAGCATAGGATTGATCTGTGCTGAGATCTTTGATGACTCCTTCAGACAACGCCGGAAGGGGAGGGCCAACTTCGACCTTTGGAAAGGTTGTATTTATTTCTAGTTGTGTTGCTTCATCCAGCATGATGCCAAGGGGACCTGACCACTTGTTGTTGCTCTTTGTAGGACCATCAAGTTCCTGGATGAGATGACGAAGAGGTAGCTCGCCTGTATGTAAATCACATACAATCCAAACAAGTCTTCTTCCTAGTTTTTTCTCTAAATGCGTCATTACACCCCCCTGCCATCCGGTGTTCACTGCAGTTGAATCTCCACCAACAGCCTGCAGTGAACTGCCAAGTCCTCTCTCCTGAACCCAACATAAAATATGATCAGCAATGACCTCTGCATGTTTCTTCCCTTCTACTTCAGTTTCGGGAGCAAAGTGAAACAAAAACCGACCACCAGGCTCAGAACAGACAGAGTAGTGTTCTTCTTTGATGAGACCTGGAAACTTTCTGTTCACTCCCTCTACTTCTAGCAAAACTTTTGTGTCATCTATTCTTCCATCAAACAAAAGACAGGAGAGCCCTCCCTCGCTTAAATCTTTTTCATGCTGATCAGATATTTCCTTCATTATTTTTTCTTGTGCTCTTCTAATTTTATTATGATCTATAACCAAAGATACATCCTCTCGGCTGATGAGGCCTGCATCTATCCAAGCGGCAGTTGCAATTTCTGCAGCCTCACGAAGTCCAGCATGGTGGCGAATACTAGCTAAAGCAATGTTTGAAATATTTCTTGTGTTGTATCTCATTTTCTTTGGTAAAGGTTCAGATGGCTCTTTGGAACTATCATCTGATGTTGCTTCCTGTTCATCAGAAGAACTATCAAAGAAGTGATAAACATCTTGACACAGCTCTTCCTCTCTTTGGATGGCTTCTTCACTCTTCATTTTCTTCTTTTGTTCCCTCTCTCGGATTTGTTCTCTCTTCTTGGCATTAGCAATCTGCTTCTTTGTTTCTGAATAATCTATTGAACGCATTTGCATACTTCCTTGGCCTTCTGCCTTTGTCCTCTGTGCCTTTATAAATTCAAGCTCTAAAACAGGGATCTTCTTTTCACGAGGACAACCACAATCAATGTGGGAATTATTTTCTCTCTTACCTGAGTGAGAACAGTTGGATTCAGAACATAATTGTATGGAGCACTTGCAGGTCAAAATGTCAAACAGAGTATCAAGTGTGTGCAGAAATTCATTTTTCCTGGCCAAGTCTCCTTTACCAAGTGATGTTTCAACTGCTTTGTGCCATAATTTCGTTAGTTTTAGCTCAATAGTTCGACAATGATTAATCACAGGTGGTTTGAATAGTGCATTAGCTTTTGTCCATTGATGCAGAAGAGGGACTATCATGTCATTTATGAGTTCCTTATCTGTATAGTTCCTTCTGTCCTTTGCATTTTTTTCTCGAAGGAGTAACCCTAATCTTAGCATGTCTCTCACTGTTGGAAGTTCTGATACAGGAAGCTCCTTCCCTTTACCAACTAGCAGGCTCAAGTGGGTTGACAACTGACTTCTTGTCTTCAATTTTGACATCTTCACACTATCTGACAAATAGAAAAATATTTCAATGTTTCATAATTCAATTGTTGTTTCAAAAAATATCAATTTGTTTATCAAAAATGCTGTAACAGAAATAACATAATAATTTCTTAGAACATAATGTTTTATACAATGATATAAGTAACTGCGACAATCAATATGCCCTACTTACAATAATTAAAATGTAGAATTCGTCTGGTAGAGTAGGTGCAAGTGCAATGAGAGCAAACCACCGTCTATGATATCTAGAAGGAGAGTGAGCCGGGCGCCTTATCCTCACGCTTGGTACAAGTCAAAACAAGAATTAAACTGTCCCACACGGAGAGCCTGTTCATGTTCATGTTCTGACATGCATATTGTACACAAGCTATAGAACCATAAAATACTCCATAATCCATATGCTTACATGAGATTAGTTAATATCAAGTGAATAATTCTAATCAAGTCTCATTAATTTGTTGAAATACTGATATTTGAAACTTTAAGGTATAATTGATGTAGGTGAGGGTTATTTCAATTCATTTTTGTTTGCTAATCTCAAGTTTAGACATAAAGAGGCACAATATTTTGACTACCAAATTTGATTTTTAACATGTTGACAAAATTGACACACCCTACCGCGCAGAGGTCGAGTCGAGGTATGGTCTGCTGTTTCAGAGGGGCTAGCTTGGCCTTGCCACACACGAAGGAGATAGGGTGGGTTCCATCTTCACATGTGATCCTCAGATACGATACAGCTCCATACGCTTGTTGGGAGGCGTTGTAGAAGTGGTGTAGTTGCACGGCAGCCACTGGATTTGCATCCTCGGGTCGATAGCACCGTGGAACGTGAACCCGTGATAGGTGAGGAAGTTCATCCAGCCATCTTCGCCATGCCACCCTGTTCTGTTCAGTCATTCGTTCATCCCACCCAACACCTCGTCTACACTCATTTTGGAATATGATTTTGGCCCTTATGACGCTCGGAGCGATGAGTCCCAGTGGTTCATATATGGAGCTGTCCATACTCAGAAGGCTTCGTTTCGTCTCCGGTTCCTTAGGGATCTGGACCCGGACTACTAGTTCGTCCTTTTCCAGGTCCCACAAGATTCCCAACGCTCGTTCAGTGGGGAGCCTGTCGTCTTTCAAAATTACTTCCTTTACTCCCACGGCTTTCTCTGTCTGTGGAATTGCCTTGAGGACTTCCTTGTGATTACAGACCCACTTCGTAAGTCTGAATCCGCCCTTCTTCATAGCTGTCTCAGCTGATGTATGATTATCATTGCCTTCCCCGGCGAATCTACTGAGAGAAGCAGATCGTCAACGTAGAAGTTTCGATTCGCCTTCTTGATGTCGTCATGGAGACTTTCCCTGTAATCTTGGAATGTTCGGTGTAACACATACCCGGCACATGAAAGACTCCACACACCTCCAAAGTGATGTACTGTCATTCGGTAAGTGGTGGGGGCCCCTGGCAGCTGGTCGTCCGTCCACCATAAGAATCGTAAAACGTCTCGATGTTTGGGTACTAATTGCACTTGGTGGAACATTTCCTCAATATCAGCCATGAGTGCCACCTTTCCTTGTCTGAATCTGATGAGGACTCCCATCAATTTGTTGTTAAGGTCTGGCCCTTGCATCACCTGGCTGTTCAACGACATCAACCCATACTCGGCTGCACAATCAAAAACTATTTTCACCTTTTCTGGCTTGTTGGGATTCAACACAGGGTAGTGTGGGAGATACCAGGTCTTCCCGGGTGCAACACTGAGTTCTTGACGTGGGACTCGCTCAGCATGTCCCTCATTGAATAAATGTTTCATCTCTTCCTTATACCTCTGAGAAAGCCCTGGGTTCTTCAGGAGGTGTTTTCTCAATCCCGCCAATCGCTGCTCGGCAAGTTTCTTATTGTCTGGGAGTCCCGGTTCTTCATGGCGAAACGGGATGGGAAGTTGGTAGTGTCCGTCCACTTGAGTAATTGACGTTGACCACTGCATCAGAACTCTCGTGTCTTTGACAGAGTCGGGATCTTCATTACTGTAGGCGGAGTCGCATTCCCAGAAGTGCCTGACTTATTTTTTCCAGATTTATCTCCGAATTTAGTGTTGCCATTCTGACAAAGTGGTTGATCACGGCATAATCACGGCTCACCACTCCAAACGGTCCATTTTTAGTCCAACCTAGAAGAGTGCTTGTTGCAAACGGCTCTCAGTCCTTCCCGGTTCTTACTTCTAATGGTGCTAGTGCTTGTGGTACGTCCAGACCTATCAGGAGATCCACTCTTTTCAGTCCTTGGCGTAGCGCAGTATCTCGGAGGTGTTCCCACATGGTGACGTCTTGGGTGTCTACGACCACGCTCTCAGAGAAGACGGTCGATTCTCAACAACAATGACCTTGGGGATAGTGTTGGATCGGTTCATCCTCACTCCTACGCTAGCCACTTTCACACTGGTCTCTTTGATGTTTACACTATTTCTTTCTTTCATGATCGTGCTAATGGATAGGGAAACTGGCCTTCCCTCTGCCCGCAGGTGGTTAGCTAGACTACGTGTGCAATATGATCGGTTGCTGCCTGAATCCAAGAGAGCTCCGGTGACCACTGCTCCTTTTGCCTCTTGGTTCTTTTCCTCGACCCTGACTTTCACTATTGGAAGTGCGACTCTGCTGGACCCTTGTAGTCACAACTCGCAATCGTTGGGTTCTCCACGCCGATCATCAATTCCGTTGTTGGTTATGGTTTCCCTGACCCATCTATGCGGATTTCTTTTCCCCATGGTGCTTGTACCGGCTTCGACCTTCCATGATTTAGCTCCACTAGTTGCCGATTCCGGTGGTGGCATAATGGCCTTAAATTGACTCATTCTAGATCGCTTGTGGTCAGGTGATATGTCTATTTGGTGGGCGCCCCCAGTGGTTGCTTTCATCACCCTTTGGAAACTGGTCGGGTGTTCTCCTTTTTCAACTTCGCCCCGTTGCGCCTTGCTACTGCTCGTCAGAACTCCCATGAAGTGCAGAAGCCTCGAGTGTAGTCCAGAGCAACCGTCTATACCACATAGCATCTTCTGGCTGCACTCCGTTATCCGGTGATTACCATCCAGGCTGGAGAAGCAGCGACTTTCTTCCCTTACGAGGGAAGTTCGCTTTCTTGTGGACATGCTGAGGAATGTCTAGCACATCTGAAGAAGGTAATCTCCGCGGCATAACAAGCAGCGTTCATCGTCCGTTTCTCTGGTTGTCTTTATTTCTGATGTCACCAGACCCACAAGATTTTTCCTTGACGAGGATTGACGTGAGTCTGCATATATTCTGCTTGGTTCTTCCTGTCCTTGTCCCGTTGGGGCCCCCTCCGCTTTTTCGACCATATCCATTGTGAATTCCAACATCCACTCGATCCCAGGAGGCTTCCCCTACTTTTTATATTTATGCGCCTTATCCACATGGTTGTCCCTTATCTTTCTCTTGAATCTCTCAGCTAACGTGCTTATTGATTCATACGTGTTAATCTGACGTAGTTCTCCCAGAACCTTCAAGTTCCTCACGCAATTCCCCAGTTCGTCTGAGAACTGTTGGAGACCTTTTGCGTCATTTATTCTCACAGTTGGACCTCTCAGGGCCTTCTTTATTAGCTGGCAGACGTAAGAGTGCGTGTTGCCGTGACGTTTCTCTAATATGTCTAAAGCTTCCTTGTACCCTGCTTTGGGATCTTGAATTTGCAGGCATCCCCGCAAGGTGTCCTTAGCGGGTTCGGCGTAGGCGACGAGAAGTGTCTCTAATTTCAAAGCATCAAGTATCTGCGCCATCCCAACGTGTCGCTGGAAGACTCGCTTGAACTCCCAGTATTCAGTACAAGTTCCTCCGCTGAACTTCGGCGTCGGCCTTTGGGAGAACTTCATATTTTCTAACAGTTCTCTCACCCAGCCCTCGGACCTCGGCGGGTCGTCCTTTTGGTCCTCCACCAAAGTTAGTGGTTTCGGTGAGCGAGCTTGATGCTCGGAAGTACTTCCGCGCTCCCCCTGGTGAGATGTTCCCGGCTCTGCGGTTAAGGTGAGCGCCTGGAGTCCTCTTGGAGTATATAGCGTTTCTTCGTCAGTTTCAGAGGAAGGTCTTGTCTCTGGTAGTGATAACACCTTTCCGCGATCTTCTGTGCTGCCCTTACTTTGTAGTCGATTCATACCTTCGGTGGCGTTCTGCATCATCGCTGGCATGTGAGCAAACATCTGCTGCATCTGTTGGTATTGCTCACATAATTGCCCTTCAATCCCTTCGTCTGGTGGTTCCTTTCTCTTCTCGGGAGACAGGTTTATCTCATGCTGCCTTGGCGGGGTGGGTGAGACGTCGGTTTCTACGTCGACAGCGTCTCCTTGTTCCACGCCTGACACGCTCCCCACTTCTAACTTATTCCCTTTCCCATCCATGACTGCCAAAACAGCGAGCGTGATCTGTCTTGCTCAATAAATGTATGCAGTAACGCTTAGTATCAGCTATTACTTATGATGGCGTCCCACGATCACTGATATCACACAATTGGAATTGATGCCACACTGACGCGTGTCATAAGCACGAGTGTCGTCACACAAACAGTGCCATACACACGAGTGACGTCACACATGCACATGCCATATGCACCAGTGATGTCACACAAATACGTGTCATATGCACAAGCGACATCCCTCAAACACGTGATATGCCATACGCACGAGTGTTGTCACACAAACACGACCACAGACACCCCACAATCAATGAAGGGACTCATTACACAGCTGATATCACAAACACTACTGCGGCTCCCTTACTTGCACAACGCTACTTAGCTGTCACAACCCTCGTTGTTATTTCTTATTTACACACACACACACATACAACACATACACCAGTATCAGCTACTACTTAAACTTGGCGATTTAGTCTGGCTGTACGCTTTGATTACTGTCTCTCCCGTGTTTTCGCACAAATGTTTTTGACACTGAGGCCGCTCCTATCTGACACGGGTCCTCGCGGCCTGTCCGTAATGAATGGTAACACTCCCGCGCACTTGTCCAAACAATTTTGGCACCGAGACCCACCAACACCTCCCTCAACACACCACCACCACCAACACCTCCCTCAACACACCACCACCAACACCTCCCTCAACACACCACCACCAACACCTCCCTCAACACCTCCCACAACAGACCTCTACCAACACATCCTGTAATAGCCCCTGCTTTATAGGCAGAAGTATTATATAAATGGGTTAATTACATTTGTTGTATTTCATATTGGGCTCATATTTGTGCTACTAGCTGATTCTTGAACTCTAATCCATTGTCGCAGAGAAGAACCTTGGGCGTACTATGGACATATAAGATTCATCACTAAGGCATAGGCCACAGATTCGGCTGTTTTATCCTTCAGTGGGAATAAAATCACAAATCTAGAAAAATGATCCACACGCACTAGGACGTACGAGGATCCCTGATGACTCCTCGGAAGTTGTAACAAGTCTATTGGGACTGTGTCAAACGGACGGTCTGGTGTAGGATATTGTAGAATTGGAGCCGGTGCCCTTGTAGTACCGTTATGTTGAGCACATGACAAACACTTAGCAATATGTAATTCTATGTCTTTCTTCATAGTTTTCCAGAAATATTTTTTTCTGATTTCCGTAAGGCACTTGTCACGTTCTTGGTGACCTGCCTGAGGAACATCGCGGAACAACGTTATAATCGTTTTACACAATGTGTCAGGTACAACTAGTTGAGTAACAACACCCTTAGACGTCTTTTTCGATCGATGGAGTATGTTATGTCGTAATTCAAACAGACTGAGCAGAATAATTAATTTAGGAAGCTTAATTTCCTCTCCCGATTCTAAAGCAAAAATGACTGCTGATCATAATGGGTCGTGTCGTTGCTCATCCTCTAATTGTGAAAGAGTGAACGTTGATACAGGCATCACTGGTGCAATATTTCTAGACAAGGCGTCGGCGACTACATTCGCCCTTCCCGGTAAATATCTAAACTCGGGGTCAAATTCCTGAATTGTCAGATACCAGTGTTCTAATCTGCCTGATAGATTCCTGCCATGGAACAGTTCTGTTACTGCCGCATGATCCGTAAACACAGTTATCTTATAACCAAAGATAATGTCCTTAAACTTTTTCAGTGCCCACACAACAGCTATCGTCTCTAAATGCGTTACTTAATAACGTGTTTCGGCATCATTAAGTTTACGACTTGCAAAAGCAACCACTCTAAACTTTCCTCTTGAGTCCAATTGCATTAGTACAGCTCCGATTCCTAGTCCAGAAGCGTTGGTACACAGAGTGAAAGCTTGAGTGTAATCAGGGAATGCTAGAACAGGGGCATTGGTAAGTGCCGTCTTCAATGCAACAAAACTATTTTCGTGTTCAGCATCCCACACAAACATTGCATCTTTTTTTAGTAACCTAGTTACGGGTGACGCCAATGTTGGATAGTTCTTAATAAAAGAACGATAATAGCCAGATAAACCAAGAAAACTACGCACTTGATCAACCGATGTAGGACGCGGAAACTGAGATACAGCTTTAACTTTATCATCAACTGTATGAATGCCGTCACTGTCAACTACATGACCAAGGAAATGGATTCTGGATAAACTCACATTTCGAAAGTTTAATTTTAAGACCTGCTGTGGCAAGTTTTTGTAACACTTCACGTAGTTTGACAAGATGGGTATCGACATCCTTACTGACTACTATGCCAAATAAGCACAGACTGTGGTACCTATCAATCCGGCAAACAGGGTGTTGATCATTCTTTGAAACGTCAGTGGGGCATTTCTGAGACCAAAAGGGATTCGTAGAAATTCAAAATGACCCACAGGAGTACTAAAAGCAGTAACCTCTCGGGATTTCTCATTGAGTGGTATTTGCCAATACCCGCTAAGTAAATCCAAATTGATAAACACAGCATTATTCTTGCCTAATGATTGTAATATGTCACTCAAGACAGGCATAGGGTACTTATCTGGGATCGTATTTTCATTGACGCTTCTAAAGTCAATAACTGGGCGCCAACCGCCATCCTTCTTTGGGACTAAGAACAAAAGGCAATTGAAAGGAGACTTAGAATGTGTGATAACCTTCTCATCCAACATATCCAGAACCATACCCTGAACTACAGCTCGCTGTCTATGTGGTAGTTGGTAAGCTGGTATGTAGATTGGATTCGTGCCTTCTTTCAAAGATATGTGATGTGATGTAAAATCTGTGTGCCTCAACTGTTCCCCTGGCAAAGCTACAATGATTCTGTAGTCGACAAGCAGCTCTAAGAGTCGTGTCTTGCCTTGAGGATGATCAATCACCTTAACATGTGATGTGTTATGCCTTCTCTGAATTTACTTTAATATCCAGGTTCTAGGCGTAACCAAACAAAAAAAGTGAAGTAAATCAAAAGGAAATAAAAATAAATAAAGTAAACCTTTAAGAATTTAATTGAATTAAATATTAACACAATAAAGAGCCTCGTAGGCTGTCACAACAAATTGATTCACTATCGAAACCCTTAAGACACCAATGATACGAAAACATCGAAACAGGATTACGTTAACACTGCATAAACATATGAATAACTAACACTAAAATTAACTATCGTGAAACAACACTGAATTACTTAAATGTAACTAAGCAAGCACTGATGGACACATAGATATACCACGTTGGTGGTGACAGGAACAACACAGAAATAAAATGAAGTATAAGTAACAGGTGACGGGTGTCACACAAAAGAACGTGAACTGAATGACAAGAGGACTGGACTGAACTCCATCTGCTGGTGGAGTACTATATAATAATAATAATAATAATAATTAACGGTTTATTGAAAAAAATTCTGCAGCCCGAAGGCTGAAAATATACATTGGACATAAATGACTTATTACATACATTGGTGGTTTAACAAAAGCCTTCATTAGAGAAAGGTAAAGGAACATACAGTGAACATACAGATTAATGTAGGTGTTGAACAGCAAACTCGTAGTGTAGTAACTCCCTCCCAGATGGTGTTAGTAGGAACTCACGTGGTGTAGTAGTTCCCTCAGATGGTGTTATGAGGGACCTGGCGTGGTGTAGTAATTCCCTCGCAGATGGTGTTATGAGGGGCCTCACGTGGTGTAGTAATTACCTCACAGATGGTGTTATGAGTATAATGGGACACTTTTCACAATGAGAGAATTACATATATAAGTAAGAATAAAGAGTAGAAATGTAAAGATAGGAAACTTGGAAGCGTGGCCGGGATGTTATTTACTCACCGTCAATACGCTTATCTTATCTCGTATGTCAATACACATATATTACTTCTTAAAGGGACAACTTGTTAAACACCTCTTCGATACAACTATTTATTAATTCACTCAATGACATGGACACATTAATATCACTATTATATCGGGGTACTAACACATTATGTTTTACGTTACTCGACACTGACTCTCGGACACACCTGAATGAATACACTTCCCACAGTAGGTAACTCACCCTAGGACGTTCTGACAAGACTCACGTGTACCCTGACGTAGGCCCAGTGGATGCTTGGCTGGGCTGCCTCCTATGGGAGGCTTCTGCTTAGCTGGGGTCTGGTCGGGAAGTCCCCCTCCCGACCTGGGGAGAGGACGTGCGTGACTCTGCTTAGTGAACCGAGTGAAGACCCGAACGGGAGAGAGATGACAGCAACCAGAATGAGAATCAGTATGACCAGCATCAGACAGTGGACGGGACTGCAGGGCCTTTATATGGGGGAGGAACAGCCGGCGTTTTGACCTCTGCCAATTAACACTAAACTGGTTTGATCTGGATAGCTGTGTGCAGGTGTGGTCCTGCCCAGGTGTCTTGGTTAGGTGCGGTTGTAGGTCACCCGGCTAACTCACGTCATTAGCGGGCGAGGTCAAGTCCCTAGGGTCGATTGAGGTGTGTCAACCCGGAATGTGGTGGTACCACGAGGTCTGTATTGTACTTGCTGTTATATGCGACATAATTCTGGGCTGTAAGCTTTGGTCTGACAATCAATCATTACATGAGGGACCTCACGTGGTGTAGTAATTACCTCACAGATGGTGTTATGAGGGGCCTCACGTGGTGTAGTAATTACCTCACAGATGGTGTTATGAGGGGCATCACGTGGTGCAGTAATTCCCTCACAGACGGTGTTATGAGGGGCCTGACGTGGTGTAGTAATTCCCTCACAGATGGTGCTATGAGGGACCTCACGTGGTGTAGTAATTCCCTCACGGATGGTGTTATATGAGTGAGGTGTGGTCTTAGGCCTTCCTATCGTAGACGGATTAACACATCTCTGGTTGTTGTTGGGTCTCAAGGGCCGTTATCACTGGGTACCTGGGACCTCACTGTGTGAAGGTTAACTTGGGTACGACTGTTACTGTTGAGTTTGAGGGAATGTGTGATGCCTCAGAAGTAGATATCTCTGCTGTACTGAAGCAAGGAGGCCGACTGGTGGCCTTTATGTCAAGGACCCTGCAAGGTAGTGAATTGCACTATCCCCCTGTTGAAAAGGAAGCTAAAGCTATCTTAGAAGCAGTGCATAAATGGAGTCCTAAAAGAATCAGCTTTCCTGAAAAAAGAATCCCACACTGAACATCATGAGTCATTTCATACTCATTTGTTTACAAAGAGCAATCAGCTGATCGGCTTACCACAATGTCTGTCTTCAACACTTAGTAAATTAGTACAGTACAGTTGTGTATTATCATCACTTAATGAATACTATTACAGTGTATTTATCATCACTTAATAAATACTATTGTAATGTATTTATCACCACTTAATAAATACTACTGTAGTGTATTTATCATAACTTTAATAAGTAATATTGTACAGTACTGTAGAGTATTATGCATCTGCATACAGTATACCCTGGTTTATTCATTAATCATTTGCCTAAGTGTACAAGTAGCCAAACTGAGTCATCACATAACACTCAAAGATAATTAATTACGTTTTTAAGAAGGTCTCTTCATATCAAATACTATACAGTGTGTTATAGTGACCCCTGTTGCAAGCTGGTCTGCAGAAAGCTCACAGGAATGCATCTTGAGTAAACAACCTTTTGATACAACTTATCCCTTTATTTTCAAGTCATTTTACAAATTACATACAGTATTGTACTTTTTCTCTCTGACTGAAGATGTTATATTAATCACGATGAACCATAAACCATAAGAGGCCAATCACATGAGAATATAATACTGAATCAATAAATAAATAAACCTGACGAATGCTGCCACACCAGATCAGCCCCAGCCTGCTTACATACTCAAATGTCTAAGTTCTCAGTAGGCCTATAGCAAATCTAATTAGACCACTGTACAGTAATCAGTAAGTGTTGTTTATTTTAGAAGATTTTTTTTACTTAATCTTCCCTTTATCTTTTTTTTTTTGTATTTCTAGTGACCAGAGCATCCCAGAGTCCGAAAAAGCCGTTTTTTTTCTTCTAAAATCCAGTTTTTGTTATAAAGTCCAGAATGCGACATCTAGCTTTATACCTAGGTATGTAAATGCCTAATATTAACTCGCCAGGCCAACATGCAGGCAATTAAAACATCCAATAATTACTTAAATACGTAATATTAAGAGGACACGTCACTACCTGGCATTTAATTGCAATTCTCAAAACCCCCTTCTGCTGTAACGGGCCGAGTTTTCTCTTTTCAATAATTTACCATCCAGCTATTCTTATATGTTCTTTATCTCTCTATACCTTATATTCTTATATAAGTAACTCTTATGCTTCTCTGCTTATGTTTTCCAAGTCAATGTTCTTTCTTTTCATTTCCTCTCATATAAATATATTCTCAGTTTCAATGTTCTTACCTTTCTGAAGTTTACTTTGTTTTATGTCTATTCTTATACATGGGTTAGTCTGGGGAACCATGTTATTCTTTGTACAACACTTTTTATACTTACAAAGGGTAGCTGCCACCACCCAGGCTTTTCATTATATAACATAGCTCATGGAAAGCTGTTGGGTAGTGTGGTAGATGTCTAGGCACGTGAGTAAGTATTATTTTCTGGGAACCAATGTTTAGAAGGAGTAGAATGGTGATACTCAGATTACTAATTCAATATTTATTAACACAGTGAGTGGAGAAGATGCATCTTAGATTCACTCAGGCTAAACAGAACAGCAATTAACTTATTAAATCATCAAACACTTCAAGAGCTTATTACCTCATTCAACACCTCCAAATACTCATTACTTTATTAGACAATTGGGATATCATTACCTTGATACATGAGATTCCGTACTATTATTCAAAAGCCATCACTGGACCCTCAGGTCTTACTTTAACAAGTAACAAATTACCTCTCCACTTCTTGATTAGAGCATGATACTCTCAGGTTATTCTTTCATGGGTACTACAGATGAATACA
Organism: Homarus gammarus; assembly: GCA_958450375.1. Classification (NCBI taxonomy): domain Eukaryota; kingdom Metazoa; phylum Arthropoda; class Malacostraca; order Decapoda; family Nephropidae; genus Homarus; species Homarus gammarus. The sequence goes on along the minus strand of CAUDMG010003421.1, from coordinate 1,290,899 downwards.
TAACACACTGGGCAATTCCACAATTAGTAACATACCATATTTCTTATCATTTCACAAGGAACCACCTGGTACCTTGAACTCTCATTCAGGGGTTCAATACTTAACCTGGGATGACTATATTTCTGCTAGTCATCCCTAAGCATGGATATTAATACGGCTCCATACATATAACCAAGAACAGTAGATAGACCATCATCATATGACGGAGTCAGTGGGCCAGAGTTGTTTACAGGCTCGCTCGCTAGCTCGGAGCGCCTGGCCCGGGAAAAGTTGACTCGTTGCGGTGGGCCGTGGCGTCTGCCAAGGAATCTCGCCCTGGGATTCTAATCTCGCCACCTTAAAGACGTCTTTCGAGAGACATCGTGCCCATAGGCGGCTCCCGAACCTCAGGAGTGTTGCTAACCCCCACAACAGCGTCTGTAGACGTGGAGGAGAAATCACATGAGTGAATATTTAACTTCACTATACAAAACATACGTCTGGCACCGGTTCAGACGATAGCTAGAGCTCTACTTTACTTGACTCAATTGGCACTGAAGGTACTATGTTAAAACATGAACACTGATATTCGCAAAAATGACTAAGTTAAACTGAGTTAATATGGCGGCGTGGAACACACGTGAACATACCTGTAGACGTGGAGGAGAAATCACAGAAGGAGTGATTTCCCCTCGCGCGCCTGCATATATACGGGCCTGAGGGCATATTCCTACTAGAAAGATAAATTTCATTAACAATAGACCCTCTATTCACAGTAGTCGTTGGACACCTAGCTGTGACTGTCAGTGTCACAGATCAGGCTAATTTTCTACATCTATATTTATGATTTAATCAGAGATTGAGTTTGTCAGTAAAGAGGTGAATTGAAGTTATATATGCGTTCGCAACTCTATTGACCTGACCTCAAACCACATCCCCGGTCAAACGGCCGTTAAATCCTGGAGAATTTTGAGTTTGACAGGAACTGTTCAGAAGATGAATGACTTTCTTAAATAGACAACTGACACTAACTAAACTATGAACATCAGATTCTCTGATGTCGGGGCGACAAAACAATATAACTTCAGTAGCGATCAGAAACCCATGGATATCCCCACGGACGACCTAAAATACGCCACTCTAACTGGCAAACTCAACACTCGCTTACTTGACACGTCTTACTAACAATAAAGACAGTTGAAGCGTTCAACACCACTCACAATGGATCTTGAATGTTCCAACTGTAAACAGACATATCTAAGTTGACTCAAAACAAAGGTGTTATCTCTCACATTCAAATACATTATATAGAGGGGTTGGTTTCAGTAAGTCAGAGAAAATGGGATAACGGAGGACTGAGGCGTCTTGAAGTGATGAGAAAACGGACTCCTCAGCTGGAGGACTCAAAAATAAAGCAGAGGTACATGTTTTGTGGGCTATTGAGCGTAATATGAATCATATGATTTTGGCGTTAACTGACGTGTACGACCGTGGTCGTTACACTGCACCCCCATCACACGCATTACTATCGTCACCTTCTTGCCTAGTGAATCAGCTGTAAACATGCACATGGAAACCTCCGCTAATTTGTGTTGTAATAGCTGAAAAACTATGTGCCACGAGGATTTTACTTTTGGTATTTATACATCTTAGCATGGTGAGGAAATTGAGTGACTTTTATTTTGATTATGTCTCTTAGATATTGTGTTGGGGCAATTTTTTATACGGTGTGGTCAAACATGGCGACCGTGGCTCGTCTTCTATCTAGGAAGACAGTCGATCTTTAGTGAGTAATATCCTCTGCTTACGTCATCCCACATCAGTTATGGCATCTACACCTTCAAGGAGCTATAGGAAGGGTATGAAGCTCAAGTCTCTGAGTCTTCACGATAAAAATACAGTGTTAGACCGAGTGGATGCTGGCACATCCATGTATAGGGTGTGTGAGGAGTTTGGGATCAAGTCCAGCACATTTTACGCTATAACAAAGAATCGGAACAAGAATCGGAAGCACTTTCTAACTCTAGAGGATGCTGGCAGCTCAAAAAAGTGCTGAAAAGAATTAAGCCAGCAAAATTAACTGATTTAGATCAAGTTGTGTACAAGTGGAACAAGCAGGAACATTTGTCAGGCGTCAACGTATATGGCGTGGACATTGAAAATGCCGCAGCTCGCTTTGCACAACACCTTAAGACACAAGTGCTGGTTGGCTTTTCAATTTTAGAAGCCGTCATTGCTGGGTTAACCAGAAAGTTGTTGGTGAGTCTGCCAATGGTGACGAAGGTGTGTTGAACCCTTCAGGAAGCATTATTGGTCAGCCAGATATATAACGCTGACAAAACAGGCCTTTCTTGGAAGACTTCACCATCCAACACCGAGGCTTCCAAGCACGAGACATACATAGCTGGCAGGAAGATGGCAAAAGATCGAGTCTCAATTCTTATCTATGCTAATGCTGACGGCACCCACCGGCTGAAACCGATGATTGTGGGAAAGGCAAACAAGCCCTGGGCTTTAAAAAATATCATGAACACCTTACCAGTGATATACAAGAGGCGGAAGACTGCCTAGTTCACTCGCAAATTCTTCCACACCTGGTTTCACAGCCACTACAGTATGTACCTCTCACCATCAAGTATCAGGCAGAAGTGCTGGGCATTTCTAGGGATAATGTGAAGGCCATCCTGCTCCTCAACAACGCCCCTGCACATCCTGCCGTGGATAAGCTTGTGGGAAATGTTGGTCGTATCAAGGTCTTGTATCTTCCTCCCAACACCATCTGCTTAATACAGCCAATGGACCAGGGAGTGATAGGCACCTGCAAGTGACACTACAGGTACAAGTACCAGGGAGAATGTCTTGTGGTGTTGGAGGACGAGAATGACATGGAGGATGACACGAGGCGAGCTCACACTTTGGAAAATTACAAAGCCTACAACATCTGTAATGCAGCGTTTACTGGGCAGAGGCATGGAAAAGCCTTTGTATAACTACCCTAGCCAATGCATGGAAAAGACTTTTGAAAGGCACTGAGGTTGAAGTCGACTTTGCAGGATTTGGCACTGACGATTTGTTGACTTGCTACACCAAGGTGGCAAGACTGGGGTGTCTGAAGACAATGTTGTGGAGTGGCTGGAGGTAGAAAACACACAACAAGGATTTTGTCATGACACAGAGGAGATATATGTATCTGCAAGTGTCTCTGAAGAAATGACAGAAGAACAAGTTGACGATTATCTCAGTCCATGGCCTAAGCTATTTGAACTCAGATTTCACTTGGACAAGGTCTTCGAGGCAGTGGGGCAGTTGCCTGACCTAGAGAAACACTATTCAAGCCAGATGCCATCAAATGTCAACAAACCAAGGGAAAATATCTGACTTCTTTAAACCTGTGTCAAGGGTCCCAAGAACAAGTTGACCTTTCTACAGCAGTGAAGTCTCCTTAGTGATACCTTCAGTATCAGGATACTCTTCCTCAGACACTTCCAGCAGTGCCAGTTTCCTAAACAGACTCTCTCTCTCTCGAATCCTGGCGGGTTGAGGTGTTGATTGTATGTAGAAGTCCGCGTGCTATTGGGCTAATGAAATATATATGGATCCTCGTGTTTCGAAGCCGGATTTGGTAAAACGTTACTCCGACCACCTAAGTGATACGGGTAGTCCCCATTAGAATTTCACGGCACCATAAGCTCGTTGAACAGGCTTAGTGTGAAATATATCAAAGTCTAGGATTGCTTTTAGTATCCTCGTGGTCCAGCGGTTAGCGTTTCCCGGTCACAGTCATGGGCTAGTGGGCCGTTGGTTCGAATCCTGGTGGGTTGAGGTGTTGATTGTATATAGAAGTCCGCGTGCTATTGGGCTAATGAAATATATATATATATATATATATATAATGTATATATGGGGAATAACCCACCCGGGCACAAGTCATCGACTCACATCGGGGCCTGGGGGGCAAAAAAATAAAAGTAAAAGAAATTAAAAATAGTAAAGAGAAAGACTATTAATCGATATCACGAAGATGCCGGAACACCAGCGTTTTGAAATGAGACAGATTGTATGAGTATGGAAACACAGAAGAAGGCAGAGCATTCCACAGTTTAGCTGCGTGAGGAAAGAAGGATAAACTATAACGGATTATTCTAGTGTGACCGACATCCACAGAGAAACGGTGGGCACCGCGGGCCAGAAGTGTGTTACAAGCCCAGGGCCTCGGTACACAGGATCCAAATCCATCGAACTTTGCCCGTTAAAGTACCTGTAAAAGGGAGAGAGTGAAGCAACATTGCGGCGAAGAGAAAGGGAAGAGAGATTAACGACTAAAGGAGGAGAGTCAATAACACGAAATGTCTTTGATTCCACCCTATCTAACTGTTGGACAGAAGAAGAGCCACCCCAGATATGAGAGCAGTACTCCAAGTAAGAACGAATAAATCCCTTCTAAACTTGAAGCAACTACTCGGGAGTGAAGTAGCTACGGCATCTGTACAGCATTCCCAGCTTTCGGCAGGCAGAGTTAGCAATGTTGTGGATGTGTGGCTTCCATGACATATTAGTGGAAATGGTGAGGCAGAATGATTGCGTCCTGAAATGTGATAGGTGGGAGATCATCTAATTTAGAAAGTGTAATTGGCAAATACTAGAGTTATATTACTATTGAATTTAACCTCGTTTGTACCTCCCCATTTGGAGATGCTGCACAGATTCGCATTGATAGATGATATGATATCAGCTCTAGAAACAGATCTAGTTTGAGAATTAGGGGGAAGGGCTGTATGTGAAGAACAGTGAAGAGTAGAATCAACAGCGTAAGAATCGATAGAATTAATCATAGTGTGAAGTAAATCATTGATAAGAAGAAGGAAGAGAGTAGGTGAAAGAACAGAACCCTGTGGGACACCATTATTGGTAGAGAAAGAGTGAGAGATCGATCCCTCAACAACAACTACTATGGATAGGTTCTCAGGAAGCTAGAAATTAGAGAACAAAGTGGGGGACAGAAACCATAAGAGGGAAGTTTAGAAAGCAAAGACTTGTGCCATACCCTGCCAAATGCTTTGAAGATGTCGAGGGCCATGACGAAAGTTTCCCCATAATCCCTAAGAGAGGATGACCAAAGATGAGTCAAGGTCAAGCAAACGGGGAGTTCTAGTTGGATTTATTCACAAGGTTACAAGTGATCCTCTCTCAATGCCGGTCAGGGAACAACTGCCCTGGCTGGCCGGCAACTGGCGCCACCACTCCTCAGCTGACAATGCGGACCTTGGGTCCAAACAACCATTGGAGCAGTTCAACAACTGTCAAACAAAAATAAAAATGATCCTCCATACATTTCAGAATGTAATTACACAATACAATATGAACATAACAGTATAATACATAATACTCTCACACTCCGCATCTCAACTCCGTCGTTAGTACTGGTCACTGCCACTCTTCTCATCTTTTCATCTCAGCTCCTCGTCATCTATTGTTCCGTCCCAACATTCCTCCTGATCGGAATCGTATCGCCATCGACCTGGATCCACCTGTAGTCATTGTGGCGGCTGCCAGAAACGTTTTGAGAATCACAGACTCGGTTGGACCGTATTTTCTTCCGAGTTCGCGGGGTCAGACGGTTGCTCGGAGATGAGTATCCCCCAGGACTATGGTCTTACCGTTGCACTCTCCAGCTCGTCAATGTGATGCACTTTGACTCGTCCAGTTGGGTCACTTTCGGGGATAAGTTGGTAAGACCATCCTCCTCTCAGTATCTTGATGACGCGGTAGCGGTGTGACTGATAGGGGGCCATCTTCTTACCCCCTTTCTTATGCCGTTCAGCTGGAGATAATTTGAGCCGCACCAGGTCGCTCACACGGAACGCTCCTCCTTGACTGCAATATTTCTTGTTTCTCCTTTCCTGCACCACTGCTACCCTCTCTATTTCCGAACGTAGTGCTTTCTCGATCCTTCTCAACTTCTCCCGTACCAAACGACCAGCTACCTCCTTATTACTCAGGTCTGGTGGACGGAAGTCAGGATCATCACGTGATGTCTTTACCCAACACCACCTGTTCCGGACATCTTGCAGGAACACCATGCACCAGTTCGTGCAGAGTGCAGTATACTCTTGTTGCATTCCTTGATGTATTGTGACTAAATTGCAGATGGGGCACCATCTCCGGCCACAAATTGATGTTGTTATCACATAGACACCGCAGGTTGTTCATCAGATGATTTTGTCTCTGCACCTGGGCCTGGCTACAGGGATGATAGGGCATTCCAAGTTTCTGATAAATGCCCGCCATCCGACATAATGCTTGGAACATCTCAGACTTAAAATGAAGCCCCCGGTCCGATGAGAGTGACTGAGGCACTCCTATACTGCCAGACTGGGGGTCACTAATACTAAGGGTAAATACTTATCTCTAATCTTAATTTCTAAGGGTCGCTGCCACCAGACCCCCTCTGGACAGCATGTAGCTCATTAGGTAACGTGCAGAGTGGACTAGGCATTGGGTTAGGTTTTTCATTGACCAGATCGATAAGGGGAAAGAAGGGTGAAACCAAAACATGTCTTAGTTCTTTCAAATGTTCCTTCTACTCACTTCAGTTCATTTTTGGTACTACCTAACCTCAGTTCTTCTTGGTAGCATGTCGATGGTCTAGGCACATGGGTAGTGTAATTCTGATAGCAGGGTCACTTGGACGGAAATATAGGTAACTACTGTGGGAGAAATGAATACTCCTAAAATTCTCAAAGAGCAAGTTTATTAATATAAACCCAAAGAGGAAAATAGATGTTATTAACATATAACTACCAGGCTCAACTCCTGGGCCTATTGCAGACTGTTTTTTTTATGTACTTGTTTCCTTATTTTCCTATTTACTCAACAGCAATTACTCAGATATTACACTCTTACCGTGCACACAATAACTGGTGTCACCTTACATTACATCGCAAGACCAGTTCCTTGTCCTTACTCCTAACACACTAATACTGATACAAACACCGACATGGCTCCACTACCCAACATGGGGTAATTATTAACAAACACATACGACCACATTGTGGACCATAACTCCAAGGCCTGTCCCAGGGTATAGCACTGGCGCCTCTAACAACTGCTGTTGTGGTCGGTTACACTCCGACACTAGGTGGGTCTGGGGTCCTCGGCCCACGAGGTAGAGTAGAGCCGATTGATCATGCAGAATCAGCGCCATCACTCCTATATTGACCACTGCTGGGTATCCACCGGCTCCGAGCGACAGGTGGGTTTCAATTAAGCCCACCCTCGATCTGGGAACGGAGGTGAAAGATGATAAGGGAGGTTTTTTGGGGAAGCATGGTGGGTCACAAACAAATCTTTAGTCTCGCCACGTCAAATATGTACGCTATATTACTTCTTACACTGGGTGAATGACAATTCCACTGTTAAAGCATGAACACTGATGAACACTGATATTCACTACAATAGACTGGATCAAACTAAATGGTTATAAACACAGAACATACCTGAGAACGAAGGTGAAAGATGATACGGGAGGTTTGTTCCTCCCGCCTCGCACGGGTTTATATGCCCATGAGTTGCCAGCGATCGCTACTCACGCAATGACAGAATTTACAAACAATCTAACTGCTACTTATTCAAGGATGACCCTCAGTTGACAAAGGTCTGGTGAATTACTAAAGTTGATTTACACAGACTAATTCAAGGTTGCGTTTGCCAGTAAAGAGTGCAATAAACTTAGTGACAACTGTGTTCGAAGGCGGGACTTACTGGGAGTGTAGTGAGGGGTTGTCAGACCACAGCTTACATCTCAAGGAAAGCCAGACTTGGCCCGACATTAGGGAGGTCAAAAGTATAGGGTAACTCTGCGGTTGACCAAGGATTGTAAATCAACTAGCTCCCCTCCCATGTGTCACGGCCCCCAACAAAACTTGTAAGAAGGCACCAGCCGACTCTCTTCCAATATGCAATAACCTACATCCCTGAACAAAGTCCAGACCTGACCTCACATTAGCCAGGTCAAATGTAGCCCTCGGAGCCCAACTCAAGGGGCCACAAATCAACCAGGGCCTCTCATGTCACACGGCCCCACCTGATGACTTCTCCAGACAGTACAACTTACAGTCTCTGAAAAACGTCCAGACCTGACCCTACATTAGCGAGGGCAAATGTAAGGGGACCCTTCGCCGCTCCCCCCCCCCCCCTCCGATCAGCTCAACCTGACGGCTGGTCTTCCAATATATAGGACGTCCGAGCCCTCCCTCAGAGAGTTATCTTGTAACCAGGGAGAGCCAGCTACCACGTCCCCAGTCCCGCTCGAGAGAAGCCCGCCACTAAGTGTAACGAAGTCTCAGCCGGGTCCATCGACAAAGTGCTGTCAACTCCACTGTAGAAGTGCAGTGATCCCGAACCTCCCCAACGATCGACTTAGTGAAGTGCCCCTTCTAATTGTGAGGTTAGGTTATACGAGAATACCATAGTCTATCATAAATTGTGTACGAACCCCCCCTATTAATCCCCCCTATTGAACTAGTAAAATAAAGCTGTAACACGCATTGGTGTTTTATATACTACACTTGTACTGTGCCTGTGTTAATATACAGTGTTGACATCACACCCTTGAGACACGCTACCATTTCCTCTCGCTATAATACTCTACTACTATAAACTCCTAACTTACCTCTTCATGTGAGATTTTGTCACATTACAATGGTGGCAGCGCACTTAACGTAAAGACTCACGCCTATTCCCCTTAGTGTTCAGTACAGTGATTGTTAGAACCTTTTAAAGTAAACTCGTAACTATCTTGACGAAGCAGGCAGTACAAGGGTGGTAGCATTTGTAATATAATTCCTGTCCTTCAGTGTGGTACAAGTGGTGACAGTATCCACTCCCCCCTCCCTAGTTCACATATTGTTGGGTAACGGGAAACAATGGTCGAGAACTCAACCAGGGCAAGTGTCAGTAAAACCCCCTCCTCGTCCCACCCACAGACGTCATCGTCAACATTGACAATTTCGACTTCCACGATCAGTACTTCCCAGCCCTCCTCGCAAGCTAATATGACTCCTGTTAACATTACACCAACGACTTCCGTTTTATTCCCTTTCCCTGAACAATCCACTAGTACCTACTCTCCCCCCCCCTACCCCTTAACCACCCTGCACCCTCTCTCGCCGCTCCCCTCCCCACGCTCACGTACACCTTAGCACCTCCCAACCCCTACAGCATGCCAGACCCCTTCCTTACGTCCGTCTCAGCTAGTATTGCAGCACAAGTAATCAGTCAGATACCCATGTTTGAGGGCGATGGCCGTGACCCTGCGACATCAGCGGATAGGCTGGAACAGTGGTTAGGAGACATTGAAAGTGCGCTCCCGGATACCCTTCAGGAATACGAGGAATGCCGCCTTAGGACAGCACGTATGCGATTGGGCGGTGACGCGAAAGGTGTGCTAGGATTTAATCCGACAGTAAAGAATGCTACCACGTGGGACACGTTCGCGAACGGATTACGGGAAATTTACAGCCAGGATGACTCATTACAAGATCACACGACACGTTTAGCTAATATCAAGCTAGAGGAGTGTTCATCACTAAATGTTTACCTATCATACATAGGGAGTGCTGTGAAGATGGCGAGAGTGAATCACCCACAATTCTTCCCACCTGAGCCAGTACTCTCTTACTTTCTTTCGGGCTTACCCGGCGAGATGCGTACGTACATGGAGGCAAGCGGGATAACCACGATCGAGAACGCAATTAAAGCAGCGCAGAGGTATATACAGCTCAGGAAACCCACCCCCCCCCCCCCTCCCGTTTTGTGTCGACAATTCACGCCGCCCCTCCCACCCTTACACGTAACACCCCTTCTGTCTGGGAGGATGAATTCTTGAGACTGATGGTGGAGAATCTCAGCCGGGACGAAAGGAAGCGACAGGAACAGTCATCGTTCCACGAGGAAGGGCGGGAGCAGTCAGGGTTAGATACAGTAGGTATAAACACGTTGGGTAATGCGCCACGGGGCGGCCGGCCGTCCGGGCAGTCACAAGTGCGCGCCCGGGCCCGCCCATGCGGGATAGCTGGTATAGAGCTCCCAAGCCTTTTCGCTGCTCCTCCTGTGGGGCATGGTCCCACGCGGTGCACGGATGTCCCTTTCAATGTGAGGGAAACCAGTGCGATGGGTGTGGCGACCAGGGACATACCCGCAGAGAGTGTCCATACACCGGAATGCGCTGTTACGCATGTGCCGAGTGGGGACACATTCGCAGGTTATGTCCCTACTACTAAAGACAAGGGCGAGGCGTTGATGGTGACTAGGGAAGAAAGGCCAACTATTAAGTTGAAAATGGGAGGGAGACGGGTTGAAGCTTTCATTGACACAGGCTCTTCGGTGTCCTTGGTGAAACAGAACGTGGCCTCCAAGATGAGCCTAGGGGGAAAGCGTAAAGTTCCTGAGTTACGTGGCGTCACGGGGAACCGCCTCTCAACATTGGATTCCAGAGATATAACTGTAGACTTAGGAGATAAGATAGTTGTTCACGCGCTGGTTGTGATAAGCGGTGACCTTTTCCCAGGGGATGTTCTTATTGGGTCAGATTTCTTGTGTAGGTTTAAGTATGGAATCCAGTTTGATGGGAGCCGGCATACCGTGACACTAGATGGTAGAGATTATGCAGGTACTCCTATTAGGAATAAGTCTGGTCTGCCCGTCCACCTCATTAAGCCTAAACGCCCCCAGCCCCCCCTCACCCCAAGCCCCCCAGCTACACCGGACGCGCGCCACTGTCATCCCTCCCCACTCTAGTGTTGTTCTGCCCGTTCGATGGTCAAGGTCGTTCGACAGTTCCACGGAGGATCAGGAGTATGTATTTGTTGAAACCCCTCATAAAATGTCCCCATACGTGCAGTCGGGGCTCATTAACACTCAGCAGCCTAGCGTCCCAGTCATAAACCCCACCCCCAGGGAATTTAAACTTACTCCTGGTCATTCAGTGGGAACAGTCTGTGCGGTCGATAAAGTAGAGGATCTGGAGCATTTTGATTCTACGAGGTATAACATTAGGAGTGACACAGAATTCGTAGTCACAGCAAATGTTCGCCACTGCAATAGAATCCCTTGACATAGATCACCTACCCACCCTTATTAGAGGACGTCTACGCGCTATAATAAAGCAGCATGAAGATCTGTTTGCAACCTCAGATCAGGACCTCGGCCTGATGTCAGCTTCACACAAAATTAATACCGGCTCCGCTCCCCCCACCAGAGTACGGCAGTGGAGGCTTCCTGAGGCGGCTAAAACTCAAATTAGGGACTTATGTCGCCAAATGGAGGAACGTGGTGTCATCTCCCCTTGCACTAGCCCCTATTGCTCCCCGGTCGTATTAGTCAGAAAAAAGGACGGGTCAACTAGATTCTGTGTAGACTATAGGGAACTTAATAAGGACACCATTGCTGATAGCTATCCCTTGCCCAGAATTGACGAGACACTGGACCAATTGAACGGAGCTACTACATTCACAGTTCTAGACTGTAAGGATGCGTACTGGAGTATACCAGTTGACCCGGCTGACGCCCCAAAACTGCTTTCGCGGACGGCAGCCGTCTATTTTGTTTCAACAGGTTACCTTTCGGGTTAAAGGGAGCACCGGCCACGTTCATGAGGGCTGTGAACCACAGTCTCACACCCGTGCTTGGGCGGAACACTATGGCTTACCTGGATGATGTTATCGTCTATAGTAAAAACATGGATTCGCACATGCGGGATGTAGATGAGGTTCTCTCGGTCATGAAAGCGGCCGGACTGAAAGTGTCCCTTAGGAAATGCGCGTTCGCGCGCCAGGAAGTTAAATTCCTGGGATTCATCGTAGGTCATGGCGGCGTTAGGCCCGACCCGGTGAAAGTGAAAGCGATAGCAGAGATGCCACCTCCCACCACAGCCAGGGGCGTGAAACAGTTCCTTGGCACCGCCAATTTTTTCAGACGCCACATCCCTCACTTTTCAGAGGCGGCCCTCCCCCTTACAAAACTTACAAAGAAGTCGGTTCAGTTTCGGTGGTCGGGGGAGGCAGATAAAGCTTTTAACCATCTTAAGGACTTACTGAAGTCGGCAACAATGTTACCACTGCCGGACTTCACGCAGCCGTTTTACGTGCACACTGACGCTTCCGACGAAGCACTGGGAGCCTGTCTCATGCAAGGTGGTGAAGATAACCCCATCCCTATTGCTTATTTTTCCCAGAAATTGAGCGGAGCGGCCCTCCGCTACTCCACAACTGAGAAAGAAGCCTTGGCTATTGTCAAGGCCGTAACTTCCTTTGATGCTTACCTATTTGGTAGACACTTTTATGTAATCACTGATCACCGTCCTTTAATATATATCTTCCAAGGTAAAACTCCTAATGCATGGGTAGCACTCTGGGCAGTCTTTCTAAATGCGTATAACTTCTCCATTTTGCATAAGCCAGGCAAGAACCACGTAGTACCAGACGCACTGAGCCGTAATGTATTACCTATAAATAATGTCGGGAATCCTAGCAGCATGACTCAGCCCATTTTTGGGGACCTATCACCTAACGAGGTGCGCCAACACCAACTCGAAGACCCACAGTGGGGTCCTGTCATTGAGTTCCTTGAGGGGGGTCCGCTCCCCATGAAGGTCAACAAAGCCTCACTTTGTGATTTCAGTCTTTTAAGCGGAGTCCTGTATCTTGTTACTATGAAACAGGATGATGAACAACCCCGCATCCTTGGAAAACTCGGCCCTAGAAGTAGCTCACTCTTCCCAATTCGCAGCCCACCCGGGTGAATGTCGCACATATGCACGTGCATGCTCTATGTTTTTCATGCCCAATCTAGCGCGGAAAGTTGGGGCATTTGTCAAAGGATGTCTGCCATGTCAGTTAAGGAAGGGTACCCCAAAGAGACAGGGAGAGCTGCAGGAGTTCCCACCAGCCTCTCAGCCCTTGGAACGGGTATCGATCTATCTAACTGACATGTCAATACGTTCACACCGGGGAAACAGATACGTTGTTTCCATCGTCGATCACTATTCACGTTTTGCAACCTATATACCCATCCCCGATAAACGCACAGAGACAGTTTGTGAAGCCCTGTTACAATACGTTGGTACTCATGGATGTCCCCGGGTCATTGTAAGTGATCAAGGGACAGAGTTTACCTCGGGCATCTTTCAGAAGGCATGCGACTTGCTGCGGGCTAAGTCATATCTCACCACTAGTTACCACCCACAGGCTAATGCCATGGTTGAGCGTTCCCACCGCACGTTGAAAGATCACTTGTCGTTTTTGGTTAATAATCAGTACAGTGGTTGGGACGATCAGCTACCTCTTGCACAACTGGCCATGAACACCGCAATTAATACCACCCTGCATAACACTCCTTACTTCCTTCACTTTGGTAGGGATCCAAACCTTCCTGCTGGTGTAATCAACCCCCCACCCCTATCCTATGGCGAGGACTACCCTTCTGTCTTGCAAAACAGGTTACAAACGGTCTTTACTCGGGTGCAGGAACTAAACAAGAAAGGTCACTTACACAACGCCACCTACTATAACCTCAGGGTCACCCCTTCCAATATTACCGTAGGTACCCTGGTCTTCCTAACTAACGAATCATCCTCCCCCGATATCCCCTCTAAGTTGCAACAGAGATGGCAGGGCCCATATAGAGTAACCGCCCAACCCAGCAAAGTAAACTTCACTTTTTCCCCGCTTTGCCAGGGGGGACGTCAGGAAACTGTGCATGTGAATAGATTGAAGCTGGCAACTGTCGACGATGACGTCTTGAACAAATCAGGCCTCACCAACCAGCCCCCTCTAGGAGTAACATTCCCTTCCCAACACCCTATCCCTCCACCAGCAGCTGACCACACCCCTCAGAACAATCAGGTGCCTCACACCCCAAGTAATAATCAGAGAACTCCCCAAGCTACTGCCCCACTTGTACCAGTAAGACCTGATCAGATTAGGGCTCATAGATATAATACCAGGTCACAGAACATAGATTCAAGTAACGAGTCTAGGGGCACTTCTAATTGTTGATTATCCGCCCCGGGATCTTGTCTTTCTACTAAGCTACAGAGTCATCACTGCCCTTGCTCTTCACGGGCCTGGGCGATGTCTCCCTGACTCCACACAAAAGTCGGAGATGACACCACCACAGCTGCAGCTGACCCCCTACCAGATGAGCTGAGACCAACGCATCCTGACTCATAATGGATGCCCGACACGAGCGGGACACGCAGCGGGCAACCCCGCTGCGAATGGGTGACACCTTCACGTCGACACTGCAAGCCCCAAGCTCCAGAAACGGGCTTGCATAATGCTGGCCCTCGATCTGGTTGAAGACACTGGGCTGTGTCTCGTCGCTCGCCTGCTGAACTACGAGACACGCACCGAGGCTACGGCCTCACGGCCCACAATACTGACAGACAACATCTATGGGTACCATCAGCCTGAGCAAGCTACGCCATGCAGGACCAACGCAGCTCCCAGCTCCAGGCAGGGAATCAGGTCGTCCCCTTGGAACCCAGGAGAAAATCCCGAAAACCCGACCTGCAACTTCAGTAGCAGCAAGCAACAGGCAACAAACAACTAGAGGTCCCAGTGGCGATGCAGACGACAGCTCCCTACGTTTCAGGACCTGTCAACTGGTCCCACGCACTTCCACTCCGGGAATGGAACCACCAGGTACCAGACAAGTAATGGCTGACCTCGGCCCACCCGGGATCTGCCTCGCCGGTGTTTACCACACCATCGGGGACGAAACAGAAGTGACCTGACTACAAGTAGAGGAAGAAACAAGCAAACTCTGGGGGGCCCACCCAGGGAGGGATTCACCACTGTGAGGGTGTGGGACAGGACGGTCAGGGGTCTCGCCGACACTCACGTACGGAGGGCGAACTCTTGTCCGTGGACCCTGCCCTACACGCCATCCAAAGAGATGACACCCCAAGCAGTGGACCGGCTTTGATCCCGGCCGGAAAGGGCGGAAACTCAGATGGAACTAGAAAAATCCATCTGGACCACGACAGAAAATGAGACTCTACAGAGGAAACTCAGATGGGACTAGAAAAATCCATCTGGAATGCGTCAGGAACTGCCGCTCTACACAGAAGTTCAAGTGGAGGAAGTGGGGCACGCGACACACCGCGGCAGACCGCAGGACGGGACAGGATTTGTTGTTGTTTAGATTGTCGGACCGTAGTCCGACACGGGCCTTTGCCTATAGGCGGCCCGTTTGGTGGTTCCGGCTGGAGCTCCAGGAGCAGCCAGACCGGATTGGTAATGGAGGTGGTCCCACCTGCAGATTGGAAGGATACTGCAGGTTGCAAGTGTGAGCGGACCCCCGATCAGTGGACACTTACCACCAACCCCCACTCTTGGACGTGGTCAGTTTCGGAGTGGCGCGCCCCCCGAACTGGGGTCCGCACCTGCTGGGAGAGGATGCTTTCTAAGCTATCTGGGTGGTGGGTATCGTGTGATGACCCGGAGTAGGTGGTGAATGTGGTCTGTATGGGCCTTTCGGGTTAGAGTGGCCGCTGGTGTTGTGTGTGTTTCTTGGGAGATTTGAGTTCTGTTTCGGAGGCTTTGTGTGACCTCACAGTCGAGGAGATAGTGTTCAAGTGGGTTGGCTGCAGGCTCCTGACAGTAGGTGCAATCCATGACGTCATTACCGATCATCTGCCAGGAGCACTTGTACCCTAGTCGTAGTCGATGAAGGCTGACTTGGGTTTGTCTTGGAGTTTTCTTGTCAGCGAACGGTGGTTCCCCTTTTGTGGCCGCCAGATACCATTTGGCTGATTGGGACCCGGCGTTGAGTGCATGAAGGAAGCTCTTTTTGATGTGGAGCTTGCTGGTCTTTCTGAGGTGATTCTTGATCTGTTGCACACTTGCTGGAACTTGGATGTGTACGCTACTAGAACGTGTAGCTGCCTTGGCTGCTTCGTCTGCCACGTCGTTTCCTCCGATCCCTACATGACTGGGAATCCAGTGTAAGACGACTGGTCGGTTTTGGCTTTGGAATTCCTGTAGCTGTGCGAGGATCGAGGTGATGATGTGGACGTTGTCTCTTGGTTGAGTGTGTTGCAGCGCCTGCATGGCCGATTTCGAGTCCGTGTGAATTATGGTGGGCTTGTTGTGTTGTGTTGCAGCGTGTTGTAGGGCCTTTAAGATTGCTACCAGTTCTGTTTGTAGGGTGGAGCAGTCATTGGAAAGTCTCCATTTGAGGGTCTGACCTTGGGTGTAGAAGGCCGCTCCGGATCTATGATGTTTTGGGTCCACCGAGCCGTCTGTGAAGTATGATGCTGCATCAGCCGGTGTCTCGGTGGCTATGGCTCTGAGAGTTATTTTTTTGAGGTCCTCCTTCTGGAGGTTGGCTTTACTATCGCCTAGGTCGGTAAATTTGAGTGTGGCTGGTGGAGGGCTCCATGGTGGAGGAACAGCGTAACCATTGTCTCGTGTGTCTTGGTTGTTCTTGACGAGTGTTTCTGCTTGCAGGTGTCGGATGACCTCGCTTGCCTCGTGCGACCAGGTGGCCCCTCGCACTGTGTGGTCGAGGTGGAGGGAGGCACTGATTCGAATCTTGGCAACTGTGGGCTTGTCTGCTCTACAGATTTTGGCGAGGAGACCGGCTGTCACCTGCTTGACTCGTACTGCCAGGGGTGGTAGCTCGGTTTCCATTTGCAGATTGCAAATTCTGGTCCACATGGGTGCTCCGAGCATGGTCCTGAGAGCATTGTTTTGAATGACTTCTAGCTTAGCTATTTGGTCTTCTCTCAGTCCAATGAGTGCTGGAGCACTGTAATCTACCAGCGATCTGATGGCGGCCGTGTAGTAGGCTTTGAGCACAGGGAGGTTTGCTCCTGCTGATTTGCTGGTGAGCGACCTCATTATATTGTGTCTGCTCTTCGTCCTGTGCCTGAGATACTCGAGTTGCGGCTTGAAGGTGAGTTTCTGGTCAAACCAGATTCCAAGACACTGGTGGGCGTTGGTCCAGACTACCGGCTTGTTTTGTATGGAGAGCATCTTGTCTGGTGTGTCTGTGCAGATGGCCATCGCTTTCGACTTGGCTGGATTTATCTTGAGTCCAAGTCTGTTGCACTCCTCTTCTATAAGTTGGAGTGCGTGTTGCGTGTTGGCTAGTCTGTTCGATCCTCTTACTATGAGCTGTAAGTCGTCTGCATAGCATAGGAGCTTGGCTGTTTGTCTGAAAGGAAGCTTGACTAGATTTTCCATCAGGACATTGAACAGCATTGGACTGAGGATGCCTCCTTGTGGGGTTCCGTTTTCGTGGACCCTGTAGCTTGAGGTTGTTCCCTGAAAGCGTACTCGTGCTTCTCTCTGTGTGAGGTAGTTCTGGATCCACCCCAGCAACCTTCCTTTGACGCCTTTTTTAGCGAGCGTAGTTGTAATGGCCAGTGGATTGGCTAGTTCGAAGGCTTTCTCCAGGTCGAGGAAGACCACCAGAGCTGGTTTGTTGTCCACTGTGCTGAGTATCTCGGCGATGTTGTTGCCTGTGCCGGTGTTCTCGGTGTAAGCAAAGATGTGAGGGTGTGGGCTGCCTACTTTCCATTTGAGTCGGTTGAGAGCCATTCTTTCTCCCGTCTTGGCTATGCAGCTGAGAAGGGAGATGGGCCTCGGCTTGTCTGGTTCTCTGGGCTTCGGAATGGGCTGTATATCTGCCTTCTTCCATTCCGGTGGGAGTCTTTGTGCTGTCCACGAAGCATTGATGGCTTGCAGCAGAGCCTCGTGTCCGGCTGTACCGGCATGAAAGAGCATGGAGTAGGTTATCCTGTCTGCCCCTGGAGCTGTGTCCTTGCTTCGTTTTAGCGACTTTTGGAGTTCTTGCTGGTTGAATGGTCTGTCAGTGTCATCTTCACTGTTGCAGGCCTCTTCGATCGTCTGGAGTCTGACCTGTCGCAGACGCCGTTGTGTCTCCTCCGCCTGTCTCGGGAGGTTTTTCGTTGCTGCTCGGTCAGCGAACAGTTTTGCAAGTCTCTCGGCTTCTTCTTCTGGGTTGGGATGGGTTGGTGGTGGTGGTGTTGCCTTCCCAGATGCCCTTCGGATCTGGGCCCACATCTTGCCAAGGGAGGTGTGCTCGTTGAGTTCGGAGCACCACTTGAGCCAGCTTACGTTTTTTATTTCTTGCTTCTCTTCCCTGGTGTCCTTAACTATGACTTGCAGGAGATGTCTGTTTGTTGCCGTGGGATGTCTCCTATAGTTTCTTCGGGCCATGTTCACTCTGTGGTTGAGTTCTTTCACCCTGGGACAGTAGTACCAGTAGTCATTGTACTGTCTTGATGTGGGTTTTGTTTTGGGGATGGCCTCTTCTGCCGCTTGGTGAAACGCCTCGACCAATTGGTGGTGGAGGGTTGTCTCATCCACGGGTGCTGCGCCGGACGGCTGTGATTTTTCGCGCCACTTAGCCAGGTGTTTCTTGAAGAGTCCCCAATCTGCCTTTTGGGTATTGTATCTCCATCTCGGGGGGGGGGTGGAGTGGGGAGTTTGTTCACCTTCAGTGTTGTTAGGGTGGCGAAGTGGTCGCTGGTCAGCGTGGGGTGTATCTGCCAGGAGGCCGAAGGCTGTAGTGCACTGGAGACGAAGGTTAGATCTAGCCTTCCTCCCCTAGTGTGGGTGGGCTCACCGGTGTTCAGGAGGCAGATCTCGGGTGTATCTTGAAAGGTGGTGTATAGGTGTAGGCCGTCTTCATTTGTGGGGCTTGCCGAGCTTAGGAAGGGATGATGTGCATTGAAATCCCCTCCTATGAGTGTGGCGTGGTCAGCGGCCGAAGCAAATAGTTGAGTAACCTCCAGTGAGCCCCTTGGGTTCTTGTAAATGTTGTGAACAGTTAATTCCCGTTCTTGGAGGGTTACTTTGATGGCCTGTGTCTCGATGTTTTCCCCACATGGAAATTGCTGCGTGACATCGGCGGAGGGTATGCTTGACTTGACCAAGATCATGCATCCTCTTGTAGACGCCTGCGTGAAATGCCTCCTGTATGTCTTGTAACCGCTGAATTTGAAACAGTGGTGTTCTTGTAGTAGTGTTTCTTGTAGCAGTATGATGTCAAGCTTGTCCTTGGCTGCTGCTTCTTGTAGGAGGTGTTTCTTGTTTTTGATGCCCTGAGCATTCCATGTTAGGATGTTCAGGGTGCTGGTGGTTTCCACCACTGTTTCATCGGAGATTTCTGGTGGTCCTCGATGGAGATGTCCAAGTTCGATTCCAGCTGGATCAGGTCCATATCTTCGTGTTCTGTGGTTTTTGCCTTCTGGGCCGTGGTTCGGTTCAGGGGAGTTGAGACGTCCATTTTCTTTCTGGGAGCTTTCGGTATCTTGGGTTCTCTGGTGGCCTTCTTCGGTGTGGAGTGTACCTCGGCTGTCACTCGTGTGGGGACCGGCGTGGCTTCCTCCACTGAGGTGGCTGGAGCTGTGGCGACTTGCCCGAGGACGCTCCCCATGAGTATTTGGAGCTGTGTGGGTTGGATCTTGTGGCCCAGTAGTCCGGCTAGGCCTTCCGCGAAGGTTGTCAGTACCTTGGCTAGGTCTGATACGTGTATCATTCCTTCTGGTGCCTTGGTGTGTGCTTCTTTTGTCTGTCTCGTGGTTGTCTGCTGCTTGGGTGGCCGAGGTGTGGCCGTGGTGAGGCCAGGAAACTGGGCTGCACTTTGGGTGTTGACTGGCTGAGGAGGTTGTCTTGGTTGTTTTGGCCTCTGGGTTCCCCACACGAAGGTACTTGGTGGGGCTGGTGTGTAGGCGGTGGGTGCCGGTCTTGCTGCTGCTGGTCGGTTTGCCTGTACCCTCCTTGTTCTCTCGGAGCATCCAGGATTCCAGGCGTGGTGTTTGCCCCCGCAGTTGGCACACTTGGGGGCAATTTTTTCTCCATTTTTCAGCTTGGTGAGGCAGGAGTGTGTGCCGTGCTTCTGTGCGCAGACTGCGCAGATCTCCTTGTACGTGCACCGTGTCTGATGGTGCCCGTATTTCTGGCATCTGAAGCACCGCAGGGGCTCTGGGACGAAGGGCCTCACTTCGTAGGTCCCCCAGGTTTTGAGGTCTATGGTGCTGGGGGGTGAGCCGTAGTGCGTTATGAGCACTTGTTTCGTGGTGGCCGTCTTGTCGGACATGGGAGAGCATCTCTCGGCTTTTAAAATCTTCGGGTGGTTCTCCAGGGGTTCGAGAGGTAGTTCCTTCGGGTACCGGAGGACTACCGACTTCATCAGTTTCTGGGCGGGGTCTAGCTTGGTTGAAGTAACGGTGGTGGTGTTCTGCAGGTAAGTGTCGAGGGTGGTGGCGGAGTTCTTGTCTTTGGGGTGAACAATCATCTCCCCCTTTAGGTTGGGCCGCACTGAGAACCTGGCCAGTGGATTCAGCTTTTCCATCTCTGTGACGGCGGCATATGTTGTTTTTGCGTCCGTTTTCGTGATCCGGAATTTTGGCAGTGTCGTTGAGGGTGAGCTGGTGGTGGTGATGGGTGCCTTGGGGGCTGCTTGATGGCATTCGTTTCCCGAAAAAGCACGTCGGCGTTTCTTGTTTTCTACCTTCGTCCAGCTGTCCTCAGTGGCGGTAGCAGTGGTGGTGGAGTTGTTGGAGGTGGTGATGTTGTCCTTACTTTTCAGGGCTTCATTGAAGGCGCGTAGCTGGTCTGCTTTCTCAGTGCGGAGCCTGTCGTAGTTCGGGTCGTCAGGTTGGCGGTTCAGGCGGGGATCGCGGTTAGGAGGACGTACGCGCTCCATAACCGTTGGTTTTTTTTTTTTTTTTTTTTTTTTTTTTTTTTTTTTTTATTATCCTACCTATTCCGTTTGAGTAAATAGCAGAGGAATTACAGCACTCCCCACTGGCTGGTGGTCGTAGAGTGGTTCCTGAGCTTCTCTCCCGGAGCCCCGATTGGGGAAGCCTACTTCCTAGTGTATGTGACTGCTCACTTATAGACGTGAGCTAAGTGTGCCTATTGGGAAGGATAAGGATAGCTACCCCCTTTCCAGGTGGACCCGCACGATCACGGTTTTCCTGGAAAGACTCGGCTGGGGAGGGTTTTGCTCCGACCCCCTTTCGTGTTCACAATCTCCTGGGAGGGAGGTGAACAGTTACAGGGGGGACCGCAGGACGAATACACTTTTTGAGGGTGCAGGTCCCTAGGCCAGAGCGAAAAAGGAAAAATAGTAGTAGAAGGAAAAGAGCTCAAACCACGCCGGGAATATCGCGCTATAACTGCTCTCCAGCTGGAGTGTGGGTCACTCACACTGCCAGTGGGGAGGGCAAGCTAATGCTCGATAAACCGAGAACGCTCGTGAGTAGTTGTGGACGATGACAGTCCTGGGTGGTCCGGTCCGGGAAGATGGCCAACAATGGCGCAGGGGAGAAGGCGGTCTTCAGAGTTCCGGGTTCAGCAGGAGGTCTTGTTGGGAGGTCTTCTCGGTTCAGGAGCGATGCGAGAAGTGCGGGACAGGAAACGCCAACCACCATATCTACTGCGTCGTCCACCCTGATGCTGGACACCGATTGGTGGAGGTGGTGTTGGACCACGCGCCACCCGGGATCTCGACGAATGCTGACGAGTTTTTGTTTTTGCCATTGTATCTTGTTAATAATTTCTGCTGCCTTTTTAGGATGTACAAATATTTCTTTTTGTTCACAAGTTGTATTTTTCCCCAACTTCCCCCCCCCCCCTTTTTTTCTTTTTAGCGGCCATGTATCTTATTATTATATGTTGTATGTGCTGCCCTGCGCAAGAGTTTAACAGTTGAAGCAACAAGTATGTAAATCTATTCCAGGCTTGAAGATACTAACACTAGGGAACCTAAGCAGAAATAAGCCAGGGCAAGCAACACCATTGCATAACCTTTCAAACCTCCGACTGTGTACCCTCATCTAACTCCCTAAAGTGACGCTCTCCGACAAGCTCCTGCTAAGGCGCTCTCTCTCTCCTTCATATCTACATTCACCTTTCCGTTTCCGTATCCTTAGATAGCCGCTTAGATATTATAAATATTACCAGACTATGGTAGGATGTGAGGTGCATACTTTACACCTCAGTAGCTATTTTTCTCAGGTTGGGCACTCGCTATTGTCATCCACTGTGAACAATTGTGTATGGCATGGAAGCTTTGGTCTTGGCGGGAGGTGTAGTGAGGGGTTGTCAGACCACAGCTTACAGCGCAAGGAAAGCCAGACTTGACCCGACATTAGGGAGGTCAGAAGTATACGGTAACTCTGCGGTTGACCAAGGATTGTAAATCAACTAGCTCCCCTCCCACGTGTCACGGCCCCCAACAAAACTTGTAAGAAGGCACCAGCCCACTCTCTTCCAATATGCAATAACCTACATCCCTGAACAAAGTCCAGACCTGACCTCACATTAGCCAGGTCAAATGTAACCCTCGGAGCCCAACTCAAGGGGCCACAAATCAACCAGGGCCTCTCATGTCACACGGCCCCACCTGATGACTTCTCCAGAAAGTACAACTTACAGTCTCTGAAAAACGTCCAGACCTGACCCTACATTAGCGAGGGCAAATGTAAGGGGACCCTTCGCCGCCCCCCCCCCCCCCCCGATCAGCTCAACCTGACGGCTGGTCTTCCAATATATAGGACGTCCGAGCCCTCCCTCAGAGAGTTGTCTTGTAACCAGGGAGAGCCAGCTACCACGTCCCCAGTCCCGCTCGAGAGAAGCCCGCCACTAAGTGTAACGAAGTCTCAGCCGGGTCCATCGACAAAGTGCTGTCAACTCCACGTGTAACAGTAAGTGCTGGCTGTGTAGACTGTAGAAGTGCAGTGATCCCGAACCTCCCCAACGATCGACTTAGTGAAGTGCCCATTCTAATTGTGAGGTTAGGTTATACGAGAATACCATAGTCTATCATAAATTGTGTACGAACCCCCCCTATTAATCCCCCCTATTGAACTAGTAAAATAAAGCTGTAACACGCATTGGTGTTTTATATACTACACTTGTACTGTGCCTGTGTTAATATACAGTGTTGACATCACACCCTCGAGACACGCTACCATTTCCTCTCGCTATAATACTCTACTACTATAAACTCCTAACTTACCTCTTCATGTGAGATTTTGTCACATTACAGGAGTGATCCTGAGTGTAAAATGGATGGGAAAAACAGGTCTCTCCTGAGATTCTACAAGCGCTGTGGATTTGAATATTATGAAGCATAATATGAATTAAAATGGGTTTTTAGGAATGACAATGATGTGCACAGTACACTCCTAATGTGCACACCCGACAATCAAAGAGAGTCGTGGCTGCAGTGTCTGATGAAGCATCACACGTGGGCACTATCACAATATAGAGCATCGGGACGTCCTGCATCTGCAGTACAGTACAGACCGGAATTGATGCTTGCCAGAAACAGGAAACGGTCCCATAAGTCCACTTGCACTAGATCATTTGTGTAGTCAGGAATTTCTGTGTATTGCAGCAGTGCTCTCCTTGGCACTTTAGCTCTTTTGTTCGTCCCACATGCCTCACACTTGCTGACGTGTGCCGCTACATCATTTTTCAGCCCGGCCACCAGAAACTGTTCCTTGCCCTCTCCCAGATGCGATTCTGTCCCATGTGGCCACTCAGGGGAGCATCATGCACCAGCTGCAGGGCCTGTACCTGCAACATTGCTGGCACCACTGAACCCATGTTTCCTTAACTCCATAGGGATGCACTCGGCTCCGACGTCCACCGTGTTGTATATAACAGAGCACCTCTTGCTGAGATAACCTGAGATGGGCCCGGAAAGGATTTAGTTCCCCTTATTACGAACCACGCCATCTATTGTGTCATGATCTAACTACCCAGCACTACCAAGCAACGCTATCTAGGGACGAGACCCGAGTATGACTAGTCTTAGTCACAACTCCGGGTTTCCTTTCTTCATATCCTGGTTGTTGCGTCACCTCCTCCAACTCTTCCTCATCAGCTCCGGATCGAGGAGAGTTCAGTTCACTCTGGGAAGTGACCACACTTGGATTACCTATCCTGGAAACCTACAGCACAGTGACTACCTACCATCTTCTTCAATATTCAGTCCTACTCGTCAGACACTTCAGCACCCCACTTGAGTATTGTAACCCTATATTGCCTCCCACCTCCACTTGCTTCAGATTGTTGTATGTTGTATAAATATGTATATACTGTTAAGCCAATGTTGCGCATGTTTAAGTTAAGTATGGTTAAGGGTAAATTATAGAAAGCTGGATATTTTGTTAAGGAATTTATTGTACTTTATTATACACAACAAAAACTCGCATCCCTTTGTAGGTTATGCATCTAAGCTACTGTGCCGAGTAGCAACCCTGTACATAAGCTACTGTGTCGAGTAGCAACCCTGTACATAAGCTACTGTGCCGAGTAGCATTTATATATATAATCACGTGGCAACACTGCACGTGTTATGTGGCAACATTGCCCCGAGGCTGCCATATGGCAAGGCAGCCCCAGTCTGACTGTGTGAGCCGTGCATGGCACACGCGAGTCACCACTTGTATTTCTCTCATCCATAATAAACGGACTCAGTGTTACTCAGTGTTTCCCTAGCCATCACTGCATTCTTTGGAGCACACTAGTAACTTTCATGGCGCAGTGTCTAGGATCTGTGGACTTGCAAAGTGTATGAACAATGCCGACAGTTACGTCTGCCGGTGATGAGCGTCGACTCATAGTGTGTTGTGTTGTGTTGCGCTGTGTTTCGCCGCGATGTGCAGTGTTGCTCCGTCACAGTGCGTTTTAGTGACGGTGGCAGTGTTAGTGTCAGTGTATTAGTGTGCGTCTAGAGCTGAGTTGAGCATTGGCCTGTTTTTTTTGTGGTACCCACAGAGCACGCAGGCGTACACCCTTCTCGTGCGACATCCAGGGGACACTGACGGTCATGCCGGACCACGCTCACTCCGCTCTCTCAGACACACACACGCACGCACGCACGCACTCACTCACGGACAGAACAGTGGACCTAGACCATATGCGTGATTTCTGCGCTGTTTATGTCATATATATGTGGTTCGAGCTGTTGAGACGCCACTTTATATATTAAACAGTGCAGTCCACGCACACACAAAGATGGGAGGTAAGAAGGGACGTCAAGATGGGAGACACGACTCCCCACCACTTTCCCCTTCACCGGGCGCAGACTCTCATCCTCCACCTCCAGTGACGGACATCGCCACAATTCTGAGGTGGATGGACGACCGGGACGAGAGACGCAGAGAGATGGAACTTCAGAGGGAGGAGACACGAAGAGAGGAGGAAAAGTTGCGTTTTGAGGCGCTATTGGCGACCCTGGCGCTAACCCACCCTCCCTCACTTGCAGGTAGCGCGCTTCAAGGCGCCAGTACACTCCCTCCTCCACCACACCAGCGTCCTCCAGGTACTCTTGCTACCCCAACAGCTCCCAAGGCATCTGTTCAACCCCCACCCGCCCTCTCACCAGACGTCACGTTTCAGCTTTTTCGTGAGTGGAGGCGGCGTTGGACAGATTACTCCACGATGGTGGACCTTGACAGCATGCCTCCAAACAAACAGCTCATCCAACTGCGGATGTGTTTGTCGCTGGAGACCCAGAGAGTTTTGGAGCACACGTTGCACGTGCCTCCCGACTCTACCTCTTCAGTGACGGATGTGCTCGACCTTTTACAGGAGCATGTTAAGGGTCGGAACAACGAGGCTTTGCGTCGCCGTGCCTTTACCAGCTGCAAGCAGGCGGAGAACGAATCCTTTGACGACTTTTTTGTACGTTTGAGGAGTTTGTCGGAGGAGATCGACGTCTGCAAGGCGCACAGCCGGGAATGTGAGGAAGCCTGGATCAAGCACGGGATCTTGACAGGTGTCAGGCACGAAGAGTTGATGCAGCGACTCATCCCCCTGGACGCTTCCTCCACACTCCAGGTGGTAGTGACTGAATGTCGGTCATATGAGGCCACCAAGTCCGCCACCTCTGCCTTACGGGCCCCACCTGCTGTGAGAGCTATCTCACAATTCAAGAAGGATAAGAAGGCGGCCAACAACGCGAAGGCTGCCACAAGTTCTTCCACGCCTCCGCCTAGTGCTTCCTGTGGCAGCTGTGGAAAGCAGCACAGCCCCAAGACTTGCCCGGCCGCCGATGCACTGTGTCGTGGATGTGACCGTAAGGGCCACTGGTCTAACACAGACAGGTGCCCTGCACGAGGCCACAAGTGTCAGGCCTGCGGTCGCTATGGACACTATGACACGTGCTGCCGCCAACCCAAGCCCAAAAGCCCGAGACGAGGAGGACAGCAGCGCACTTCCCTCGGGGTGGTTCGCACGCAGCCCCCTCCAGATGGTCCACGCAGCCCCAAGCAGCAGCGGAGTCACATCAGGAGGGTGGAATCGACCACACGCCCCAGGGCTACCCCTTCCCCTACTATCCGCGTCGCCGTCACACACGGTGATGTGTCGGGTCACATCGAGGTGATACCGGACACCGGCGCCGATACTACGGTGATTGGGTTGAAGCACCTCCAGAAACTGGGCCTCACCAAACGCGGCCTGGGACCACCGCCGCAGCTGCAGTACTACAATGCGGACGGTTCCCAGATGCCGGACGCTGTGGGTTCCTTTCAGGCAGAGATCACCTACGGCGACAGGTCGTGTTACGGATGGATCGACGTGCGGCCTACTCTCGCTACACCCTTGTTGTCGTGGGAGCACTGCAAGGAGTTAGGCGTGGTGCCCAGAGACTTTCCTGAGCAGATCCCAGCTGCTCGGTACACCGCCAGCAGGGTGCGTGAGTTAACGAGCGACGCGCCTGGCACTGCCACACAGAGCTGCCCAGAACCCGTGTCCACTCCCACCCACACAAAACGCTCCCCTGCCCAGATTCTGTATGGTCACCCTCTCCTCTTTTGCGTTCCTACACATGCCAAGGCCTTTGCGAAGGACTGGCAGACCAAAGCCGAGAGCTGTGACCGCCGCACAGCAAACGTGCCCAGGACGCCAAGGCTCGGTATGACGACCGTGCCCGCCCTCTTCAGCCGCTGGAGATTGGTGCCCTTGTCCGCGTCCAGGACCCGACGACTACACGTCGGCACAAGGTTGGCATAGTGATGGGCGTCGGCCGGTCGCAGGACTACAAGGTCAGGATGCCGAGCGGCCGTGTCTGGTGGAGGAACCACCGCTTCCTCCGGCCAGTCCCACCCCCTGCTGCTGGCCCCCTGACCGAGGACGAGTCACCTACACCTCACGAGAATCCGCCCCACAGTGCACCTCGACGCTCGGAGCAACTTAGAACTAAGAAGTCCGCTCAAGACAAAGACTATGAGCGTGATGGGGGAGGGAGATGTAGGTTATGTATCTAAGCTACTGTGCCGAGTAGCAACCCTGTACAAAAGCTACTGTGCCGAGTGGCAACCCTGTACATAAGCTACTGTGCCGAGTAGCATTTATATATATAATCACGTGGCAACACTGCACGTGTTATGTGGCAACATTGCCAGGAGGCTGCCATATGGCAAGGCAGCCCCAGTCTGACTGTGTGAGCCGTGCATGGCACACGCGAGTCACCACTTGTATTTCTCTCATCCATAATAAACGGACTCAGTGTTACTCAGTGTTTCCCTAGCCATCACTGCATTCTTTGGAGCACACTAGTAACTTTCACCCTTGTCTACCCTTTTATAGTCAGATTGTCTTTGTTTGTTTAGTTTTTTATTGTTGTTGCCTGTTGGGATCTGGGTAGACTTTTAACTATATTCTAAACCAGTTTCTAAATCCCCAACTCATAACAAATGGCGACCGTGACAGGACACGACCTTAAGTGCCATATTTCTTCCCCCCTTGTTACTCCTTGTTAATTATTCCTCCCAGTCACTTCTGTTCACAATTGCTTTACGGTGGTTTAAAGTTCCCTTCATATGTGTGTGCATATATTGGCATTATCGTACAGTAAGAGTGACAGACGTAGGATATTAGGTTCCGAGTGTCATAAGGCTTACCTGTTGTTACACGTGGCAGTCGTGTAGTAAGTCTTATCGGGTGTAGGGAAGAATCCGGATCTGTTTAATGCTGTACCCTCGCTCCAGAGTAGGCTGTTCCATAGTCACTAGTTTAGGGTGAAGTGATATCTTGGGTCGCCCCTCTCTACCAGGACCCCATAATTATAAAGCCTCAATTATTGTTCTTCTCATTATCTCATTCGGGGTCAATAATAAAGTAACTCAAGGGTTGTTTATCCGGATCTTTATATTAATGCCGTAATACGCCCTTCCTGTTTCAAGTATCTTTCCAAGTCTCTTATCCTTATCTAAGGATCTTGTCAGAAGAACAATATTCATAAGTGTATTTTCCCTAGGTATAACTTGGGTAGTTTCCGGGACTTTCTGGTTATCCACTGCCGTGATATTTTCTAGGGTAATCCACTTATCTTATCTTTTTGGCCATTAGTTAATTTATCTAGTTTTTCTTAACAATGACCACCTCAGGTTTTGATCTCCAGGATTTTATTGAAAATCCTTCCGTATCTAAATTACGTGTTAATATCCTGAAGAAAGAATGGAAAAGTATAGCCACCTATTACAATATCCCATATTCACAGCAAATGACTAAGGAAGTGTTAAAAAATCAGGTAATTGAAATGTTGGTTCAACAAGAAGTTTTAGAAGAATCCGCTGTTGACCAATTAACGCCCATGTCCAATACACTTCAACCACTATCTACCACCCCTCCTCACTCAGAAGTTGCCTCAGGTCTGGCTAGCCCTCAAGAAAAAACACAAAGAGTAGACGCCTTAGAAATAGAACGCGCTAGGTTCGAGTTCCAAATCAAAATGAAAGAACTCCAGTTGGAGCATGAGTTGGAACAGGCCAAGTTGGAGCAGGAGGTTAGACTGAAAGAACTACAGGTGAAAGAGACAGAAGTCACCTTAACATCGGAGTTTAAATCAAAAGAAGTGGCATTAAAAGAGAGACTAGCTGCTTTTAACCCTGCTAATGCTTCTTCCCTTGTTCCCGAGTTTGATGAATCCGATATGGACGGGTCATTTAGGACTTTTGAGAAAATAGCCGGGAAGAATGAGTGGCCTAAGGACCAGTGGGTGTCGGTGTTAGTTCCTAAATTATGTGGTAAGGCTTGTAGAGTTTATAACTGTTTAGACCAGACTGATGACTATGATAACGTAAAAAAGAATATCCTCACCTCTTATGCTATCACGCCAGATAGATATCGGCAGAAGTTTCGTAAACTAACCAAACCATTTTCACACACCTTTGTTGAGTTTGCTCAAGAAAAGCTTAGGTTTTTTAAGAAGTGGTTAGAGGCTACAGAGACCTCCACATTTCAGGATTTATTAAACTTGGTAGTCCTGGAGGAGTGGAAGAGCAAGATACCATTTCACATCTTGAAGCATGTGGAGGAGCGTGGAGAGGTTAATTTAGGGCGTGCGGCTGAGGTGGCTGATGCGTACGCCTTGCTGGTGGAGTCACTGGGCAGTAGGGAACGTGGTATTTTCCAGCATGTTAGGTGCTCCTCTGATGATAACCTTGGGGACGTGAGTGGTAGGTCGAAAGGTCCCACACCTACCCCCCCCCCCCTTGATGCAACCAAGTTTTATTGTTCTTACTGTAAAAAACCAGGCCATACGATCCAGTCTTGCAAACATCCAAAGTGTCGAACTTCTAAAAGTAGTTCCCTGGATCCCAAATTCAAACTAATAGCGACCACCAATGTGGAAAGGCCCCATCAGGATCTCTTCTCTTCATTCACCTATGAGGGAAAAATTTCAATCATAGAGGGGCCTCGCTCTTTCCCTATTCGTATACTACGTGATACGGGCGCAGCACAATCTATCCTCCTGTTTAACGTCATTCCTGATATATCTACAGCATTTACTGATGAGAGTGTTCAAATTTCAGATCTCTCATCCCATTCTTCCTATCCCTTAGCTAAAGTGCACCTCCAATGTCCCTTGATTACTGGAGAAGTGCAAGTAGCCATTAGGAAAGATCCAATGCCTGTGAGCGGCATTCATTTATTATTGGGTAATGACTTGGTAGGAGATCTAGTGGTTCCTAACATAAAGATAGTCGACTCTCCCTTACCTGTCAACTCCACCACTGACCTTGAAGAAACTACTCCTCACCTTTTCCCATCTTGTGCTGTCACCCGGTCACAGAGTGTGCGAAATGGGCCCTCTTCATCTAAAACCACCTCCAATATCTTCCTACCCACAGAAGATCTGTACAATAAGACCATTAGTAAGGATGAGCTCATTAAAGCCCAACAATCTGATCCATCTTTGAATAAACTTCATCATGCGGCAGTTGAGGGTAAAGATTTTAACACCCTTCCTTGTGTTTATTATCAGGAAGGGGTTTTGATAAGGGCCTATAGACCCCCTGAGCTTACCCATCTAGACACATGGTCTGAAATACATCAAGTGGTAATTCCCTCCTCAGTCAGACCAGCATTAATTGCCCTTGCCCATGATGGTATATCAGAACATTTGGGAATCCTGAAAACATATAAAAAGCTCCTCCAACACTATTACTGGCCTGGACTTAAGAAGGATGTGTCAAAGTACCTAAAATCTTGTCATATTTGTCAAATGGTAGGAAAACCAAATGAAGGTATACCAGCAGCTCCCATTAAGCCCATCCCAGTATTTTCTACACCATTTGAAAAGATTGTTGTGGATTGTGTGGACCCATTACCAAAGACTAAGAAGGGAAATCAATTCCTGCTCACAGTTATGGATACCAGTACACGTTATCCTGAGGCTTTTCCCCTTAAAAGCATCACTTCAAAAAATGTAATCAAACCTCTTTTGCACCTTTTCACTTCAGTGGGCATTCCTAAAGAGATCCAACTCGATCAGGGCACCAATTTTACAAGCAATCTTTTCAAACAGGTGATGAAAGACCTCAGTGTGGACCATTGCACATCTTCGGCTTACCACCCACAATCCCAAGGTTGCTTGGAACGGTTCTATCAAACTTTCAAATCAATGCTAAAAAAATACTGTATAGAACACCAAAAGGAATGGGATGAAAGCATAGACTTGTTACTCTTTGCCATCAGGGAATGTCCCCAGGAGTCATTGGGTTTCTCCCCGTTCGAGTTACTATATGGGAGACAAATTAGGGGACCCCTTAAAATAGTAAAGGAGCAGTGGTTTGACACTCCATCTATTAAGCCCGCAACAGTTTCCCAATACATTGACACTTTACGGGACAAATTAACTGAAGTCCGAACCATTGCTCAGTCAAACTTAAAAAAAGTCCAAGACAAAATGGTGAAGTCCCAACCTAAATTAGTTGAAAGATCATTTTCTCCAGGTGACAAAGTGTTACTCTTTCTACCCATTCCAGGCTCTCCCCTTAAAAGCAAGTTTACTGGTCCCTATATAGTTGCTAATAAACTATCTCCCCTCAACTATATAGTCCATACTCCTGATCGCAGAAAAGATTCACAACTTGTTCACATTAATCTCATGAAACTTTACCATTCCAGGCAGTCAGAGGAAGACATCCCAGAGGCTATAAGCCTACCTGTATTGCATACGGCTTTGTCAGGGCCGGAGCCGGAGACAGATGACATGGACCTATTGGAGAATTTAGACTTCCCTCTACCTAAAGAAAACCCTGCTAACAGTCACATACTCAACAACTTGGATGAGTATTTTTCTCTTCTGAATCCATCTCAAGCAAAAGATCTCACTAAGTCATTATCAACATTTCCTAAAGTCACGTCAGACCTCCCAGGGTTTTGCAATATACTTAAACATGATATTAAGCCAATCTCAGATAATGTACAACCCATTAGGCAATCAGCATATCGGTTAAATCCACAAAAAAGAGAGATTATGAAAAAGGAGGTAGATTTTTTGTTAAAACATAACTTAGCTGAGCCTAGTACCTCCCCCTGGGCTTCACCTTGCCTTCTCATTCCAAAACCCGATAGCAGTTTTCGTTTCTGTACCGATTATCGTAAAGTGAACCAGGTCACTGTCTCAGACTCCTACCTTTTACCTTTGATTGAAGATATAATAGACAGCATAGGCTGTGCAAAATTTATTACAACGGTGGACTTGATGAAAGGATATTATCAAGTGGGACTCACGGATAGGGCAAAAATAATCTCAGCATTTATAACTCCATTTGGTCTTTATCAATATTTGGTTATGGCGTTTGGCTTTTCTAATGCTCTGGCCACATTCCAGAGGGCAATGAATTACCTGATTCAGGACCTAGATGGGACGTTCGCCTACCTAGATGATCTGGTGGTGGTGTCGGACGGCTGGGGCGAACATCTGGTGCGTTTGGAGATGCTGTTCGCACGACTGCAAGAGACTGGATTCACCATAAACCTGGCTAAATCTGCTTTTGGCCAGGCCTCAGTGACTTACCTGGGACACATCGTTGGGCATGGTATGGTGAGACCCAAGGACGCAAACGTTAAAGCCATCTTGTCCTTCCCCACTCCAAGGACGAGGAAGGAACTCATGCGCTTCCTGGGGATGTGCGGCTACTACCGTCGGTTCTGCAGTAACTTCTCCAGGGTGGCCGGACCCCTCACAGACCTTACCAGTTCTGCGGTCCCTTACATCTGGAACCAGAGGTGCGACCAGTCTTTCCACCACCTCAAAGCCTTCCTTGCCTCCAAGCCTGTAATCCACCCACCTGACTACACCTTACCCTTCCATCTGCAAATCGACGCTAGCGGTGTCGGAGTGGGGGCTGTGCTCCTACAACCCGACCCAACCACTGATGTCCTTCACCCTGTGGCATACTACTCCGCCAAGTTGAAAAAACATCAGACCAACTACTCGACCATAGAGAAGGAGGCCCTGGCTCTGGTGTTGGCAATAAAGATGTTTGAATGTTACCTCCAATCTCGCCCACAAACCACCCTAGTCTTCACCGACCATAACCCGCTCACGTTCATCCAAACCAACAAGACCCCCAACCAGCGAATCCTCCGCTGGGCCCTCCTCCCCCAGCCCTATAATCTACAAGTCGGGCACATAAAGGGGGTGGACAACCTGATTGCGGACTCCTTATCCCGAGCTCCAGTGGAAATGCAGCAGCTACTCTCCAGACGCACCAGGTGATCACCTCCTTCGCCCCCGCGCTACGGAGGTCTTTGGAGGGGGGGTGTATTACGAACCACGCCATCTACTGTGTCATGATCTAACTACCCAGCACTACAGAGCAACGCCATCTAGGGACGAAACCCGAGTATGGCTAGTCTTAGTCACCACTCTGGGTTTCCTTTCTCCATATCCTGGTTGTTGCGTCACCTCCTCCAACTCTTCCTCATCAGCTCCGGATCGAGGAGAGTTCAGTTCACTCTGGGAAGTGACCACACTTGGATTACCTATCCTGGAAACCTACGGCACAGTGACTACCTACCATATTCTTCAATACTCAGCCCTACTCGTCAGACACTTCAGCACAGCACTTGAGTATTGTAACCCTATATTACCTCCCACCTCCACTTGCTTCAGATTGTTGTATGTTGTATAAATATGTATATACTGTTAAGCCCATGTTGCGTATGTTTAAGTTAAGTATGGTTAAGGGTAAATTATAGAAAGCTGGATATTTTGTTAAGGAATTTATTGTACTTTATTATACACAACAAAAACTCGCATCCTTTGTCTACCCTTTTATAGTCCGATTGTCTTTGTTTGTTTAGTTTTTTATTGTTGTTGCCTGTTGGGATCTGGGTAGACTTTTAACTATATTCTAAACCAGTTTCTAAATCCCCAACTCATAACAAATGGCGACCGGGGCTAACCCGTTCCCCCCATTACCCTCAAGGGTCCTGACCATGGCAGCTATATCTTCGTCCTCCTGTTGATCCTTGACGAAGGTCGGTATGTCCCAGAAGGTGTTGGCAAGCTGCGTAGTAGTGCTAATTGCACCTACTGAGGTAGTCCTCATTTGTCCCACATCAGATACGATTCGTGAGAGATAATCCGCCATGGACATCATAGGACTGCAACCTGCCTTGTGTATAGGATAGATGTCGAACTGCTGCAGGAGATCCATCCACCTCCCCCTCTTGCCCCGTTCTTCACTTATGTTGAGCAAGTTGAGAAACGCAAAGGGAGCGATGATACGTAATCAGGTCGAACTGGGAGGCTGATAAATACATCCTGAATCTCTTCACCGCAGTCACCACCACCAACAGCTTTTTCTTCGCCACTGTTCAGCCATGGTCAATGTATGGTGAAAGAATGCAATAGGGAGTAACTTTTCGTCAGCAGATCTGTTTGCTAGCATGGCTCCCGTCTCGACATCACTTGCATCAGTCACCAGCACAAAGCGTTTTTTGTAATCCGGAAGGTTTAGTGCCGCAGCATTAGCCAGCTGTGTCTTGAGGGCCTCAAAGGATCTGCACATCCTCTCAGTCCAGTACAGGTTCTGGTATAGGCCTCAATCTTGTGCCTCGTACAGAGGCCTAGCTGTCTCCGCCACACCCGGCCACCAACGCTGGATATAAGAAAATGCACAGATAGCCCTCCTCAGCTCACGCACTGTAGATGGTCTTGGGATCGTCCACAGTTGTTTCACCCTCTGTTTACTCATACTCAATATACCGGTGCTGACCACCTCACCAAGATATTCCACTCGACGGACACCGAACCTGCATTTTCCTGGTGCCAAGGCAAACCCAGCACCCTTTTTCTTCCCCAGTACTGCCCGCAGCTTTACATTGTGTTCCGCCCATGTTGTTCCCCATACTAGCACATCATCCAGAAAACACAGGGCATTGGTGTAGTTGCTCTCCCCCAGTATGGTGGACATCATGCACTGAAGCGAGTACCGTATATGGCGGTGTACAAGTCGACCTTTGAAGCCAAATTTTTAGTGTCCAAAGTTAGGGGGTCGACTTATACGATGGGTATAAAATGATGACCTCTAAAATCATGACCGTAAGTGAGAGTATCTCATATTACAACCTTCATATTTACCTTTAATATAATTGCTCTATTTCTATTATGGATGATATAAAGTTTTTCTCAGTAGTTTTATTTAAACACCTTTTGTTATTGATGACTGTGTGTGGACTGTGGTGGAATGACCAGGAAATCAACTGAGTTCAGTATTGTTGTGATTGTTGGGTCAGTCACTAATGACGTTTTATGGGAATAGGAAGAAGAGTTGCCAATTGAGACACGCTGTTAACACCCCTGTAGTCGATCGCCAAACGTATGCTTCCATCCTGATGTCTGGCATAGATTATGGGCGCAGCCCAAGGACTACAGGACTTCCTTATGATACCCATCTCCCAAAGCTTGTCTATCTCTTTATGAACCTCAGCCTCATCCCGAGGGGAAAGCCTCCGTGGCAGTAATTCCAACAGTGGAGCCCGAGGGTCTACTCTGATAAGAGTGCACTACTACGACCCTTACTAATGGTAATGGACCTCCAACATAGAAGACGCACTAAAATTCCTGAATGATCTCCTCAATATCCTCCCTCTGCTCTTCTGTCAATTCTTCTCCTATTGTTGTCATGACCGTAATGACGACTAACCTGAAAACCCTAAGGATTTATATTACGCTTAAACGTCCACAAAACCTTCTGAGTTCCCCAGTGGAAACACCCTCCGTTTTCTCTGTTTCCTTGTTGACGTCATAGATAGGCCATCTTTGTCTGAAGGGAACTCTGAATCTACTCGGCGGGTTGTGTAGCAAGACGCTGTATGTTGGGACCTGTTCCCATCCAACCCTTTGTAATCAATTTAATTCTTGCTTTTGATAGCTCAGTCAGAGCATTGTTTGTGAAGATAATAGTAGGGAATGAAACTGAGTTCGTAGTCTCAGTTTCAACGTCAGAGTGTACAGTAAAGTAATTCATTAAAATAGAAGTAGGTGGAATCCCTGACCTAGTTTGAGTGAGGGTGCCGCGGGCATTTCAACCGTTAGTAAGTGCCCGTCCCTTCACCCATACAGGTAGGTCATTCCACTCCGTGTTGTAATTCGCCCTTCTTTAAGTGATTTGACCCAATTAATAGTTGATTGTGCTAGTGTTACAGTAACGTAGTTGATATGCTTTGAGTGAATTAATGTTTACGTCTTTAACGTCCCCTGAAACGTGATGTCGTTGTTACAGTTAGTAAGTGCCCGTCCCTTCACCCACACAGGTCCCTAACGCAGCCAAGGCCGTGTCTGTAGCATGGATGTTGTATCCACTAGTCTGGAGAGATGTCCGAGGTCCAGTAGGATTAGTTATCTTCGTGAGACCCGACCCTCAGAAACTTCAGTACTACCTATGGGCCCCATAGCTGGCCAGTCTGACCCTAAAGCTCTGCCCGCGAGGTGACCCCGGATCACCAAGCCACAAACAACTACCAGCCCCCATCATTGGTGGATGAGTGTCTAGCTCAGTAGGGCTATTTGTGTAGTGGTGTTATTCCACTGGGATCTTCAGAGTTCGTTGGAAAGTACCCCATGGTGGTGGGACCCCATGGCGGTTGCTTGAGTATCACTCCTGACAATTGAGTGCTGTAGTGGCAGTTGCCCCTGGTTTTAATGGTGCTAAGTTACTGTAAGAGTTGTGTGTTATTGTGTATGTCCACCCAGTAGTGGTGTGAGTATTTTGAGCCTGAGGGCATAGTACCAGGAGTTCGTCTGTTGGTACATATAACCTTTTCCTACCTCCATTTTAATGTCAAAATAAATATTGTATTTGTATATTGTCTATTATTTATCTACAGTATCTACCGTTATTTCTTCCCTATTACTTGATACTATCGATACATATACCCATGAGCCTCCTCTCGTCCCGCTACCACTGGTTGTAAATATTAAAGCAAAAAATTTTATAAGAGCCACAGGCCCTTATATCGTTATGTCAGCCAAAGGCTCTCCTTTCCCACGCCCCATTACCGTCAGTGTCCTCGGGTTATTTACCTCGATCCCCGGAGCCAACACACCTAGTATCTCTCCTTTGTGAAGTAGCTCCTGTGTGCTCGCCGCGTTGGCCACCAGTAGGAACGCATCACCAACCACCGGTCCGACTAATTACCCAAATGTACCCAAATGTAGCCGCAATGAAGTCAAATAATGGTCCTACATGAATATATCGGATTGCCAATCACTTCTCGACTAGTATTTGGTGTCACAAAGTAAAAAAAATTGGAAAACGTAATTTAATGAGTTAATAGATCGCGTGCATGTACCGAGGGAGCAAGTAATTTCCCAAATGTACCCAAATGTAGCCAAATGTAGCCGCAGTGAAGTCAAATGATGGTCGTACAAGCGTTAATCGGGCTGTGAATCACTTCTCGATTATTATTTGGTGTCATAAAGTCACAAAAAATTGGTAAACTTAATTTAATCTGAGTTGTGTTAGGTTAGGTTAGGTTAGGTTAGATTAGGTTAGGTTAGGTTAGGTACATGCACTTGATCTATAAAAACTCAGATTTAATTAAGTTTACCAATTTTTTGTGACTTCGTGACACCAAATACCAGTCGAGAAGTGATTCACAGCCCGATTAACGCTTGTACGACCATCATTTGACTTCATTGCAGCTATATTTGGCTACATTTGGCTACATTTGGCTGCATTTGGGTAATTAGTCGGTGACACAGCAACGAGCCGGCACCACAGCAGCCCCCTCAGGACGCAGTGGTTCTACTAGGTACTGCTCACCTGGTGCCTGGTCAGCCGCACCACACTTTATCATTGCTTCAGTGTAGGGTGGAACAACAACCGTGCGCTTCACCCTAGCTATTAAGCTCGTCACTTGACCCACTGACTCCGAAGCCAACTTCTCCCTTGATGTCGCTGACAGTAAAGGGACCAAGGTTTTCAATGACCCTGTTTGCAGTGATCTTTTATGAAAGTCTATAGTAAATCCACCAACACATGCCCGGAAGTCCATACCCAGTATAACACTTGTAACCGGTCACAGCACTACCACAAATCTGTGTTTGGGTATATGTACATTCCTCCAAACTCGACGCCTAGGAACACTTCCCCCAGCATTGGAATCTTTTCTTCACATACACTGTACGCATTCTCAAAACATGGTGTTTGTCCATTTCTCTGCTGCATATTTAACACACCATCGTTCACTAACGAATAATCACTTCCACTGTCCACCAGAGCCCTAAAGTCTCTCTGCTGTAGTCGAATCTGTACAGTACATGATTAGGGAAACGCAACAGTAGATGATCAAGTTGTTCCGGCTGAATCTCCTCTTGCTGTGCCGTTTGGCGCCTCCTCTGGTCTGTGTGCCCTATCGCAACTACCCGTCTACGAAGGCCTGTGCCTCCGCCGGTACTCTCCTTCACAGCATTACAAATACCTCGTTGAGATCATCCGCCACCTGGGTGTGTGGCGGACTTTATTGAAAATCCGCCCCCCTAAATGGGATTTGCTGTTTCCACCCAGGGTTTTCCCTTAACCTTTTGTTGCATGTGACCCAACCTCCAGGATGTGTCTGAGAGCAGTAATAGCACTGTAGCACTCTGTTGTGAGTGGTTACTTGCAGTTGTTGTCCCCTGCCCCGGGTGTTTCGAAAAGGGGCTGCATGGGCTGCCCCAGAGGGGGTCCGACCGGCTGACTGAATAGACGCCACCTACAAGTCGCTCAATTCACGTTCCAGTGTAGTGTCTAATTGTCCAGTCATGACCTGCGCTGTGACACCACCCCTTCCTGCTCTCCCCTGTCCCATTGCTTGACCTGTCGCACAAGTCGCTTGCTTTGTCGACAGAGCATTTTCTGCAATTTTCAGTTCCTCTTCATAGGACTTCGCCGCCTCATCTGTCTCCATCCACTTTTATCGTATTATCTGCAGCCTCACATAATGGTCCCTTACCCATCCAGGAACCGCCAAACTACCCGTTTACGTATTATGTTATTAGGCTCTACAGCGAGAACTTGACCCGCTAGTTGCTGCAACCAGGTCATGAAATCACTCAACTCCTCACCTTGACGTTGGGTGGATTCCTCGAATCTCAAAATTCGAACTTCAATGGCATCAGCAGCCATTAACCTTGACGTCAGTCTCTCTAAAATTTCACCATCACTCTTCCCCCAGTCACCGACTATGCCACTGTGTCACCTTCCATGCCTCTGTGTCACCTACCATGCCACTGTGCCACCTTCCATGCCTCTGTGTCACCTACCATGCCTCTGTGTCACCAACCATGCCTGTCACCCACCATGCCACTGTGTCACCGACGATGCCTCTGTGTCACCTACCATGAATCTGTATCACCCACCATGCCACTGTGTCACCCACTATGCCACTGTGTCACCCACCATGCCATTGTGTCACCCACCATACTTCTGTGTCACTTACCATGCCTCTGTGTCACCTACCATGCCTCTGTGTCACCTACCATACCTCTGTGTCACCTACCATGCCTGTGTCACCTACCATGCCCCTGTGTCACCTACAATGCCTCTGTGTCACCAAAAACACCCCCGTGTCACCTACCATGCCTCTGTGTCACCTACCAAGCCTCTGTGTCACCTACCATGCCTGTGTCACCTACCATACCCCTGTGTCACCTTTCTTGCTTGATGATTGGGATGATTGTTCCATGGTTATTCCCCTTATGCTATTGGTGAGGAGATCCTGTGTGGCTGCTGGGTCGCTTCTAATCAGAACATGATCTTGTGTTCCGACTCTGAACTGAAACTCAGCGTCTGGGTGTTTATCTTCCGCATCGTTCAGCCAGAGATACTTGACTTCAGGTGGTGTTGTGACGGGCCGAGTTCTTCCCATTTTATAATTTACCATCCAGATATTCTTTTCTGTTATTATTCTTCAATTCTTTATTTATAAGCATACTTTAGATTCTTATACAAGTAATTATCTTCTCAGTTATGTATGTTCTTTATATTAAACTTTCATGATGTATTTATTTAATAATTTCTTTACTGTGTCGTTAGGTCCACAATGTACATACATGTCTTATCTTTCTTTTCTTGTACTTTCCAAGTCTTTCATTTCTTTCATATGTATTATATTCTCAGTTTCAATGTTCTTACCTTTCTGAAGTATACTCTGGTTTACGTCCATTCTTATACATGGGATAGTCTGGGGAACCATGTTATTCTTAGTACAACACTTTTTATACTTACAAAGGGTAGCTGCCACCACCCAGACTTTTCATTATATAACATAACTCATGGAAAGTTTTTGGGTAGTGTGGTAGATGTATAGGCACGTGAGTAAGTATTATTTTCTGGGAACTAATGTTTAGAAGGAGTAGAGTGGTGATACTCAGATTACTAATTCAATATTTATTAACACAGTGAGTGGAGAAGATGCATCTTAGATTCACCCAGACAAAAAAGAACCGCAATTAACTTATTAAGTCATCAAACACTTCAAGAACTTATTACCTCATTAAACACCTCCAAATACTTATTACTTCATTGGACAATTGTGGTACTGTTACCTTGACAATGGGATTCAGAAATTATTATTCACAAGATATCACTGGACCCTCAGGTCTTACTTTAACAAGTAACAAGTTACCCCTTCAATTCTTGGTTATAACATTACACTCTCAGGTTATTCTTTCACGGTCACTACAGACGGATACATAACACACTGGACAACTCCAAACTTATAGTAACATACAATACCTCCTGTTAGTTCGCAAGGAAAAACCTGGTACCTTTAACTCTCATTCAGTGGTTCAATACTTAACCTGGGATGACTATATTTCTACTGGTCATCCCCAAGCATGGATATTAATACGGCTCCATACATATAACCAAGAACAGTAGATAGACCATGAACATATGACGGAGTCAGTGGGCCAGAGTTGCTTACAGGCTCGCTCTCTAGCTCGGAGCGCCTGGCCCGGGAAAGGTTGACTCGTGGCGGTGGGCCGTGGCGTCAGCCAAGGAATCTCGCCACCTTAAAGACATCCTTCGAGAGACATCGTGCCCATAGGCGGCTCCCGAACCTCAGGAGTGTTGCTTAGCCCCACAACAGCGTCTGGAGACGTGGAGAAGAAATCACAGAGGGGGTTGAATATTTAACTTCACTATACAAAACATACGTCTGGCACAGGTCCAGACGATAGCTAGATCTCTACTTTACTCGACTCAATTGGCACGGAAGTTACTTTGTTAAAATATGAACACTGATATTCACAAAATTAACTAAGTTAACTGAGTTAATATGGCGGCGTGGAACACACGTGAATATACCTGGAGACGTGGAGAAGAAATCGCAGAGGGAGTGATTTCCCCTCGCGCGCCGGCATATATACGGGCCTGAGGGCATATTCCTACTAGAAAGACTAATTTTACTAACAATAGGC
This sequence comes from Homarus gammarus, assembly GCA_958450375.1. Lineage (NCBI taxonomy): Eukaryota > Metazoa > Arthropoda > Malacostraca > Decapoda > Nephropidae > Homarus > Homarus gammarus. The sequence continues at coordinate 1,249,652 of CAUDMG010003421.1, read as the reverse complement.
CCTCTATTCAAAGTAATCGTTGGACACCTAGCTGTGACCGTCAGTGTCACAGATCAGGCTAATTTTCAACATCTATATTTATGATTTAATCAGAGATTGAGTTTGTCAGTAAAGAGGTGAAATGGAGTTATATATACGTTCGCAACTCTATTAGCCTGACCGCAAACCACATCCCCGGTCAAACGGCCGTTAAGTCTTGGAGAATTTTGAGTTTGACAGGAACTGTTCAGGAGATTAATGACTTTCTTAAATAAAAAACTGACACTAACTAAACTATAAACATCAGATTCTCTGATGTCGGGGCGACAAAATAATATTACTTCAGTAGCTATCAGAAACTCATGGGTATTCCCACAGATGACATAAAATACGCCACTGTAGCTGGCAAACTCAACACTCGCTCACTTGACACGTCTTACTAACAATAAGGACAGTTGAAGCGTTCAACACCACTCACAATGGATCTTGAATGTTCCAAGTGTAAACAGACATATCTAAGTCGACTAAAAACAAGGGGGTTCTCTCTCACATTCAAATTCATTTTATAGAGAGGCTGGTTTCAGTAAGTCAGAGAAAATGGGATAACGGAGGACTGAGGTGTCTTGAAGTGATGAGAAAACGGACTCCTCAGATGGAGGACTCAAAATAAAAGCAGAGTTACATGTTTTGTGGGCTATTGTGCGTAATATGAATCATTTGATTTTGGCGTTAACTGACGTGTATGACCGTGGTCGCTACAGTGTACCTACAGGGAAGTTTAATCTCACTCTCATGGGGGGTTGAGGTTGTAGTTGATGGTCTCTAAGTGCGTGAGTTTTTAAATGCCACCCATGACCATAAGAATCTCTTAGTATTACCATTTCACAAAAATTTCTCTCAAATTCCTTTACAACTAAAAACCTGGAACGTCAATGTGGCATTGAAAAACTCATGCACTGTTAAACAAATGTTAATCAATAACTCCCCCAACAATACAGGTGGCTGCATTTATAAAGTTCCTTGCAAGGAATGTAATATGTTTTACTTAGGCCAGACAGGTAAAGAGCTTGTATCTAGACTTAAACAACATAAATATAGTGTTAGGACAGGCCAGGAATCCAATGCTCTGTTTGTTCATTTGAGGGATAATAAGCATTGCATTGACTGGGATAATGCCTCCTCAATATTACCTTGGAATTCAATTGACAGTAGGAACATTATAGAATCCAGTCTCATTAAACATACCGAATCCGTCAACATGAATTTGAGTAATGGTATGTACAAACAGGATAATTTCGTGATTAAGAAGATTTGTAACCCAGGGCCGGATTCAGGAGTGGGCAAAGTGGGCAGCTGCCCAGGGGCCTCCACATATTACAATATTTTATTTATTTGTTTATTCATTTGGATTATTTTTATTTTCATTCCATAAAATTCATGTTTATCTTTTCCATCACGTAAAACTATGTTCAGCAAGAAGCGTGATAGAAATTAGGCTAGCTACTCCTTGAAATTCATGAATACCTGGTTTTCCTATGAACAGTATATTTGTAATGAATGCTATTGTTTGTGTTGCTAATAATATATTTAGAATTCCGCAAACATATGTTGATTAGAAATGAACTACATGGAATAACGAAATTGAGATTAAAAAAAACAAATAAAATATTTTTTCATTATCACTTCCATTACGAATGCCATCAGGGCACTGTGTTTGTTGACAGTCGGTCGGAGGGGGTTGGGTCGTGTAGCATCTGCACATCTGTTGTCATGTGTCTGTCGATTAAAGAGGAGACTTGCGTCGCCCATGATTCGTGAACTTCCGACGGGTAGACATAAACATGTCTTGCAGATGTAAAATGAGAGAGAGAATTGTCATGTGTGCTTGTTGAGTGAAGTCGTCGCCTCTCAGTGATGAATGATCTTGTCAGTTGTCATTTCCTAGACCATGTCTTGCAAATGTACAGTGAGAGTGCAAGTGAGAGAGAGTCGATTGATGCTTGTGCTCTAGTGTGGGTGGGTGTGCTCTTAAAATATACGTTCACATATATAATTGTGCTTTAAGATACTACAGGTCGATTGGCTGCAAGTAAGTTGAGTTATTTTTATGTATTTTGAGTACATTATACTGCCTGACTGGGGTCACTAATTCTAAGGGGGAATACTTAGCTCTAATCTTAATTTCTAAGGGTCGCTGCCACCAGACCCCCTCTGGACAGTATGTAACTCGTTAGGTAGCGTGCAGAGTGGACTAGGCATTGGGTTAGGTTTTTCATTGACCAGATCGATAAGGGGAAAGAAGGGTGAAACCATAACATGTCTTAATTAATTTATTCCTTATAAAGCATACTGGTACAAAAACATACAAATGAATTGGCCTTCCTCAGAAGAACAACAAAAATGTTGGTTACCCTGCTTGGCACCAGACGTCTTACATTAATGGCGTGTCATCCACATACTTATTGCATAACAATCTGTGACCTCCTTACCTCGGTCATTCCTTCTTACACTACCCCTTAACACATCAGACTGCTCCACCTGTATGGAATATAGCACCGTCGGTTATCATACATAGTAGCACCATCTCAACACACCTGTTACACTCCACACCTGCAGGTATGGGACTCCTTATAACTTTTAGGTATACATAACAGGCACCTTGTTCGCACACCGTCCTCAGTGGGTAAAGACGAGGGCTTCACCCAGAGACATACCAGTACTATTTCTACGCCTGGTATTATAGGTCGCTCCAAGTGACGACCGCGGAGTTTCTCACCACCTGGTGGGACGCTCACAGGGATAATGGCTGCCGCGCAGCAAGGCACTCCGACCGCATGGGACCTGAGGTGAGGTAGAACGGAGGGTACTGAGAAATAATGCCTGACGGGCGGTTATCACACCCCCTAACACATTACTATTGCACTTATACATCAGGCAAAGCTTTAAACTGTAACAACTTCTATATAAGCCTTAATTATAGGGCGGGATATAGCCCGATAGGACACTGACCTGAGGTGACGGTAGAACGGAGGGTACTGAGGGCAGTGCCCCGCCGCTCGTCACCGAGTAGGCCTACAGTTTCCAATTAATTTTTACTTTTATTTCTTACGGTTCTCACCTGAACACTTTTCGGTATATTGTCACTCATGCCTTATAAACACATATTTTAAACCTAAATTACACGCTAAGGTAAGGTTCTGGTTTGCTAATTCGTTGGTAAATTCATTGGCTTATAATATCAACGCGGCACACTCGAGGCAGGTACAGGACGCTCCCTAAAACAAAGGCCGAATGTTCATGGCGTGGGTGTAGCCACTTCACTTAAAACTGTAATTAGGGATCCTCCTCTCACACATTGCACTATTTGAACACAGACATAAGATTCTCTGATCATTGTACCTGTCGTGGGTATATGTCACGTGAGGAGACGAGGTGTATTAAGTTCACACCGACGCATACAAGATATTTCCTTTCAAGTATAGTTTCTGGGTCACTTCCAACACTTCACATAGTTCTGATACATTTATCCTTTTTCCAGACCATTGTTCTCATGTATTTTCATATGATATCTGTGGAAGTTATGTTCGCTACACTTTCACAGACGTAAATAGTATGACCTTCAAGCCATGATCCACACTTAGTGCTACAGTACACTAGTCTGGCTCAACTGGACTTTCCCAATCATCTTATGGATACCCTGTATTCTCCTTAATGCTATGAATACATACAATTAACATTATATAACTGTACCTGGGAACAATACAACACATGATCTAGTAACATTGAGTAGGTGAGTTATCCTTTAGCAATGGTTCCCGTTTTCTGAGATTCTACAAGCGCGGTGGATTTGAATGTTATGTAGGGTAATATGAATTAAATGAGGTTTTTAGGAATGACAATGATGTGCGCAGTACAACATTAACTATGTCAATGACGGTTTCTGTCAGTTCTACGATCAGTATATACAGTATAACACAGTACATATAGTCAATGGTGAAAAGGAGGCGAACCGACGGCGAGCTTTAAGGGTGGGACTGGGAGAAGTCAGAGGGAGAGGTCATAATCTTACCCTAAATTCCAAATTTTAAAAATATGCTGGCGTCCAAATGTTCCAGGGAGTTAAGTAATCAATTAACCTCTCCATAAAGTAGCAAAAAGTAAACGGCCAATTTGTGTTACGTTTTTAATTATAACGAAAAATTAGGTGTCCTTCTTCTGTGACAGAAAATTATTGTTGCAGAAATGAGTGGAAGGGACAGATACAAAGGTGTATGACGTTTCGAAAGTGGTGCTGCAAAGAGAAAGACATCTAAAGAACGTGCTGAGAGAGAAGCTAAAGAATTTACAAAAACATGTCGACTGACTGAATTCTTCACTCGTCCATCAGCTTCAGAACATCTAGTCAGTGCTTCTCCAAGCTCATCTTCAAGGCAACCAGAACAAGTACCTGCATGTGATGCATCAGCTTCCTCTTTATATGGCAGCTCTAGCCAATCAACAGGGGGAAATGACCAGACTGCCGAGGATATTGAAATTGAATCAAAGCATGTGCCTCCTGAAGTGCCAATGGCAACTACACAAAATTATGACATTGACATTAGCTTATGGTCAGAACATTTGACAAAACAATTATTGGTTATTGGGCTGCGAACGGTTCTGAGAGTCTCCACCACAGTGATGCTAAATTTTTGGATGCAAAATCAGCAGTACAAAAAGATGCAAACAATGTCAGTCGCAAATGCACACCAGCCATGTTTGAGCGAAGGAATCGAAATGGGGAAGTTGTAAAGCGTTCTTGGCTTTGTTTCTCCCCCGCAAATGGGCGGGTCTACTGCTTCTTTTGCAAGCTAATGGGTGTTTCAAGATCTCAATTCACATCTGATGGGTTCTGCGACTGGAAGCATGCTAATAGGCTTGTTGTCCATGAGCAATCAAAGGACCACATTCAAGCAGTTTTGTCAGCAGCAAGTTGTGCAAAGGGAGCTGGAGGTATAGATTCTAAACTAACTATGCATGTGGGTCAAATTGAGCAGTATTGGTGTAGTCATCTAAAGCGATTGATCAGCGTGCGTAAATTTATATGTGAAAGAGGGCTAGCTCTTCGTGGAGATGATTTTTTATATATATATATATATATATATATATATATATATATATATATATATATTATATATATATATATATATATATATTGGGCACCCCCCTACATCCTTGTGTAAGGTGAAGCACAGAAGCGTTTAGAGCGCCCAACAGGGAAGCATGCTAAGTTCATGCTTGCCTGTATGTCTCACGAGTTAAGGGCGGAGAAGCCTGAAGAGTCAAGGGCGTAGAAGCCTGAAGAGTCAGTGGTTTATGTCATCAAGTTATTGGAACCTCCAACAACTCCTTGAATACGAATTCGCAACTTTCGACTTACTTTACTGCTAGGTGAACAGGGACTAATGGGGGAAAGGAAGGAAGTCCAAACAACTTCCACCGACCCGGGAATCGAACCTGTGACATCTCACTTGCGAGGCAAGAACGGTACCGCTTCTACCACCGGTCCCCCCGTGGAGATGATGAAATAATTGGATCTCCTCATAATGGAAATGACTTGGGATTACTGGAGCTTTTGGCCGAGTATGATGATTTCCTCAGGCAACACATCCAGAATCATGCTAATCGTGGCACTGGTCATACAAACTATTTGTCTTCAACCATCTGTGAAGAAATTGTCAGACTAATGGGCAATGAAGTACTGAACGAAATTATCTCACGTATAAAGCTCTCAAAATATTACTCAATTTCTCTAGATTCCACCCCTGATGAAGGCCATATTGATGAACTAACTCTGATAATCAGATACATGGAACATGACACACCTGTTGAGAGATTTGTGAAATTCTTGCCAAATCAAGGACACAAGACTCAAGATATGTTTGAAGGTTTGATGAAGTTTCTTGCAGACAATGACATTGACATTCGAAATTGTCGTGGGCAATCTTATGATAAAGCAACATCTATGAGTGGGAGGTACAATGGTCTGCAAGCCAAAGTTGTAGCTGAAAATCATCATGCAATTTGGATACCCTGTGCTGGTCATTCATTAAACTTGGTTGGAAAAGCTGCAGCTGAATGTTGTCAAGAAGCTATCTCATTTTTTTATTTTCTAAAGGCAATTTATGTGTTCTTCACAGCTTCTACACAACGCTATGCAATTCTTCGTGATTTACTGAAAACTTTTGCGTCTGGCCCGGTATCTGTGCCAAAGAGGATTTCCACAACAAGATGGTCCTGTCGAGCAGTTGCAGTGAAAGCAGTTGTCCAAGGTTATCTCCCAATCCGTGAAGCACTTGCTAAAATAGCTAGAGATGAAAATGAGATGAGCAAAACATGTTATGAAGCCAATGGTCTCCATGATAAGATGTGCAAGTTAGAGACTGCTATTTATGCTGTGTTTTGGCATGACATTCTTGGCAGAGTTGATGCAACAAGCGATGCATTGCTACCTGACCCAGCTTGGAGAAGGACGTGCCCCCAAGTTCTCCCGTAGTGACCAAGGAAAATGGCCGCCTTGGATCGTTGTGTCTTGGGAGAAGAGGAGAGTAGTGTGGGGAAAGACGACCTCCTGGCTATAAGGGACTGTGTGTCAGTAACAATTCTTTTTACTCTAATACTTATAATCATTGGTAGCGTGACGAGAGGAGGCTCGTGGATATATGTAATGATAGTATCAAGTAATAGGGAAGAAATAACGGTAGATACTGTAGGCAAATAATAGACACAATATACAAATACAAAATTTATTTAAACATTAATATGGAGGTAGGAGAAAGAATATATATGTACCAACAGACGAAACCTGGTACTATGCCCTCAGGCTCAACATACACCACTACTGGGTGGACATACTCAATAACATATAACTCTTCTTGTCACTTAGCACCATAAAGACCAGGGGTAACTGCCACTACAACACCTCAGTCGTCAGGAGTGATAAGCAACCGCCATGGGGTCCTGCCACCATGGGGCACCTTCCGACGAACTCTGAAGATCCCAGTGGAGTAACCCCACCACACAAATAGCCCTACTGAGTTAGACACTCATCCACCAATGATGGGGGCTGGTAGTGGTGTGTGGCTTGGTGATCCGGGGTCACCTCGCAGACCGAGCGTTAGGGCCAGACGAGCCAGCTAAGGGGGCCATAGGTAGTCTGAAGTGTCTGACGGTCGGGTCTCACGAAGGTAACTGATCCTACTGGACCACGGACATCTCCCCAGACATAGTGGATACAACATCCACGCTACAGACACGGCCTAGGCTGCGTTAGGGACCTGTATGGGTGAAGGGGCGAGCACTTACTAACAGTGACAACGACATCACATTTCAGGGGACGTTAAAGACGTAAATATGACTTCACGCAGAGCATATTAACTACGTTACCGTAACACTAGCACAATCAACTATTAATTGGGTCAAATCACTTAAAGAAGGGCGAATTACAACACAGAGTGGAATGGCCTACCTGTATGGGTGAAGGGGCGAGCACTTACTAACAGTTGAAATGCCCGTGGCACCCTCACTCAAAATAGGTCAGGGAGTCCACCTACTTCTATTTCTATGAATTAATTTACTGTACACTCTGACGTTGAAACTGAGATTATGAACTCCGTTTCATTCCCTACTATTATCCTCACTAACAATGCTCTGGCTGAGCTATCAAAAGCAAAATTAAATTGCTTACAAGGGGTTGGATGGCAACAGGTCCCAACATACAGCGTCTTGCTACGAAATCGGCGGAATATATTCAAAGTTCCCTTGAGGCAAAGACGGCCTATCGATGACGTCATCAAGGAAACAGAGAAAACGGGGGACGTTTCCACTGGGGGACTCGGAAGGTTTTGTGGACGTTTGAGCATAATATGAATCCTTAAGGTTTTCAGGTTAGCCGTCATCATGATCATGACATGGCCACTCTGCTAAGGCAGCTGGGGCAGTTGAGGAGTGAGGTTGACACTCTAAAGGGGGGAAATGAAGCCCTTAGGACTGAACTCCTTAGGTAGGTGTGTAATGGTCATGATGATCGTGATGACGGCTAACCTGAAAACCTGAAGGATTCATATTACGCTCAAACGTCCCCAAAATCTTCTGAGTCCCCCAGGGGAAACGTCCCCCGTTTTCTCTGTTTCCCCCGTCTTGGTCTATGGGAGCAGACGCTGTATGCTGGGACCTGTTGCCATCCAACCCTTTGTAATCAATTTAATTTTGCTTTTGATAGCTGAGTCAGAGCATTGTTAGTGAAGATAATAGTAGAGAATGAAAATGAGTTCATAGTCTCAATTTCAACGTCAGAGTGTACAGTAAATTAATTCATCGGAATAGAAGTAGGTGGACTCCCTGGCCTGTTTTGAGTGAGGGCCCCGCGGGCATTTCTACCGTTAGTGAGTGCCTGTCCCTTCATCCATACAGGTATGCCATTCCACTCTGTGTTGTAATTCGCCCTTCTTTAAGTGATTTGACCCAATTAATAGTTGATTGTGCAAGTGTTACAGTAACGTAGTTGATATGCTCTGAGTGAAGTCATATTTACGTCTTTAACGTCCCCTGAAACGTAATGTTGTTGTCACAGTTAGTGAGTGCCCGTCCCTTCATCCATACAGGTCCCCTGACGCTGCCCCGTTTGTCTCCCGATCCCATTGTGATTCTTGAATCGCTCTACCATCCAACAACGGCCTCGGATGTATTAGATGTCCAGCCGGGATCATATATGAGAAGATGGCACCGATGCGGCCTGATTAATGTGCCCCACGGCTTCGTTGGGCCAGACCCCAGACCCGCCATGTGTCTGGCTACCCCTCAATATCAACAGCCCCAGTGCTCTACCCTGGGTTACTCCTTGGAAGTATATGTCCACAGAGAGTGTTGTAACATGTATGTTAGGGATAATTAGTTGGAAGTAATTATCCCATGTTGGGTAGCGGACCCCTGCATATACTAGTGTCATTGTTTACGTATATGTTGAATAATCTACAATGAGAGCCATGTAATGTACCACCAGTAATGTTGTGAGTAAGAGTAAAGAAGAAGGTACTGAGTTTGCACTAAGCCCAGGAGTGAACCTGGTAATCATATGATTAATACAAAATCTTTTCCCATTGATTGCATATTAATAAACTTGTTTTAGAGTAATTAAGGTGTATTCATTTCTCCCACAGTATTTTACCTTTATTTCCATCCAAGTGACCTGATACCAAAATTACCATACTCACGTGCCTAGACCCTCGACCATGCTACCCAAAGAATGCCCGGGCTACCAAAAGAATGTCCATGCTACCCAAGAATAGGTGACGGAACTGAGTAAGAGTAAGAACTAAGAGAAGTAAATAAGATGAGGGTGGTGTAGAAACAGAGAGGGAGTCAGGCCCCCTCACATTGGTGACAGACCAAGAATGCGCCCCCTCACATTGGTGACAGCTCGAGAATCGGCCCCCTCACATTGGTGGCAGCTCGAGAATGCGCCCCCTCACAGGTGCCCTGCCTAGCAGAACACGTGCGAAGGAGGAGTAGACGTGGAGAGTGGTTGTCTCCAAAGGAACTAGGGTCAGGCTCAGGAAAGCTGACCAGGGTGTGGAATGTAGAAACCCCTACCAGGTGCTGGAGGAAGCTGGCGAGGAAGAGAAGAGGCAGGAAAGTGTGGTGCAGGTAGAGGAAAGGGCAGCTGTACAAACCCTGCCCAGAGGTAAGGTCGTGGTAGTTGGGGACAGCCAGGTGAGGTTTTTAGATAGGACTTTTTGTACAAGAGATAGGAAACGTAGGACTAGGGTGTGTTTTCCTGGGGCTGGGATAGGGCATGTAGCTGAGAGGTTAGACAGGATTTTGTCAGGGGAGGGTACCAATCCAGTAGTGAGTCTTAGTGTGGGAGGAAACGACATAGGAAAGGTTAGGAGTGAGGAACTTTTCAAGGGGTATAGGGAGGCGCTGGGGAAGATTAGAGATAGGGGAGGGATCCCGGTAGTATGTGGTGTCTTGCCTAGAAGAGGGGTTGGTCGTGAATGGCTGTCCAGGGCAATTGCTATAAATTGCAGACTGGAAAAACATTGTGCAAACAATGGTTGGGCATTCATTGATAGCTGGCAACGATTCTATGGCAACGACTACCTGTACAGTCATGACGAAGTACACTTGTCTCGTGTGGGGGTAAAGACGTTGTCTGCATCCCTGGAGCGTGAAATTGTCCCTCCAAAGGGGGGGTTTCGACAGTAGAGAGAGGTCGGGGAAAGTGGGAGTCAAAAAACAAGCAGGTCCTGGGAAGTAAAATTAGTTACTCCGGACAAGGGGTAAAACAGGACCAGGGAAGGGTAGGTTTAAATGTATACTATACAAACAGTAGGAGCGTTAGAAATGAAATAGACTTGCTGAGAGCGGTTGTATGTACCGAGAATTTAGACGTCATAGCAATCACCGAAACTTGGATGAATCTGGAGAGCAAAATTTTTATATCAGAGTACCACATAGAAGGGTTCAACCTTTTTCACAAGGACAGGGAAGGTAGGAAGGGGGGAGGGGTCGTACTCTTTGTCAAGGATACATTAAAATGTTGTATTAATAATTCAATAAAGGGTGAAATAGGAACCAAGTCTGTATGGGTAGAAATCACGGGAGGAAGAGAAAAACTAATTATGGGAGTGATGTACAGGCCCCCAAGTCTTGGGAAAGAAGCAGCTCAGCCTATATCGCAGGAAATGAGTAGGGCAGCAAAATATAACAACCTGTGCATTATGGGGGATTTAAACTTCAGAAATATTGACTGGGACAACATTGTAGGTGACTATGAATCTGAAGACTTCCTAGACGCAGTACAGGTCAATTTTTTGAAACAACTAATTACAGAACCTACTAGAGGTGACAATATATTAGACCTAGTATTAACAAATAAAGAAAATATTATCAGAGATATCACAGTAGGGGAAGAACTAGGTAACAGTGATCACAGAGAAATCAGGTTCACCCTAAATTGGGAAACAAAAAACAATGACAATATGGTCAGAGTCCCAAACTTTCGGTTGGTGGATTATCAGGGGTTAAGAAGGTACCTAGGTGAGGTCACCTGGGAACAGTCACGTCAGTCCCCAGTAGGAAGAGGTGAGGTCATAGATGACACAACAATTGATCATGACTAAAATATATTCACCAGTATACTGCATAAAGCACAAGAAAAAAATATACCATACAGAAAAATTAGGTCAAATAAGAATGAGCCAAGGTGGATGACCAGAAAACTTAAACATGACATAGGAATAAAGAAAGGAATTCATAAGAAATTAAAGGGAGGGGAGGAGCAGCTCAGAAATAGGTATAATGAACTATCTAGGAAGGTTAAGAAAAATGTAAGGATAGCAAAAAGAGACTATGAAATTAAAATAGCAAGTGAATCCAAAGCGAATCCCAAGGAATTTTTCCAGGTATATAGAAAAAAAAGTCAAGGACAAAGTTGGGCCTTTAAAGTCAGGGAGGGGAGAAGTGATAAATAGCAGTGAAGAAATAAGCAAAGCATTGAACAACTACTTCTTATCAGTTTTCACAGAAGAAATTTGTGAGGAAATTCCAGAGGTGGAAATGATATTTAGGGGAAAGGAAGAAGAGAAATTAAAGAATATCACTATCAGAAAATGTTCTTAAGAGGATAAATAAACTAAAGAAGACAAAATCCCCAGGGCTGGACGAAATTTTCCCTCGAGTCTTGAAAGAGTGTAGGGAACAGATTAGCGGACCCCTCGTAAATTTATTTACAAAATCATTAGACACCGGAGTTGTGCCAGACTTGTGGAAACAGGCAAATGTAGTACCCATATTCAAAAAGGGAGACAGAGCATCAGCGTCAAATTACCTGCTGATCAGTTTGTCATCAGTAGTGGGGAAATTTCTTGAATCAATTATAGCAGATAGCATTCGATCGCATCTAGAGAAAAGCAAATTAATCTACGACTCTCAACATGGGTTTGCAAAGGGAAAATCTTGACTAACAAATCTGCTGACGTTTTTCAGGAAAGTCTTCGAAGTAGTAGATAATAACGAAAATTACGATGTTATTTACTTAGACTTTAGCAAAGCATTTGACAGAGTACAGCATCAGAGGCTTCTGAGAAAAATTAAGGCTCATGGTATCGAGGGGAAAGTTTTAAATTGGATAAAATCATGGTTCATCGATAGAACGCAGAGGGTCAGCGTAGATGGTGTTCACTCTTGTTCATAATCTACATAAACGATCTACATACTGGGATCAGCAGTGACATAAGCAAGTTTGCGGATGACATCAAAATATGGAGGCAGATTAATTCAGGGCAGGATGCAAATGCATTACAGGAGGATCTAAATAAACTGCAGGGGTGGTCTGAAAAATGGCAAATGAAATTCAACACCAGCAAGTGCAGCGTACTTAATATTGGAAGAACAAATACTGATAATGTATACATCCTTAACAACATCAACCTCTTGAAGTCGACTTGTGAAAGAGACCTAGGGGTACTTGTAAGCCCGGACCTACGGCCTAGAAAACAGTGCGTTAATGTTCGAAATAAGGCAAACAGAGTATTGGGTTTTATATCTAGAAGTGTAAGTAACAAGAGTGCAAAGGTCTTGCAACTATATCTTGTGCTAGTCAGGCCGCACCTCGATTATGCGGTTCAGTTCTGGTGCCCTTATTATAGAATGGATATAAATTCACTAGAGTCGGTGCAGCGAAGAATGACAAAAATGATTCCGGGACTTAGAAACCTTCCATATCAGGATAGTTTAAAGAAACTTAACTTGCATTCCCTAGAAAGACGAAGAGTGCGGGGAGATATGATGGAAGTATTTAAGTGGGTGAAAGGAATCAATAAAGGGGATATAGATAAAGTTCTTATAATATCCGAGCAGGATAGGACTCGGAGCAACGGATTCAAGTTGGATAAGTTTAGGTTTAGGAGGGAGATAGGAAGAAACTGGTTCACAAATTGGGTGGTGGACGAGTGGAACAAGCTTAGCAACTTTGTAGTAAGTGCGGGAACTCTGGAAAGTTTCAAAAGGAGGCTAGATAGATTCATGGATGATATAGAGTGGTAGTAACTCTCGACAGGAGCTGCCATGCACAGGCCAACCGGCCTATTGCAGACTCCTTATTTTCTTATGTTCTTTTGTTCATATATGATAGAACTATTTAAGTGGGTGAAAGGAATCAATAAAGGGGATATAGATAAAGTTCATATAATATCCGAGCAGGATAGGAATTGGAGCAACGGATTTAAGTTGGATAAGTTTAGGTTACATAAGAAACATAAGAAAATAAGGAGTCTGCAATAGGCCAGTTGGCCTGTGCATGGCAAATAGGGTGGTGGACGAGTGGAACAAGCTTAGCAACTTTGTAGTAAGTGCGGGAACTCTGGAAAGTTTCAAAAGGAGGCTAGATAGATTCATGGATGATAGAGAGTGGTAGTAACTCTCGACAGAAGCTGCCATGCACAGGCCAACCGGCCTATTGCAGACTCCTTATTTTCTTATGTTCTTATGTTCTTAAGATCCTAAACTCGATTTGAACACAGCAGTAGTAATGCTGAAGTCCTTGGAATGTTTTGTACGAGAAAAAAGAGATTGCTTCCATGTTTATGAGCAGAAGGGAAGGGAAATGTCAGAAACTGGGGATTATTCATAGACACGCAAGCGTCAACGTAATGTACGACTCAATCCATTGGATTATGGACGATCAGAAGAAGCAGCCCTCTCACAGTCAGAAAAATTTCGGGTTCAGAATTTCCTTCCAGCAATTGATCAGTTCCTGAATTTACTGGATCAACGGTTAAGGGCCTATGAGGAAATTTGTTCACTTTTCGGGTTCTTGTCTAAACTGGAGTCAATGAATTGTAACGAAATTGAAGCAGCTGTAGCGAAATTGGTTGCTGAGTACAAAATTGATTTGGATCAAACACTTGGAGTTGAACTTGTGCAGTTTACAGCATTCTTCACTCAATTTCTTGAAGACGAAGATGATGAGAAAGGGAGGGCACATTACCTTTACAAGCTGTTGATAGACAAGAAAGTTGTAGATACATTTCCAAATGTTGAAATAATGTTACGGATGTACTTTGTCACAAATTGTTCTGGAGAACGTTCTTTCGGTAAAATGAAGTTTATTAAAAACAGACTTCGTACTACAATGTGTCATGATAGGTTCAGCCACCTGGCTCTGATGAGTATCGAATATGACATCCTCAGAGAGATTGACTTCGAAAAGTTGATCAAAAACTTTGCAGCGGCCAGGTCACGTAAAGTGCCTGGTCTGTAAATATAGGTAATGTTTATTTTCTATTTTGCAATTGATCAATGTTTGTGTTCAATATATTCATTATCCATGGTCGATGGCAGTTATTTTTATTAAAATTCTTGTTTTTTCCAACATGTTCATACTTTTGTTATAATTTTATCAAATTCATTAAATTGTTTGTTTGTTTTACTATTGGATGCAAAACTTAAATTTTATTTATAGTTGAGTTAATACTTATTCTGAATCTATCTGACCTTGGACTTAAAGAAGCCTATACATGCATTCTTGGACAGAACCATTATTTGAGTAGAGGTTTATCTGATTAATAATGCAAAGAATCATCTCTCTGTAATAACTAATAATATATTCTTTTCTGTGAAGTCTCTTGAAAATTTTTGACATGTGCGGTAGTAGCTATATCAGGGCTGGTCGACTTGAAACCACATGAATGACTCCAATCATGTCTGACTTTTGTCTGTGTGTGTGTGTGTTGGGAATTTGTACACTATCAATAAATATACAGTTAATTAAAAAATTCTCAATGTTCTAATTTCCTCAATATAACTGCATATGGTTTCAAAATTCTCCAAAGAAGTGTTCAATTTTCAAAATATTCCCGGGGGGCTTGTAGCGTACTGTATTGTGGCCAGTAGTCAATTATCTTTAGATGTCTATTATCTCTTTGTATGGCCACATAATGTACGTACATGTAGATATCTCACACTCAGGAATGAGGTAGAATAGAAACTCACGATGCGTTTTCTGTATATATATTGTACAGAGTAGTGCTAAGGAGTTACTAGGTGAGGTGTATCTTGCTCAGAGTTCCTGTCGGGCGAGGAGCTCTCTGAGGAAGCTGGGTGGTGAGGTGCTGGAGAGAGATCTTGCTGGTCCTGCAGGTCAGAGTAGAATGGTTTCCCTGAACATGAACATGAAATGCTAGTGACAGGGGGGAAGGAGGTTCAGGGGAAGAATAAAGGTAGGATTGAAGTGAATTTTGGGAGGAGAGAATAGGTGCAGTGGCTAAATACCGCTTGCGTGAGGGAGTATAGGTTGGAGGCAGCAGCAACTCGCCCGGACGCGGCTAGAAGGCGGCAGGACAGAGTCAGGCTAGCGTCAGGTCAAGCGTCAGGTGCGTGTTGGGTTGGGCCATGGATTCTCAGTGCTTGGTCGGCTTGATTGCATGTGTTGTTTTCTTGTGCGGAGGAAATGTCATGGTCTTCTGTCTTGGTGTTCTTCTTAGCTTGATGTAGATTTTCTTCTAACTCTCCTCCTCTTCTTGCTCTCTTGAAGTGTCCATTCATTCGTGTTTGGGTCTTGTTGTTCGTCTTCCTCATGTCTTAAGTCCTCATAGGTGTGGAAGAAGTCGGAGATGGTGAGGTTGACCACGTGGGCTTCAGCTCCACGGGCCTCGTGGTGTTCTTGATTCATAAGAACATAAGAACATAAGAAAGTGGGATACTGCAGGAGGCCGACTGGCCCATACAGGGCAGATCCCTTTCACACCCATCCCAGCACTTCCATGTGCCTATCCAACTTCGTCTTGAAGCTCCCTAGCGTCCCCGATCCTACTATAGCACTCGGTAGCCTATTCCACATATCCACAACTCTATTACCAAACCAGTGCTTGCCTATATCCTTTCTGAATCGGAATTTATCTAATTTAAAGCCATTTGTTCTAGTTATTTCGTTATTACTGAGCTTCAGAACATCTTCCATTTTACCCTTGTTAATCCCACTCACCCACTTGTACACCTCTATCATATCTCCCCTAACTCTACGCCTCTCTAATGAATGCAAGCCTAAGCTTTTCAGTCTTTCTTCATATGTAAGGTTTCTAATATTATGGATCATTTTTGTCATTCTTCTTTGTACTCTCTCCAAAGAATCTATGTCCATTCTATAATAAGGACACCAGAACTGAACCGCATAATCCATGTGTGGCCTCACTAATGTTAGGTTCTGAATAATAAGTTCTATATACAGGAGAGAACACAAACACCTGTATAGTTTTGTAGGTTCGGTTTACTGGATAAGAGTATGTACACAAAGGGGAGCAGCACTCTCCCCGGCTAGGCTCTTTAGTCAACTGCTATAGACGACATATGGCAAGTGATACATTAGCAGCTTCCATACGTCGCCAGGCACATTAATTAAGCATGTGGGATATGGTAATAACATTGCCACACGCTGCTAGCTAGGCTGAATAAATAATACATAAATGGAGCACATACATAATATATAATCCAGCATACATAATATACATACACCTCCCTCCCCCCTATACGTTCATAGCAAAGTCTTGAGCGGACCTTTTCTTTTGGATCCGTTCTGAGCGTCGAGGGACTTCATCACTGGGAAGGGTATGGGACTCAACACTGGTGGCGGGGCCAGCAGAAGGCATTGTTACGGGGCGGAGAAAACGGCGGTTCCTCCACCACACACGACCACTGTAACCGCACCTGGTAGTCCCGTGACCTGCCGAGACCCATGACTACGCCTACTTTGTTCCGACGTAGGGAGGTCGGGTCCTGAACACGGACTTGGGTGCCGACACTCAACCTGGGGAGAGAACGGGCGTGGTCATTGTAGCGGGCGACGACGTCCTGAACACGTTCGGCGGCTCGGCGATCACAATCCTCTGTCTTGGCCTGCCACTCCTTGGAGAAGGATTGAGGGTGAGCAGGGACACAAGAACGAAGGGGGCGTCCATACAAAACCTGGGCAGGGGAGCGTCCGGTGTAGTTAGGTGTGTTGCGGAGTTCAAGAAGACCCCTGTCGAAGGCCTCGCAGTCAATGTTCCCAGAAGGGGCCACCTTAAGGATGAGGTGCTTCAGGGATTTGACAGCAGCCTCAGCGTGGCCGTTGGACTGCGGGTAATGGGGCGATGACAACACATGCCGGACTCCCCATCGGTCAAGGAACACAGCAAAGTCCCGGCTTGTGAACTGAGGCCCTCCGTCGGTTCGCAGGCGTACAGGAACGCCCACGTCACGGAAGTAGTGGCAGAACTTGCTGATGGTGGCGGCAGACGTCGTGTCATTACCGCACTTGATGACAACCGGCCAACCAGAGAGACAGTCGACGATAACGAGGAAGGACTTTCCTGACACACAGAAAAAGTCGGCCGACACAGACTAAAAGGGGCGGGTGGGGTTGTCGTCACTCATAAAGGGTTCCTGCTGCTGGCTGGGTTGTAATACGTGGCGGGGCTTACACACCTGGACAGCATTGGAGATGTCGGGGTCGATGCCAGGCCGGAACACAGTCTGTCTTGCACGCCGTTTGGTGGCCTCGGCTCCACAGTGACTGTCGTGGAGGCGAGCCAAGGCGTGGAGACTTGAAGCAGCAGGGACAACTACCGAAGGAGAGGTGTCACTGGCCAGAGGTAGGGGTAGGGCGGCAGCAGGGTAGTTGCTGCTCCCTTCGTGCACCCTGTTGGCGTGTTTTACCTCGAGAATCGGTGTTGGGAAGTCCTGGGAGATGATGGCCAACTCTTGGCAATGTCTGTAGGACAGCAAAGGAGTCGGGACGCCATTATGCACATCAATCCAGGCTTGACACGACCTGTTGCCAAAGGTGACGTGTGCATAGAGTGAACCTAGGGCCGGAGTCATCTGTGAACCGTCTGCCGTAAAGCGGAGATCCTTGGGGGGCGGTCCTAGATCACTTGGAGAGAGCCCCAAGCATTGCAAATGCTGGGGACCGATGACTGTAGCATCAGCGCCGGTGTCGGGCAACATCTGAAGACGGGATGACACACCGCCGTAGGTCACAATGACACTGATGTACTGGGGGACTTTGGTCCTGGGACGCTGGGGGGAGCACACATTCCTAATGTGGCTCGAGCGTTGTCAGGAGTCGTCGTGCCTCTGATTGGAAGACTGTGGGCGGCCCTCTCTGGTGGAAGGGGGCTGAAGCTTCCGCCGACGCGGTCCCTTGGGTTTGTTGGAAGGGCAACACTTGTCATAGTGGCCCAGACGACCGCACACATTGCACTGGACGCGTTTGGCTGGGCACCGTACTGTGAGTGACCAGTGGCCCTTACGGTCACAACTGTTGCAGGTAGACTGAGCAGCTGGACACACCTGTGTTCCGTGCTGCTTACCACAGTTGTTGCAAAATAAACCGGGCGTGGACGTGGTGGGCGAAGGCGTAGGAACGGACTTCTTGTCCTTCTTGTACCGGGACACAGCGCGTACAGCTGTAGGGGGACCACGGATGGCAGAGGTGGCACACCTGGCAGCCTCATAGGAGCGACATATCGTCAACACATCCTTAAGAGAAGAGGAAGAGTCGAGGGAGGTGAGGCGTTGGACAAGTTCCTCGTCCTTAACACCCATCAGGATCACCTGCTTCAACTGGGTCTCCTCGCACTGCTGGTGGTGGCCTGGACATATATCTACCTCTTCCGAGGCTCTCTTAAGACGTACGTAAAAGGCATCAAAAGACTCGCCCTCCATCTGTCTGCAGCTAAACAATTCCCTCCTGCGCAGAGCTTCATTCTACTGTCCTTTGATGTGCCGTTGTAGAACGTCCAGTACCTCCTCTACAGACAGCGAAGAGGTTGGGGGTACCTGCAACGTATGTTCCAAGACACGCTGAATTTCCAAGGACAGGCACATATGCAGCTGGATGAGTTGTTTAGGCTGTGACAAACTCTGGAGATCCACCATTGTAGAATAATCAGTCCACCGTCGCCGCCATTCACGAAAAGTCTGGAAATTCACATCAGGCTTCAAGATGGGCGGTGTTTGAGCTGCTGCTTTAGGTGGGGCTGGGGGGTGTGAAGGAAGCATGGATGAGGTATCTGAACCAGTCAGTACCGAGGCAGTGTTAGAGCCAGGGGCTTGGTTAACAGTGAGGCGAGATATCAAGGCTTCAAACCGTTCACTGTCTTCCAATCTCCGTTGGTGGTCTCGTTCTGCCTCTGCTTGCCTTCTGTTCTCATCCGCCAAACGTCTGTGAGCTTCATCCTCGCGTTTCTCATCTCTCATAAACTTCAGTAAAGCAATTATCTCTGGAGACAACGCTGAATATTGAGGTGAGGGACTGCGCGATGTGGGGGCTGGAGCGTCGTGGCCGGCCTGGTCATCCATCTCTGCGGGGCTGTCATCCGCCTGACTCATCCAGACGCTGGGTCCACGGCTACGTAAGGCATGAGACATAACTACTTCATCTGTGTACTATGTCTTTAATCAGTGTTGACCGGTCAGCCCGTCGTATCAACAAGATTTCAGACAAAAAATTAATTAAATACACAGATAAGTAGGTTATATATATAAAATATATATAAAGAAGCCGCCCGGTCAGCGAGTGTTAGTACATGTGTGTGTGCGTGTCCTGGGCGGGTAGAGCGTCTCGCCCCAGCTGTGAGGGGGGGTGGAGGCGGCGCTGTGAGGGGGTGGAGGGAGAGGCGCGGCGACTCCCAGTCAGTCCAGTTACCCTCATGACGCGGTCAGAGACGGGTGCACTGAACTCTACTCCTTACAAATGCCCAGAACGTGCCGTATACCTTGGGAATCCTTTAGAACAAGGTCACACATGAATGGCACGAAACACACAATGCGCTAAACACTTCACAGAAAATCACTGTCACTGACACTGCTCCAAGTTGCGAAATTCTTCGAGGAGGGATGACGCGCGGGAGTTGACCCAAGGCGAGGGGCCATAGCCGGCTTTCCACAAACTTTGCACTATCACTTGTAATTATCCAGTAAGATCAGTTCACTGCGCCATGTTAGGTTCTGAATAATAAGTTCTATATACAGGAGAGAACACAAACACCTGTATAGTTTTGTAGGTTCGGTTTACTGGATAAGAGTATGTACACAAAGGGGAGCAGCACTCTCCCCGGCTAGGCTCTTTAGTCAACTGCTATAGACGATGTATGGCAAGTGATACATTAGCAGCTTCCATACGTCGCCAGGCACATTAATTAAGCATGTGGGATATGGTAATAACATTGCCACACGCTGCTAGCTAGGCTGAATAAATAATACATAAATGGAGCACATACATAATATATAATCCAGCATACATAATATACATACAACTAATCCTAGGTAAAGTTTCAAGATAACGTCAGCAGTTCTGTTACTCACAGACCTAGATATGAACCCTAGAATCCTGTTTGCCTTGTTGCTAACGCTAATACATTGTTTTCTAGGTTTCAAGTCGTTGCTAACAAATACACCTAGATCTTTTTCACAAACTGAGTTTTCTATTTCCGTGTTACCTAGTTTATACTTAACGTTTGTATTCGTCTTCCCTATCTGTAGTACCTTGCATTTATCAGTATTAAAATTCATTTGCCAGTCTACTGACCACTCATGTAAGGTATCTAGATCTCTTTGAAGGTGTTCAAAGTCACTGTCTGAATTTATCACTCTCCCCATTTTGGTATCATCTGCAAATTTACTAATCCTACTAGTTATGTCTAAATCAAGATCATTTATGAATATAACAAACAGCAGAGGGCCCAATACAGATCCCTGGGGAACTCCGCTTTTGACGGCACCCCAGTCTGACTTTAATCCATTTATGCTGACTCTTTGTTTCCTACCAGTTAACCATGACCTAATCCATTTTAATAATGATCCACCTATTCCATGTGCTTCTACCTTCCTTATCAATCTCTCATGAGGGACTCTATCGAATGCTTTACTGAAATCTAAATAAATTATATCATATGACTTATCATTATCTACCGCTTCATATACTTCTGAGAAAAAGCTAAGCAAATTTGTGAGACAAGAACGTCCCTGGGTGAACCCGTGCTGAGAAGAATGAATTAAGTTGAATGTTTCAAGGTGGCTTCTGATTTTTGTAGCAATAATTGACTCTAGCAACTTGCCTATGATTGACGTGAGACTAATGGGACGGTAATTTGATGCAATTGATTTATCACCCTTTTTGAAAATCGGAACTACATTTGCAAGTTTCCAAGCTTCTGGCACTAGGCCCGATTCTAATGACTTATTAAATAAAACTGCTAATGGATTACTCAACTCATCTCTACATTCTTTTAATATTCTAGCATATACCTCGTCTGGACCAGGCGATTTATGAGGCTTCAGTTTGTTTATTACTTTAAGCACATCGTTACTAGTAATATTGATATTCATCAACATATTTTCTATACTGTCGTTATATACCTTATGAACTTCTGGAAACTGTGCTAGGTTTTCATTTGTGAATACGGAGCGAAAATGACTATGTAACGTACTACACATTTCTAACTCATCATCAGTCATTTCTCCTGTCGTAGTTTTAAGGGGACCTATTGTATCTCTAACCTTTGATTTATACAGTTGATAAAAAGCTTTGGGGTTATTTTTCGATTCGTTTGCTATCTTGATTTCATAATTTCTCTTTGCTTTCCTAATTTCTGTTTTTACCTGTCTTGTTAGGTTCTGATAGTAACCAAGTAAGTGATTTTCGCCTTTCTTAACTTTTCTATATACTCCTTTCTTTTTCCCTAGAAGATCTAAGAGTCTATTATTCATCCATTTTGGTTGGTTCCGTATCGATCTGAATTTTCTTTTAGGGATGTGTTTATTTTGAGCATTATTGATTGTCGCAATAAATTGTTCATAAGTAGCTGCTAAATTAAATTCGGGGTTATCCCGTCCTAAGTTGACAGTTTCCGGAGGTGTGGGGGGGATTAATCTTTTGACCATAGGGTCATCCCTTAGGTCTCTCCTTAAGCTACCGTAATTAGCCTTCCTAAAATCCGGGATCAAGGCCGAATTTTCCTTCTTCCTGCCATCCCATATTATGTTAAAATATATGGCTTTATGATCACTGTTTCCTAGTTCGTCTCCAATCCCAACATCTTTTACTAGATTTTCATTATTACTGAGAACTAAATCGAGGATATTATTTCCTCTAGTGGGCGAGTTTATGAATTGATATAAAAAACTATCTTGTACTGTTTCTAGAAAATCTTCAGATTCATTATCGCTAAGTTGATTTTTCCAATCTATGCCTGAAAAGTTGAAATCGCCTAGAATACATACATTGTTTCTATCAGATGCCTTCTTTATTTCCTCCCATAGCAGTTTACCATCGTTCCTACTCAAATTAGGCGGTCTATATATAACACCAATGACTACGGATTCACTGCCCTCACCAATCTCTACCCAAATACTTTCATTGTCGCTATTTGTTTTAATGTTTGATTTATTGCAGCTTTTTAATGACACCCTGATATACACTGCTACACCGCCACCTCTCCTTCCTACTCTGTCAAATTTAAATAGGTTATATCCTGGAATATGAAATTCTGCTAAAAAATGTTTGCTGTTTGAATTTATCCATGTTTCCGTTATTGCAATTATATCTATGTTCTCTTTACTAACAATGGCCCTGAGCTGGTCCATTTTGTTA
Source organism: Homarus gammarus (assembly GCA_958450375.1). NCBI lineage: Eukaryota > Metazoa > Arthropoda > Malacostraca > Decapoda > Nephropidae > Homarus > Homarus gammarus. The sequence goes on along the minus strand of CAUDMG010003421.1, from coordinate 1,227,004 downwards.
CACAGGCTTCTACTATTAGTATAATAAACACTCAATATATTTCTTCCGTTTCTATCTGTTTTACATTTATTACTTTGATGTTTGTTATTATGACTAACTATATTTTCAGCATTATCTACTTCTGTTTCACTACTTCCCGGGACATGCTTGTTTTTTGACTCCCATTTTCCCCGACCTCTCTCTACTGGCGAAACCCCCCCTTCGGAGTGACAATTTCACGCTCCAGGGATGCAGACAACGTCTTTACCCCCTCACGAGACAAGTGTACTCCGTCGCGACAGTACAGGTAGTCGTTGCCATAAAATCGTTGCCAGTCATCAATGAATGCCCAACCATTGTTTGCACAATGTTTTTCCAGTCGGCAATTAATAGCAATTGCCCTGGACAGCCATTCACGTCCAACCCCTCTTCTAGGCAAGACACCACATGCTATCGGGATCCCTCCCCTATCTCTAATCTTCCCCAGCGCCTCCCTATACCTCTTGAAAAGTTCCTCACTCCTAACCTTACCTATGTCGTTTCCTCCCACACTAAGACACACTACTGGATTGGTACCCTCCCCTGACAAAACTCTGTCTAACCTCTCGGCTACATGCCCAATCCCAGCCCCAGGAAAACATACCCTAGTCCTACGTTTCCTATCTCTCGCACAAAAAGCCCTATCCATAAACCTCACCTGGCTGTCACCAACTATCACGACCTTACCTGTGGGCAGGGTTTGTACAACTGCCCTTTCCTCTCCTTGATCCATACCGTCCTGCCTCTTTTCTTCCTCTCCTGTTTCCTGCAGCACCTGGTAAGGGTTACTGCACTCCACACCCTGGTCAGCTTTCCTAAGCCTGACCCTAGTCCCTTTGGAGACAACCACTCTCCACGCCTGCTCCTCCTTCGCAGGTGTCCTGCTAGGCAGGACACCTACCTGAAGGAGTTCCGTCCTGAGGGCTTCATTTTCCCCCTTTAGAGTGTCAACCTCACTCCTCAACTGCCCCAGCTGCCTTAACAGCGTGGCAAGGAGGTCGTCCTTCCCCACACTCCCCTCCTCTTCCCCCACGGCACAACGATCCAAAGCGGCCATTTTCCTTGGTCTCTAGCGGGAGCACAACGGCACGACCTTCTCCAAGCTGGGTGTCTTTTCTTGGGTTTTCTTTACTTGGTTTTTCTTTTCTGCTGGTTTTTTCTTGTCTTGGGAGCGTACAGCAAGGAGGGCCTCTTTGTAGCTCAGTTTCTTGTCGAGTCGAGCCTTGGCTATCCTGCATTCCTCCTTCCATTTCGGGCAGGTCCGATCGGCGGAGGAGTGTGGGCCGCCACAGGCAGCGCATTTTTTTACTGTATTGGGGCAGACCGTGTAGCGGTGTCCGGGGCTGCCGCACAGGGAGCAGGTGTCCTCCTGTGCCTCACACTTGTTGAAAGTGTGTCCGTAGTGCTGGCATTTGAAACAGCGTTTCGGTCTGCAGTAGGGTTTGACTGGCACAGTTACCCACGCCAGTTGAGCCTCCTTGGGTAAGGTTGTATGGTGTCCGATGAGGGCAGTGGTGTCGGACAGCTTCTTCACAACTTGGAGTTGCCCCTTGAGGAGCTCACTCAGCTCTGCTTGGTCCACGTGGGCAATTTCGGCGTGGGAGATTACTCCCAGCTTCAGGTTGTCCCACTTGTAGGCAATCATTTTAAATGGAATGCCGTTGATGTCTGGGATCTCCGCGAGCTGTACGGGCATACCCTTCTCGGCGAAGGTGATCTTGATGTCACCATGGAGCTTCAGTCGTTCCACCTTGGTGACCCCCACGATCTCATTAGTTTCAAAGAACTTCTTGAGAACTAGGAGGTTTAATTTCTTGGGGCAGGTCGGCGTATCCGCGCCGCGTTATCAAACTCGTAACCGTTCATGGTGAGAGAGGGTTAGAGAGTGTGTAGAGAGTGATGATGATGATAATGAAGTAAAGTGGCAAATGAATTTGCACTGGGAAAGGAGAGTAGAGAGAGAGAGAAGTAAAGCATAAAAACGGGAAGAAAAGTGGGAGGGGTAGATAGCAGGTGGGCTGTCCACCTAGCGGAGACGAGTTGAAATGATTGGGTGGTGGCCGCGCGCAGCACACGCCCGACCGCTCAGGGAGGGAGGTTGAGGGGGGAGGGGGGATGGAAGCTAAGCTAGCTAGGTATTCATTATTGTAATGGGTGTTAATTTTTGTTTGTCCGATGGTGGTGTTATTTGTTCACATATATTTGTAAAGTGGGTCTTGTTCTGCTATGTCAGCATGGAGGCTCTTGGGCCACCAGCTGTGTGTTTTAGTAGTTCCTTCTTCTTTTAACTTGGAGAATAATGGGTCCTCCATCTCTTCAAGTTTGATCCATATTCTCTGTGCTTGGCTGTGTGTACGTATGTTCAGTGGTTCGATATTGTATAATTCGTGAAGTTCTTGTATTTTGGTGGTGTATGGCGGGAGTTGCCTTGATGCTCTACGGATAGCTTTGTTTTGTACTGATTGAAGTTTAAGTTGGCTGGATTTGCTGATCGTGTTGAGTGGTATTGGTGGATATTCTAGGTGAGGGCGGACAAGTGCTTTGTATAGATGTAGTTGAATTTTGGTGTCCATTTTGCTGAATCGTCGTAGTTTCGTGAGTTGTGATTGGGCAGTCTGTTTGCGTTGTTTTACGTGTTTTGCTATGCCTGTTCTTGTTATTGTGAGTCCCAAAATGTTGCCTTCGTTGGAGTATTGTATAGGTACGTTGTTGACTGTGATTGGTGCAGGGTTTATTCTGGCAATGTGTATTATCATTAGTTTCTGTGTATTGGTTTGAATTTTCCACTTTTTTTCATATTCGTTGATTTGCTCGATGGCGTGGGTTGTTTTCCGTGCCATCATCTGTTTGCCCTTGCCTGGGTGTCGGATGATTTGGGTGACGTCATCAGCATAAGCTACGTATTCTCCGTGTATAGGAGGTGGCATGTCCGCCGTATATATTGTGTAGAGTGTGGGCGAGAGGTTACTTCCCTGTGGTACTCCGCTGTATAATTTGAAGCTTGGGCCTATGTGGTTACCTATGATAATTTTGGCCTCTCTTTTGTCGAGGAAGTTGCAAAGAAAGGAAGTAAAGTTGTTGGGAAGTTCTTGGGTGGTAATTTTGTATTTGAGCCCTAGGTGCCAGACCTTGTCGAATGCTTTAGTTACGTCCCTTAATACTACGTTACATTGCTCCTTGTTGTGCATCGCGTTTGCTATGTTTTCGTAAATTAGGGCTAAGGCTGTATGGGTTCCTCTATGTTTTCTAAATCCGTACTGTCTGGGGTTGTACTTCTCTTCAAATTCGAGGTGTGTTCTCAGTCGGTGGTTAATTATTTTTTCTAGGACTTTTCCCGGTATTTCTAGAAGAGAGATTGGCCTGTAATTTGGTACTTGGATTGGGGATTTACCTGGTTTTGATATAAGTCTGATGCTTGCTGTTTTAAATTTCCTTGGGAAGTAGCCAGAGGCAAGTGCTGCATTAAAAATGTTTCTGAGTTGGTGTATCATGTTGATTGGTAGATGCTGGAGTATGGGTTTGTTTATTTTACTGATGCCCGGGGCCTTGTTCTTGAAACTGATTATTGTTTTCTGAATATCCTCTGCGGTGATTGGTTTGATCAGTGTGGAAAGATCGTCCAGAGCGTTTATGTCTATGCTGGGACTTGGTTGCCAGATGTGGGTTGTGTGTGTCATGTGATTGGTTACTTGTCGCTCGGTATTCATACAGAAGTTCAGGTTGTCTTCCTGGCTTATTTGAAAAATTTTGCTCCAGTATTTCCTGAATTCAGGTTCTTGTTCTTTGGGTTCAGTTAATTTGATTTGGTTGCTATTTAAAATGTAGTTTGACTCGTTGCTGGAGATTCCCATTAGGTTTTTAATTTTCGCCAGAATTCTTTCGGGTTGTGGTAAATTGCTTCTGTGTCTGCTATTAATTTCTCCCAGTTATTCACGTATGCGTCTTTGGACATGTTTCTTAGTTGTTCGTGTATGGTGTAATATTGTATTCTGTATTCTGGCGTCCATCCTTGTTATAGGATTAATTTGAATAAATTACTGAACTGTGTCTGTAGAATTCTTGATTGATGTGAGTATTGGGGGTGTGGTAATGTGCGGTGAGTGGTCGTGGGTATGTGGTGTTCCATTGCTTGGATCACGTTTCCGTACCATGTCTCCAGTGTGCTGTCTATTTGGGAGGTGTGTTTGTTGTTTAGTTGGGTTATTTGGTGGTTGCTTAACTCCTCTTGGAATTCCTCCCAGTTGGATCGGCTGTAGCTGTATCTCATCCTGACAGGGATCTGAATTGGCGACGTGGAGAGTGTGGCTACGATAGGGAGATGGTCACTGGTGGTTATTGGGCCGGGTTCCATTTGCAGGTTAAGATGGTGATGCTGGTTTGTTAGTACTATGTCTGGATGTCCGATTTGACCTGCTCTGATGTATGTGGGGAATTCCGGGCCAAGGTGCATTGCGTTGCCGTGACTCAGTAATGTGTTTAAAATCTTGCCCACGGCGTTGTTGTCCTGGTGCCCCAAGACGCGATGTCGAGCATTTAAATCACCCAAGAAATATGCTGGTATGTTTCTTCTCAGGAGTTTGAGCATGTCTGCTAGTGGGAATATGGGTCTTCTCGGAGGGAGGTAACAGGTGCCGATTATAATAGGTCCTGTTGGGCAGTAAATTTCGATCGCCAGAAAGTTTTCTTGAAATGAGTCGTGTATCTTGTGTTGTATGTTTCGTTTGATGGCTATGGCTATTCCATCATGTGGTGTGTCTTGATTGTTTTTTTGGTAGACTGTGTAGTTAAATAGTTTTTTTTTTCTGAGTTTTTCTTACCATGCGAATTGATGAGAATAATATCTGGGTCTATGTTACGGTATGTGTTATATAATTCGCTTGCTCCCTGTGGGTTCCATGCTAAGACATTATGTTGGATTATTTTAAGCTTATTTATTATGAAGGCTGGTGCCTAGAGCTGGTTTGCGCCATTTTTGCTGACCAGTGCTCCCCTGATAGCCTCCTGTCCAGGCCTAAGCGGATCTTTTTATATGTTGACTGATCAACTCTCTCTATTCTGTTGTGTCTTGTGAGTATTCTTCCCTTCTTTATTAGTGTTTCAATATGTGTGTCATCTAGGTTTTTGTCTGAGTATGTGTATTTAATCTTGCCTTGCCTTATTTCTGCCAATAGTCTTTCTGTTGAGACTATGGGGGGAGCTGTAGTGGAGTAAAATCGAATACCAGTTTCATGCCCTAGGTCTTTGTTCTCCGTAGCAGGTGGTGCCTTAGTTCCTGCTTGATTCTTTTTTTGGGTGTTGACTCTGGCGGCTTGTTCTGTTATTGTGGTGGTTTCATCTTCGCTTGTGTCTTCCATCGATTCTTCCTCGCTTGCTGGCTCGGGTTGTATGCCTGAGGTAGTCTGTTCTTGAGTTGATGGTTCGTGAGTTGATGGTTCTTGAGTTGTTGGTATTTGAATTTCAGTGCTCTCTGATTTGTAAATGAAGTTGAAGATTTCAGAAGAAGGCACATCGTTTGGGAATTCCATGTCTGGCAGGTTGTTGGCGGCGAACATGTCCCTTGCTGCCTTGGCAAAAGTTCCAGGTCTGGCTATATTCATGATGTGGGCGTGGATTATGGAGGTCATTATTTTTACGGAAAGATTATTTCCAAGCTGAAGCACAATAGGTTGGTTTGCGGGGGGTGGTGTGGCGACTTTTTCGAGGATCTTTGTCGTTTCTCTGGTTAGTTTTGTCACAGCTGAATATGTCTTGTTTTGCTGTTCCTGTGTCTTCTCCTTCTTTTGGTTGACTATTGCTTTTCGTATGGGGCAGCGAGTAGCCAGTGTTCTATGATCTCCTTCGCAGTTTAGGCATTTGGGGTTATCTTTGTTTTTGCACTCTCTGAAGGTGTGCCCCTTGTTCCCGCATTCTGAGCAGTGCTTGGTGTCCTTGTTAGGGCAGTCTGTTGCCATGTGTGAATATTGGTAACAATTCCAGCATGGAGTGATGGGGAAGAATTCTTCCTGCTCCACCTGGCTGCTGCTGACGTGGTAGTAGGAGAGACAAAGTCCCTCCTGGATTGCTTTTTGGGCCATGGCTATTTCCGTGAACCGTATTTTGAGCATGGATGGCAGTCTGGGCAGCTTGACCACTTCCTCCACCTTGGCCCATTCGTTTTTGTCTTCTATATCAGATACCAACTGCTGTTCACTAGATTCTTCGGTGATTGCTTTATCTAGTCTTTTGATCACAATTGATTTCCTCGCTCGGAGTTGAGGAGGGATTGCAACTTCAAATTTCGCGGACTTCAGTTTCCTTGTGCTGTCGTTCGATAAGAGTTGGTCAACATCATTCTCAGTCAGGCACAGGGCGATGAAGGAGTCCTTGGTCGTGATAAGGTTGGAAATTTTGATAAGTAGTGTTGCAGTAAGGAGTCTTGCCAATTCAGTTTTTCTCTCGTCAGTCACGCCCCCTTCATGGGAGCGTATCCGTATCCGGTGTGCCCTCATTCCAGAGGGTATGTGGTGGACATGCCACCCTTGCGTGATTTCAGATTGGAGACCTACCTATTCCAGGACAGGAGTTTGTTGCAGGAATTACAACACTCCCCACCGCCCCTTGTTGGTCGAGTGGTCGTAGAGTGGTTCCCGCAACACTGTCCCGGAAGCCCCGTCAGGGGATCCTACTTCCCTAGTGTTTCTGAATGCTCACTTATAGACGTGAGCTAGTGTACCTAATTAGGGGGGGGGGGTAGGAATTCAGGATTGCGACCCCCTTCCCAGGTGGACCCGCACGATCACGGTTACCTAGGAAGGCTCGGCGGAGGGATGGGCAGTGCTCCTGCCCCCTTTCTTGTTCACAAACTCCTGGGAGGGAGGTGAACAGTTACAGGGAGGACCCAAGGACGAATACACCTTAGGGTGCAGGTCCCCAGGCCAGAGCGAAAAAGAAGGAAGAAAAGAGGATGAATAGCCACTGGTGTAAGTAGCACCGGTGGGGTCGCGGCACAAGTCTGCTGCAAGAAGCCGTTGCAGAGCACCCAATCAGGGCCGCCTCTGATCAGGAGTCACCCCTGATCAGTTGGGAGGTACAGAAAGGGCGTTGTCTGGAACAAGCTTCCCACGTGTCAAAGTGATGGTTAGTGAGGTTGTCGTTTGAGTTCAGTTCGTCAACGGTAAGAGATAGGCTGGCTGGCTTGGCAGTGAGGGGTCAAGAGAGACGTCCATTCACAACGAAGGCTGGCTGGCGAGTGTGTTGTGTCTTTTTTGTGTAGAGAGTGGCTGTTTGTTGTTGTTGAGATTGTCGGACCGTAGTCCGACACGGGCCTTTGCCTATAGGCGGCCCGTTTGGTGGTTCCGGCTGGAGCTCCAGGAGCAGCCAGACCGGATTGGGATTAGAGGTGGTCCCACCTGCAGATTGGAAGGATACTGCAGGTTGCAAATGTGAGCGGACCCCCGATCAGTGGACGCTTACCACCAACCCCCACTCTTGGACGTGGTCAGTTTCGGAGTGGCGCGCCCCCCGAACTGGGGTCCGCACTTGCTGGGAGAGGATGCTTTCTAAGCTATCTGGGTGGTGGGATCAGGATTTGGGGTGAGCGTAGCGAGAGGGCCAATCACAGAGGAGGAGGCCAGGCACTCTGGTCCTAGCGTTGCTACATGTGCGTCCACGCTGGGGAGTAGGTCTACCGGCACCGCTGGCTGTACGCTCATTGGCTGGTAGGCGCGCGGGGGCACTACAGGCTTACAGCGCCCCCGGAACTCCCAGATATTTAGGCTCGCTTCACTAGCCACCCCACACTAAAAGCAGTTCTAGACTCTGTTATATTTCACACAAAGCCTGTTCATCGAGCTGATGGCGCCGTGAACCTCATTGGGAAACTGCCCGTGCCTCGTATGTGGTAAGCGTTCCCTAGTCACACCCAGTAGGTCGAGGGTTCGATTCCTTGCTGGTGAGGTCGTTGATTATATGTTCAAAGTCCGCGTGTTAAATGGACTAAAAATGAAGTATATATATGTACCTCGCGTTTCATACCAGCTGGATTCGGTAAAATGCTACTGACACCACATACGAGGCACGGGCAGTTTCCCAATGAGGTTCACGGCGCCATCAGCTCGATGAACAGGCTTTGTGTGAAATATAAGAGTCTAGAACTGCTTTTAGTGTCCTTGTGGCCTAGCCGGTAAGCGTTCCCTAGTCACACCCAGTAGGTCGAGGGTTCGATTCCTTGCTGGTGAGGTCGTTGATTATATATATATATATATATATATATATATATATATATATATATATATATATATATATATATATATATATATATATATATAGCAGCTCAGAAATAGGTATAATGAACTATCTAGGAATGTTAAGAAAAATGTAAGGAAAGCAAAGAGAGACTATGAAATCAAAATAGCAAGAGAATCCAAGGAGAATCCCAAGGGATTTTTCCAGGTATATAGGACAAAGGTCAAGGACAAAGTTGGGCCTTTAAAGTCAGGGAGGGGAGAAGTGATAATTGGCAGTGAAGAAATAAGCAAAGCATTGAACAACTACTTCTTATCAGTTTTCACAGAAGAAATTTGAGATGAGATTCCAGAGGTGGAAGTGATATTTAAGGGAAAGGAAGAAGAGAAATTAAAGAATATCACTATCAGAAAAGAGGATGTTCTTAAGAAGATAAATAAACTAAAGAAAACAAAATCCCCAGGGCCGGATGAAATTTTCCCTCGAGTCTTGAAAGAGTGTAGGGAACAGATTAGCGGACCCCTCGTAAACTTATTTACAAAATCATTAGACACTGGTGTTGTGCCAGAGTTGTAGAAACAGGCAAATGTAGTACCCATATTCAAAAAGGGAGACAGAGCATCAGCGTCAAATTACCGGCCGATCAGTTTGACGTCAGTAGTGGGGAAATTTCTTGAATCACTTATAGCAGATATCATTAAATCGCATCTAGAGAAAAGCAAATTAATCTAATACTCTCAACATGGGCTTACAAAGGGAAAATCTTGTCTAACAAATCTGCTAACGTTTTTTAGGAAAGTCTTTGAGGTAGTAGATAATGACGAAAATTACGATGTTATTTACTTAGACTTTAGCAAAGCATTTGACAGAGTACCGCATCAGAGGCTTCTGAGAAAAGTTAAGGCTCATGGTATCGAGGGGAAAGTTTTAAATTGGATAAAATCATGGCTCACCGATAGAACGCAGAGGGTCAGCGTAGATGGTGTTAAATCTGAGTGTGGCCGTGTAACCAGTGGGGTTCCCCGGGGGTCAGTACTAGGCACACTCTTGTTCATAATCTACATAAACGATCTAGATATTGGGATCAGCAGTGACATAAGCATGTTTGCGGATGACACCAAAATAGGGCGGCAAATTAATTCAGGGCAGGATGCAAATGCATTACAGGAGGATCTAAATGAACTGCAGGGGTGGTCTGAAAAATGGCGTTTGTTGATCGTTGTTTTAATAGGGCTAAAAAATCCCTTCATTCCTCTCAAACCAGACAAGTTCCTACACTTAAGAATATTTTGACTCTGCCCTATCCTAATGAATTTGTCCCGTTAGTTCGGTCCCTCAAGCTTCTAAATATTAATGTTGTTTTCAAGTATGACTCAACCATTACTAATATGTTAATAAGGAATAGCCCAAGTTTGAATGTAAATGGTAGTGTTTATTGTATTCCATGTAGCAAATGTAATTGTAATTATGTAGGTCAGACAGGAAAAACACTGCAGCTCAGAATCAAACAACATAAGTATAATATTAGAACTGCATCTGAAAGCAGTGCCTTGTTCGTTCATGTTAGGAATAATAATCACCCCATTGCTTGGGAAAAAAGCTTAGAAGTTTTCAAATCATCTTGTGTCACAGAAAGACTTCTTGTTGAAGCTAGTTTGATTAAGGAATTAAAATCAATAAACCTTAGTGATGGTCAGTTCAAAACTGATAATATGTTACATAAATTTATTTGTCAGTGGCCCAAGGTTAAAAATGCTTTAAAAACCTTTGATATAGATGTATGATAGTTATTTTGTGGGTCCCCTTTTTTCTGACCTGACTTGACTAGTCATGTCACCACCCTTCTCTTAAGCTTGTGGGGTATGAGATTGTTTTGTTCACACTCAGGATGGGATGGAGAAAGGAAACTCACAATGTGCTCTCTATATACATGTTGTATTGAATGTACAATGCACCTTGGTGCTGGGAAGGCAGCGTGGTTACAAGCGTGATGTAGAGAGAGCTGGTTGGTGAGGATGCTCACAGGAGGACAGCTTGTGGGTCGCCATGCTCGCCAGCGGGAGCGAGGACCGCCAGGCAGGCGGAGGAGGAGGTGTTGCTGGCTGTGGCTGAATGTAGAGAGAGAGCGAGAGGCAGATCACCGCGAGGTCAGGTCTTAAATAGCGGGGGTAGGCGTGGCTTAGCAGTTGACCCCCGCTCCGTGGTGTATGGCGGCGCTGGTTGACCTAGACCACGAGGCATACACTAGGGAATAGGTGGGGTCGGCTAGGCAGAGACAAACAGCGTTTGTAGGGGAGAATTCCACTACAGTACTCCCCCTTCCCTCCAGGCTGTGTAGGAGACTTGTTGTCTGCAGAGTTGCATAGCACATGTGAGGCAGAACGGGCGGTGCGTGCCTCATGTGAGACAACGGCGATGGCGTGGATGAGCCGGTCGCTGGGGACAACTGTCTAGATACACAATATCTGTGGGAGTAGAGAGGGAGAATAAGAGTGTGTGGAGGCGATGAATGTTGTGCTTCCCTCACGGCAGGTACAGAGTCGTCAGATGCGCCTGCTGGGGTGTGTGGGCCTGGGTCAGTAGCAAGGGCTGTGTCAGCAGCAGCGGATGAGGGCTCGTGACAGCAGCTGGGTCCACGACAGCAGCAGGGTTCAGGACATTAGCCGGGAGTACCTGAGGGAGAAAAGAGGGGTGTGTGGGTCCGCACTCAGGAATAGAGGCCGCATCAGGGCGGCGGGGGTTACTGCTGGGCCGGGGTCGGCGTCTGAGGCAGGACGGGTGTGCTGGGGTCGGTAGGACGTGGTGCTTGGGGCAGGAAGAGGAACTGGTGTCTGCTTAGAGTAGCAGAGCTGCTCTAGGGTGTCTGACCTGCGGTGTAGAAACTGTAGTTGTAGAGCCGATGAGAGCTGCTTCTGTGTGGATAAGCCAGTCTTCCATGTTGCTTGAAGACTGGGAGCGTGATCAGTTTCTCCTCCATCCTGTGTGAGTGCGAATCTCCGGGGGTCACCATTTGTGGGGTATGGGACTGTTTGGTTCACACTCAGGATGGAATGGAGAAATGAAACTCACAATGTGCTCTCTATATACATGTTGTATTGGATGTACAATGCAGCTTGGTGCTGGGAAGGCAGCGTGGTTACAAGCGTGATGTAGAGAGAGCTGGTTGGTGAGGATGCTCACAGGAGGACAGCTTGTGGGTCGCCATGCTCGCCAGCGGGAGAGAGGTGTATGGCGGCGCTGGTTGACCTAAACCACGAGGCATACACTAGGGAATAGGTGGGGTCGGCTAGGCAGCGACAAACAGCGTTTGTAGGGGAGAATTCCACTACAAGCTCCTCTACGTTTGTGTTGGTGTGGGGATTAGTGGATGTCATCATTTTGACCTGACCTCATGTTTTTAGGTCACCCTGTATATTTAAGCCTCTCTCTGTCCATGTAATCCAGTTGCCTCTGAAGATGTCTTGAATAAAGGCGAAAGCTAAGGTACTCCGTTGTTTCCATTCTCCCGTGTGATTTTATCAAGATTTATTTTATCCACGTTTTCATTGTGGATTTACATGAAATATATATATATATATATATATATATATATGCAAGTAAATCACTGTAGGTGCGCGTGATCTAGGTATATGCTGAAAACCACCAGGAAAGAAGAAAACACGAAGTTCCCAAGCGCTTTCGTGTAATTCACATCTTCAGGGGTGAGTACAGACGAGATAGAGTAATGCAAAGCAAGATGAATATATACAGAGGAGGGTGAGACCAGGTCCACAATGGTCAGGTAATTAGGTAATGACCCTACTAATCTTTAAATGGCACACAACGGTTGGTGGTTGGGTCAGATGGGACAGTGACCCGCCCTCTCACCTGATCACAAATCTTCTTAATTACAAAGTTGTCCAGCTTGTACATGCCGTTACTCAAATTCATGTTGAATGCTTCGGTATGTTTAATAAGACTAGATTCTATGATGTTCCTACTATCAATTGAATTACATGGTAATATTGAGGAGGCTGTGGGGTTCAAGTTTGGCTCACACTCAGGATGGGATGGAGAAAGGAAACTCACAATGTGCTCTCTATATACATGTTGTATTGAATGTACAATGCAGCTTGGTGCTGGGAAGGCAGCATGGTTACAAGCGTGATGTAGAGAGAGCTGGTTGGTGAGGACGCTCAGAGACGGACAGCTTGTGGGTCGCCATGCTCGCCAGCGGGAGAGAGGACCGCCAGGCAGGCGGACGAGGCCCGCCGGGCAGCGGCGTAGGAGGTGGTGTTGCTGGCTGTGGCTGTATGTAGAGCGTGAGCGAGAGAGCGAGAGCGAGAGACAGATCACCGCGAGGTCAGGTCTTAAATAGCGGGGGTAGGCGTGGCTTAGTAGTTGACCCCCGCTCCGTGGTGTATGGCGGCGCTGGTTGACCTAGGTCACGAGGCATACACTGGGGAATAGGTGGGGTCGGCTAGGTAGCGACAAACAGCGTTTGTAGGGGAGAATTCCACTACAGTACTCCCCCTTCCCTCCAGGCTGTGTAGGAGACTTGTTGTCTGCAGAGTTGCATAGCACATGTGAGGCAGAACGGGCGGTGCGTGCCTCATGTGAGACAACGGCGATGGCGTGGATGAGCCGGTCGCTGGCGACAACTGTCTAGATACACAATATCTGTGGGAGTAGAGAGGGAGAATAAGTGTGTGTGGAGGCGATGAATGTTGTGCTTCCCTCACGGCAGGTACAGAGTCGCCAGATGCGCCTGCTGGGGTGTGTGTGGGCCTGGGTCAGTAGCAAGGGCTGTGTCAGCAGCAGCGGATGAGGGCTCGTGACAGCAGCTGGGTCCACGACAGCAGCAGGGTGCAGGACATTAGCAGGGAGTACCTGAGGGAGAAAAGAAGGGTGTGTGGGTCCGCACTCAGGAACAGAGGCCGCGTCAGGGCGGCGGGGGTTACTGCTGGGCCGGGGTCGGCGTCTGAGGCAGGACGGGTGTGCTGGGGTCGGTAGGACGTGGTGCTTGGGGCAGGAAGAGGAGCTGGTGTCTGCTTAGAGTAGCAGAGCTGCTCTAGGGTGTCTGACCTGCGGTGTAGAAACTGTAGTTGTAGAGTCGATGACAGCTGCTTCTGGGTGGATAAGCCAGTCTTCCATGTTGCTTGAAGACTGGGAGCGTGATCAGTTTCTCCTCCATCCTGTTTGAGTGCGAATCTCCGGGAGTCACCATTTGTGGGGTTCAAGTTTGGCTCACACTCAGGATGGGATGGAGAAAGGAAACTCACAATGTGCTCTCTATATACATGTTGTATTGAATGTACAATGCAGCTTGGTGCTGGGAAGGCAGCATGGTTACAAGCGTGATGTAGAGAGAGCTGGTTGGTGAGGACGCTCAGAGACGGACAGCTTGTGGGTCGCCATGCTCGCCAGCGGGAGAGAGGACCGCCAGGCAGGCGGACGAGGCCCGCCGGGCAGCGGCGTAGGAGGTGGTGTTGCTGGCTGTGGCTGTATGTAGAGCGTGAGCGAGAGCGAGAGACAGATCACCGCGAGGTCAGGTCTTAAATAGCGGGGGTAGGCGTGGCTTAGTAGTTGACCCCCGCTCCGTGGTGTATGGCGGCGCTGGTTGACCTAGGTCACGAGGCATACACTGGGGAATAGGTGGGGTCGGCTAGGTAGCGACAAACAGCGTTTGTAGGGGAGAATTCCACTACAAGGCATTATCCCAGTCAATGCAATGCTTGTTATCCCTCAAATGAACAAACAGAGCATTGGATTCCTGGCCTGTCCTAACACTGTATTTGTGTTGTTTAATTCTAGTTACAAGATCTTTACCTGTCTGGCCTAAGTAAAACATATTACATTCCTTGCAAGGAACTTTATAAATGCAACCAATTGTGTTGTTGGGGGAGTTCTTGATTAACATTTGTTTAACAGTGCATGAGTTTTTAAATGCCACATTGACGTTCCAAGATTTTAGCTGTGCCGGAATGTGTGAGAAATTTTTGTGAAATGGTAATATTAAGATATTCTTATGGTCATGGGTGGGCTTGGGATCAGTTCTATAAAAAGTTTTCTTAGTAATGTTTAAGCATTTGTCTATGAAAGATCTAGGGTATTTAAGGTTTGAGCCAATATTATATATATATTTGTATTCCTCATCGATGAATTCCGGACTGCAAATTCTCAAGGCACGTAAAAACAATGTTGTAAATACTGACTGTTTGACTTTATTATGGTGGGCAGAATAATAATGAATGTATGAACACACATTGGTTGGTTTTCTATAAATACTGAACTTAAAAGTGTTACCTATTCTGTGTATCAGACAGTCTAGGAATGGCAATTTACAGTCTTGCTCTAATTCCACAGTGAACTTGATCGAGGGAGCTAAGTTGTTAAGTTGTGGTAGGAAAACTTTTAGGTCCTCATTACATGGCCAGAGACATAATACATCATCAACATATCTAAACCAGACTGCTGAGGGTGGTAAAATATTTCGTGTTTTCTTCTTTCCTGGTGGTTATCAGCATATATATATATATATATATATATATATATATATATATATATATATATATATTATATATATATATATTATGTATATATAATTTAGATGAGTTATAAGCTAGTAAAAGGGATGAACTTATGGCGGAGGAAGACATGTTGGAATATATGTACCACAACAACAACAACATGGAGGCGGCTCAGCTGGTACAGGGAGAGTCCTCAGTCTCCCTCGACACTGCTGTCTTTGTTTTCTCACTCTTTGATACTGGGGCTTTATTGTTTTTACTAGTGTATTATGTATCCTTTATTATAAACTTCTGTCATAAGAGTTTGTTAATCCCAGACATTTCTTGTACAGGTTTCAGATCATCTGGCGTCTTACTTTAACAAGTCTTCTGCATTTATTTCATCTCATGTGCTGTGTCACCTCTACCTCCTTACATACCCACGTTTCATAAAATAGGAAGATTAAGGCTGAGTATTGAATAGTGCTACGTTGTTCTTAGGAATCTGGACTCCAATTATAGACATGGAGAGACTTGATAATTAAGAGCGGCGGCATGAATCTCCCAAATGTAGTTTGAATTTATTTTACGTTTACATTTTTTGTCTGTCTATGAATTATAATAAAAAAAATAAGGTAAATGTTTTCGAAACTGTTATCATTAGAAGCTGTTTGTTGATTTTCTTTATTTTTGCTACTTCTTGATGATTTTAAATATATTAAAAGATATGACAACTTTCTATTATAATTTTAAGTATTTTTATTTATTTATTTTATTCTTTCCTGCTTCACAACTCTCCTCCCGGCGCCATTTTTGTTGTTTGCCTCGCAGAATCCCACTTCAAGAGTCATTTCCAATTAATGATGGTGAACACCTCCACGAATTCCTCCTGATGTATATCAACCTCAAGGTAAAGGTGTAGACAATGGCTACCACCATAAGGAGTTTGTTGGATTGGTTGAAAATTTTTTTGGTAAATTTTCATTAGTTCACACATCTCTGTTAGAAAATCAAAACTATGTTTTTCTAGTGATTTTTGTGTTTAGGTTGGTTTTGACCTTGATTTCCGTCGGAAATTGCCAGTCTTTTAGTTATCGGGAGTTTTAGGTGGGTTGTTTTCTGACAAAAATTATGGCCAAGCGAATTCAAAATAAAAAAAAAACCCACTAGAAAAAACAGGCATATTAACCTGACCTGACCTAACCTAACCTAACCTAAAATAAAATAAAATAACCTAACCTAACTCACCATATGAGGGAATCACTTATTTCTTACCTTATTGACCTGGTTTGGGTTCGTCTTTGGATTCTGAGATTAGTACAGGTTGCTGTCGCTGATTTTCGCTTAACGGGGGCCCCCATATCGGGAACGAGTTACCACAATGCCACATGTGTTGGTCTTGATAATATTTACATTCGTTCTTACACTTGGGAGACTTTACTGAGGTCGGGAGAACAACATGAGATCTAAAAAATGATATAGCTTGTTGGTTTTTTCCCCAAAATGCACAATCAACTCCATTAATTGAAATGATACCCATTGCAGACTTCCATGGTCGGCAATGAATTTGAATTTCAAAATTTGAGACCCAAAATAAAATTCTAATCTGATTGGGCCAAAACTAGTGTGAATTAAACCACAAATCATTTTAATTGCTGGCAAAAAAAAAGCTTTTGATTGGCCGCGTGACGTGTACGGGAACGCATTCGCGTGATGATTTATGAAGGGAACAGGCAGAGTGGGAGGTCATGTAGGCAATAATGGCAGAAGATTAGTGGAAGAAAATTGAGAAAGATTTGGGATGCACTATCTTCGTCATTATACGTTTGCGATGGTATTGTAATAGAAGAAAATTGTCTTATAATTAGACGTCTTTTTCGAATATGATAATAGATTTGGGGGAGGAAAATTGTGTGCAATGCAAAAATACCATTTTTTCTTCACTAATATCATGATATTAAACAAATATGGAAACGACAATCCATAGAACCGGACCTAACATAGCCATAGGTTGGGTATGTTAGGTCAGGTTCTATTAGGTTCTATGCATTATTAAACAGAATACACGCTAATATCATGATATTAAACACAAAAATGCAGAGAACCTACTAGAACCTGACCTAACGTACCCCATAGAACCTAACCTTATATACCCAGGGTTTGTTGGGTGAGGTTCTATTAGGTTCTATGCAACATTTTGAAATGCATTATTTTAATATAATGCTAATAACATGTTATTAAACGCAGAAATGGAAATCTTAAACAACTTACCTTAATATTTGAAACGACACCGATTAATTGTACGGCATCTGTGGACTTAATTGTAAGATCGCGTATTTCATTGAAAGTTGTTGTTTGTCATAATATGTAAGTCTCTTCTGCATTTGGAACATTTGCAAGTGTTCTTAGCCCATGGTCACAAATGAAAGATATCAAGCGAGATTCATCAAGAACTACTGTACTGTAGGTTTGATAAATCACGATAGGAAAATCACAACCTACGCAACTCGCCGTTATGTTCAAAAGATGAGTGTCAAAATATGGCACACTTACATTATTTCTTGGTTCTATATAGATATGAAAAGAAGGCTGAATGCATTAAATACTAAACAAAAGACCAATAGACCGTTATTAACGTAATGCAAATTAAATAAAGATGCGTATTTCTTTTATTTAAAGGATCACGATTAATGGTACAGAATTTAAACAGGTCATCAACAACGAACAATGGCAGAAACAAAGAAAATGTGCTGCTGGAATCTTGAAAGGTAAGAAAATGATTTGTGGCATCACAAATGCACCTAGAGACTTAATTTTAATGCCATAACATCAGTGTTCGTCGTGTTTTTATCCCATAATTTCCCTCATCATTCATGCTTTGCCCACTAACAAGGAATTTATGATCGTAGGATAGAGTAAATGAAAAAATACTTAATATTATAATAGAAAGTTGTCATTTCTTTTAGTATAGTACGTACTTAAAATCATCAAAACAATAAGTACAGTACAGTGGGGTATGCTGTAACGAATCTAATTGGTTCTAGAACCTCGTTCGTTATAGGATTAATCCGTTCCAGGCCCACAAATACAACCACTTAACACTGAAAAAATTCTGTGGAAAATGTAAAAAATACGGTACTTTATCTTACCTTAGTGTTGTTCAGCATGCAGGACAGGAGGCAGAGGGGGAGGGGGGAGGAGAGAATTATGGAGAAGAGGTGGAAGGAGAGGAGTCATCCTTCCTAGCCCTCTTTGGTGACTGTCTAACAAACACTTTGTCTGTAGGGTCTTTTGTTACCTTTTTAAAGAAGGAATCCAGGGTTGGCTGCTTCAACCTTGATTTCTGGACCTTCCAAAAGTAGTTCATAACATTGTCATTAAACACACTGATGGCCTTTTGCACAGAACCAACATCAGGATGATAATCCTCAGCAAGTTTGGACAGTTTGCTCCAGCAAAAGAACGCATCCTTGAGATCTTTGGCTGGAATGATGCGGCTTTCCTCCTTGTCCTCATCCTCCCCTGACTCCTCAGAAGTTAAGCTCTGCTTCAGTGTCTCTTTTTCTTCTTTGTGAAGCTCAAGCAGCTCCTCAGTGGACAGTTCCTTACTGTGCTCTTCCACCAACTCCTCAACATCATCATCATCCACTTCCAGGCCCATGGAATTGCCCAGAGACACAATTTCATGAACAACAGCCTCTTCTTCTAACTCTTCGAAGCCTTCAAAGTCTCTTTGAAGCACACATTCAGGCCACAATGGCCTCCAAGCAGCACAAAGACACCTCATAGTAACCTCTTTCCAGGCTGAGGTAATTAAAAACACAGCATCTGCTATGTTGAAGTGACTCTTCCAAAAGTCCTTCAAACTAACATCACTGGAAGAAGTGGATGCAAAACATTTTCTAAACAGTGCCTTTGTGTACAGCTTCTTAAAGTTAGAAATTACCTGTTGATCCATGGGCTGGATGAGAGGTGTTGTGTTGGGTGGCAAGAAGTGCACAGTGATGAAGTTGAACTCCTCTGGCAATTCAACCATCAAATTAGGAGGGTGGGCTGGTGCATTGTCCATCACCAACAAAGCTTTCAGTGGAAGATTATTCTCCCTGAGGTATTCCCGAACACTGGGTCCAAACACCTCAATCACCCACTCAGAGAATAAATTCCTGGTCACCCAAGCCTTTGGGTTTGGCCACCACATAACACCAAGGCGGGTCTTCCTAATGTTTTTGAAAGCTCTGGGGTTTTCTGCATGGTACACAAGGAGTGGTTTTATTTTGCAGTCACCAGAAGCATTAGCACAAAGAAGGAGGGTAAGCCTATCTTTCATTGGCTTATGGCCAGGGACAGAAGTTTCCTCCCTTGTAATGTATGTACGGCGAGGCATTTTTTTCCAAAAAAGTCCAGTTTCATCACAGTTGAATAACTGCTGAGAAACAAAGCCTCCCTCTTTAATCACATTAAAAAAATGTCATGGTGTTCCTTAGCTGCTTCCTTATCTGCACTAGCAGCATCACCATGTCTCACAACACTATGTAATTTATTTCTTCTTCTGAAACCAGTAAACCACCCCTTGGTACCCCTAAACACTGGCACAGCACTACCACTTGTACTGGGAGTCTTGGCTTTAAGGTCCTCAAACAATTGTCTGGTCTTCTCACAAATTATAGCTTCACTAATGCTATCACCTGCCATTTCTTTCTCCTTTATCCACACTAAGAGTAAATTTTCCGTCTCCTCAATCACATTACACCTTGCTTTGCTAAGTCTAGAGATTCCCTTAGCCACTTGCACAGTTTTCAACTCCTCTTTATTTTTTAAAATCGTACATTTAGTCGATTTAGCCGTCCCATACTCATCACTAAGTTTCGCAATGCTTGTTCCATCCTCACGTTTCTTTATGATTTCTTTCTTAGTTTCAAGAGTTATGAGCTTTCTCACTCTCTTTGGACTATTCATTGTTACAATTGTACACTTGTATAACAAAATATTTATACAAATAACTTTATTTCCACATCAAACGACGAAATTTCAACAATAACAGTGGTGCACTGGCTTCACAATGAGACAAAGATGGCGCCTGACGCTCTTGTTGTGGGTCGCGGTACAACAATATTCATGCGCCAGGAGAAATAGTCCCATATTCATCCGCGTTCGTTATAGCATTCTCAATTTTATAGGTAAAAACGTTCGTTATAGGAATATTCGTAGTAGGATCCGTTTGTTATAGCATACCCCACTGTATAGGAAAAATAAAGAAAATCAACAAACTCCTTCTGGTGGTTGCCATTATCTACACCTTTACTCAACCTCAATGTTAAGGTAGTAAGTTGATAGGTAGTAGGCAGCTATCAAACTGGGAGGTACTACCGCCTGGGTAGATATTGGAAGCATAATGTAACCTCTTCCCCCGACCTCTTACTACTATCTGAACTTCAACTGACCAAAGCAGCTTCACCCAAACCTTTTCAAGTCTCCAACTACAACCTTTATACCGCTTTCCGGTCTAAGGGAGGTGTATGCGCCTACTGCAACACACGTACACCTATAGCTCGACTCACGGATCTTGAATCCTCTCTTTATGATGTCATCTGGCTCAAAATATTTCTACCAACTATGACTATTTATCTTTGTTTCTTATACTGTTCTCCAAACTCTACCAACTATTTTGAACTCTTTGACTATCTCACTTCTTGCCATGAGTCGTTGCTACCACACACCCCAACACAGAGATCCACTACCTGGGAGAGTTCAATGTACATCACAGAGAGTGGCTTGGCTCTGCAAAGGATGACCCAGGTGGAGCTGAGGCACTCTCTTTTTCCCCTACTTAATGATTTGGAACAAATCATCAAACACCCTACACGCGTTCCTGATCGACACGATCAACTTGCTAATATGCTTGATCTTTGTTTTACCTCTAACCCCTTACACTATTCATACTCAATTTCTGCCCCCTTAGGGTCTTCTGATCTCAATCTTATTTCTATTAAATCAAACTGGGCACGACCACCTCTTCCACCCCCCTCTAAATGCCAACTATGGCACTATTGGAGGGCAAACCCACTCCTCTTTCATTACTTCTAGAAATCGTTGTAAGGCTATTCTTCATAGGGCCAAGTGGAATTTTATAAAAAGAAAGATGGCTGTCCTTACAAATTCTTCCTCTAGTAAATCCTTCTGGTCCTTAACCAAAAACTTCTGTAATAATTTCTGCACTCCTTCTTTTCCTCCTCTTTTCTGACCTGATAACTCTCTAGCCAACCCTCCCCTGACAAAGCCAATCTCATTGGCACCTTATTCTCCTCCAACTCCACCTTAGACAATTCCTACTCTATCCCTCCAACTGCTCCTCCTACTGAACCTATGCACTTTCCTATAATCTCCACTCGTAGGGTTGCCGGTGTGTTATCCAGGTTGGATGTGAGTAAGGCGTATGGACCGGACGGAATACCCCCTCGTGTTCTGAGGGAGTGTGCTGAAGCCCTGGCCGCTGTGCTTGCTCGCCTCTTTCGCCTTTGCCTCAAAACCCAAACTTTTCCTTCGTCTTGGAAGCATGCCTTGGTTCAGCCCATCCCAAAAAAGGGTGACCATTCTAATCCCTCTAACTATCGCCCCGTTGCCCTAACTTCATCCCTCTAAGATTTTCGAAACTATCTTGAACTCTCATTTTCTCCGTCACCTTGAACTCCTTTCTCTTTTGTCGGCTCACCAGTATGGCTTTTGCCAGGTAAGATCTTTTGGTGATCTGCCCTCCCACTGCACCCATCTTTGGTTATCCTCTCTTAGGGATTATGGGGAAACTTTCGTCGTGGCCCTCGACATCTCCAAAGCATTTGACAGGGTATGGCACAAGTCTTTGCTCTCTAAACTTCCCTCTTATGGTTTCTCTCCCCAACTCTGTTTTCTACTCTCCAGCTTCCTTGAGAACCGATCCATGGCAGTTGTTGTCGAGGGATCGATCTCTCGCTCTTTCTCTACCAATAGTGGTGTCCCACAGATTTCTGTTCTTTCACCTTCTCTCTTCCTTCCTTTTATCAATGATTTACTTCACACTACAACTAATTCTATCCATTTTTATGCTGATGATTCTACTCTTCACTCTTCTTCGCATTTTCCTCTTCCCCTAACACTCAAACTAGATCTGTTTCTAGAGCTGATATAATTACGTATATCAATGCGGATCTGTGCAGCATCTCTGAATGGGGAGGTACAAACTTGGTTAAATTCACTAGTGATAAAACTCGGTATTTACCAATTACACTTTCCAAATTAGATGATCTCCTACCAATCACATTTCAGGATGCAATCATTCTGCCAAATTATAAAATAGATATGCTAGGCCCTCATCATGGAAGCCACACAGCCTCAACATTGCTAAAGCTGCCTCCCGAAAGCTGGGAATGCTGTACAGATGCCGCAGCTACTTCACTCCTGAGCAGTTACTCCAAGTATATATGGGATTCATTTGTCCTAACTTGGAGTACTGCTATCATATCTGGGGTGGCTCTTCTTTTGTCCAACTATAGTGGGGTATGTGTAATGAATCTAATTGGTTCTAGAACCTCGTTCGTTATAGGGGTAATCCGTTCCAGGCCCCCCAAATACACACACTTGACAATGAAAAATATAATATAAAATTGTTAAAAAAGTGCATGAATGTGCATTTAAACTCCTGAAATAAAGAATATCATTAATACTTGTAGTAAAAAATAATAAATTACCGTATATACTCGTGTATAGTTCGAGCTTTTAAGACCAAATGTTTAGGCAAAATATTGGGGGTCGTCCTATACATGCGTAATACTGTAGTTTTGTTAGGTTGAACCCGTGCATGATGGGAAGGGCGAGGAGCAACTTTTAGCTTCAGACATGAAAACTATTTACCATTTACTGCCAGTAAACAATGGAAACGTAAAATATGTACCAATTAGTAATGAAAAGTTGTGCAGTTCCTTCAGCAAATGAAACTCACCAACTTAAAATAGGCTAAATTACCTTACAACGTGCTTTCAGTAGTCTATGTTGAAGTTCTTAGCACAGGCTAACTTATCATATCATACACGGTATCACAGTTCTCATTGATCTACAAAAAATACCGGTAATGAAAACCTTTTCGATATTTCACACTTAATATAATACCCGGTAATCTACTTCAATCTCCTATTGTTTACAACGACGCATGACGCACCACCAGCTGTGTCAGCTACACGGTACACGTGTTTTTCGAATTGTTTTCAGTTAAAAAACTGTTACATCACATGTATATTTTACCTTAACTGTGCCTGAATGAATATATTCTCGGAAATAAATATTAGTTTTGCTGAAATGTGATATATTTTAATGTAAAATACGATAAACTACATGACGAAAACAAAAGATTTTACCTAACCTTCCGATGTTCAAGAGAAGTTACTCGTTTTTTTAAAAGTTTTTGGTTAAAATACTGTTATATTACAATGGTATTCTATTCATACTGTGCTTGATATAATGCATTCACGGAAATGTAATATTTTTGCTGAAATGACGTACGCATTACAGTGGAAAGTGGGATAAAATCTTGACGAAAACAATGACTTTCGCTTTCTTTCGTTCAAAAGATGTTACCGTAATCGCTTTTCAAATGGTTTTCAGTTTAAAAACTGTTGTATTACGATAATATTCTATCCTAATTGACTTGAATAAATACTACGATACCATATTTCTGAATATTTTCATTAAAATCCATCAAAATCATTTTCCTTGTCATCGTCTGCTGCACCAAACAGCTTCTCTCAGTCCTCTCCTTGAACAGGGCTAGAGGGTACGTGTTTTTCGAATCGTTTTCAGTTAAAAATCTATTACATCGCACGTATATTTTACCTAAACTGCGTCTGAATGAATATATTCTCGGAAATAAATAGTAATTTTGCTGAAACGTGATGTATTTCAATGTAAAATAGGATAAAATACATGACGAAAACAAAAGACTTTACCTAAACTTCTGTTCTTGAGATGTTACTCTTTTTTTAATAGTTTTCGGTTAAAACTCTGTTATATTACAATGATATTCTATTCATACTGTGCTTGATATAATACAGTCACGGAAATGTAATATTTTTGTTGAAATGACGTACGTATTACAGTGGAAAGTGGGATAAAATCGTGAAGAAAACAATGACTCGCTTTCTTTCGTTCAAAAGATGTTACCGTAATCGCTTTTCGAATGGTTTAGTTAAAAACTGTTGTATTACAATAATATTCCCTCCTAATTGACTTGAATAAATACTTGAATGGAAATATACAATATTTTTGTTGAAACTACCCGCGTTTCAGTGTAAAGTGTCGTAATGATAAATGGTAAACAATTTGCCTTCGGCACTCGTGTTTCAGGCACGGCGAGCCTCAGTTTATAGGACGTAGAGCGTTTTTAGTGAAGGTTTTGTTGTTCCATTACCCTCAAAAACGTGGGTCGAACTATAAACAAGGAATATCGTAAATTAATGATTTCTTGGTCAAAAAATCAAGGTCGACCTATAAACGAGGGGGGGTTATAGACGAGTATATACGGTAGTACAAAAAAAAAAATACTGTACTTTATCTTACCTTAGTGTTGTTCAGCATGCGTTTGTTGCATTCGCTGTAGAATTTTCGTATGTTTTAGCATTTTCAATTTTATAGGGAAAACCGTTCATTATGTAAATATTCGTTATATAAACCGTTCGTTATGACATAACCCACTGTATTAGATAGGGTGGAATTAAAGGCATTTCGTCTTATTAACTCTCCTACCCTCGATGCCCACTGTTTCTCTGTGGATGTCGGTCATACTGGAATAACCCGTTATAGTACATCCTTCTTCCCTCACACAGCCAAACTGTGGAATGCTCTGCCTTTTTCTGTGTTTCCATACTCATACAATCTGTCTCGCTTTAAAAAGCTAGTTTTCCGGCATCTTCGTGGTGTAGATTAATACAGTGGTCCCTCAGTTAATGAACACAATTCGTTCCAGAAGGTAGTTCGTTAACCGAAAATTTCGTTAACCGAAACCATTGTTTCAATGGGATTTTGGGCAATTGGTTCCAGCTTATTGAAAATTACATACAAACTAAAAATAAATGCAGTAAAGTACACTTACTTTGAGGTGTGTATGTAGAAGGCTCCTGGTTGATGATGATGATGATGGGAATTAGAATGGGGGTGGAGGAGAAGGGAGAAGAGAAGGCATTGGGGTGGAAGAGAAGTCACCCCATGCTGCCATTTCACCCATAAAATTTTAGTTCACTTGGTGTAATTCAAGATTATTTTCTTAAATCAACACTGCACTGCATTATATATTGTCAATATGTAAAATAAACTTCAGAATGACCAATAATTCTACTGTAGAAACATAAAAATAGTTTATGTTCAAGAGAGTCTCAAGCAAGAAGCTTCCTCCACTGAGCTGGGACACACACTGACGCCATTTTGGGTGAGATCAAGTGACTGTTTGGCACTCTAAGAACTAGTTCCCTGTACTTCAATTATGTTAAGTAATTGTTAAAATGACTAAAAACTTTAATATAAGACTTGGAAAATTATTGAATAGTACAACCTTCTTGATATTTACTCAAATGGTAACGAATTTAAGCCCTAAAACCGATTACTGTATTGGCGGACTAATACTACAGCTGGTGAGTAGGCGAAAGCAGGCGAAAACATGTTGGGAAAAATTCGTAAGGAATTCGTTAACCGAAGTGAAGAATCTTCTGGAAGGTACTTCGTTAACTGAGGGATCACTGTATAAACTTTTACACTTCTATTTTTAATCTATCTATTCTTTTTTTTCGCCCCCTAGGCCCCGATGTGCGTAGTTGACCTGTGTCAGGGTGGGCCAATCCCCGTAAAAAAAAAAAAAAAAAAAATTAACACGATAATACATAGAACCTAATATAACCTGACCTAACATACCCAACCTATGGGTATGTTAGGTCAGGTTCTATTAAGTTCTTTGTATTGTCATTTCCATTTCTGTGTTCATTAGCATGCTATTATTGTGTAGAAAATTTTTAAACCAAATTGCATATTTCTTCGGGTGATAACAGTTTCGTAAAACTTTACCAAAAATAATAAGAAAAGTTAAAAACATGTACAGCATTTGGGTGATTCTTACCACTGGAGGAAGAGCCAGCACTACCACCAGAAGGAGTACAGTAAGTCCTCGCTTAACGTCGGGTTTACGTTCATGAAAACGCTACGTTAAGCGAAACAACGTTAAGCGGATCAATTTTCCTGAGCCTCCCTTTGCTTCATGAAAAAAGTTACACATACAGAAAATTATTGCCATTTCTATAGAGAATAGTATATAGAATTACAGTACTAAGTTTGTATTGGTACTCACCGATGGGCGGAGGTGGTTGAGCGAGTGTGTGGTGGGTAGTGGTGTGAAGGAGGAGGATGGCGAGAGAGGAGGAGGGTGGTGAGTCACTGAAACTCTGTGGCTGCCTCCTCTTCCTCCTTCTCTGACTGGGTTTCCTCCGCCGCTGATTGCTCCTCCTCCATTGTTGTTTGCCCCTCCTCGGCTGCTGTGTGCTCCTCCTTGGCTGCCGGCTGTTGTGTAGAAGCTCCTGCCGTCCTGCGACGAAAAAATGAATCCAGTGTTGACTGCTTGGTGCTACTCTTCTTCTCCTTGTAGATCTCAGTGTAACAACCGAGACTGTCCTCAATTCTGCGTTGAACCTTTGAGCTACGTTCTCTGTTTGGGTCGTCATCTAAAAGCATTTGCATTACTTGCTGGAACATGTTAAACGCCTCTGCCATCCTCTTGGAAGTTAGTGTTCATTGAGGTTCTTCTTCGCCGTCGTCGTCTTTAACAGGACTGTGTTCTGTTAGTTGTTGCAGATCTTTGTTGGTGAGCTCTTCTGTATGGGATGCCAGGACGACCTCAATATCCTCTGATTCCAGCTCATCAAAGCCTGCCTGTCTGGCCAAGCTGAGGATATCCCTATTCATTGCTGGGACTAAGTCCATTTATGCCACACACCATTCAGGCAACTTTCTGAAACCTTTTCCCATACCTTGCCAATGTTGTCAATTGCATGAAGAATGTTGAAGCCACGCCAATGTTCTCGGATCGTTGCTTTATTTTGTCAATCTGTAGCCTTGAGCACCTGGGCCATTGTACGGCATAAATAATACGCCTTGATCCATAGGCTGCATCAGTGCTGTCGTGTTGGGAGGCAGGAATACAACTTTACACTGCCATGCAGGTCGTTGAGATTGGGAGGATGAGCTGGAGCATTGTCAAGGATCAGAAGAATTTTGAAGTG
Organism: Homarus gammarus; assembly: GCA_958450375.1. Lineage (NCBI taxonomy): Eukaryota > Metazoa > Arthropoda > Malacostraca > Decapoda > Nephropidae > Homarus > Homarus gammarus. Next base: position 1,199,991 of record CAUDMG010003421.1, on the reverse strand, counting down.
AAGGTTCTCCTTGGCACAGTATTCCTTCAGTGTAGGGACAGTGTACACGTTCAACCACTGACTAAATATGGCGCTGGTTATCCATGCCTTTTTGTTTGCCTTGTAAATGACAGGAAGGTGATCCTTAGAGTAACCTTTCAGGGCACGTGGGTTAGCAGCGCGAGAAATCAGCATAGGCTTCAGCTTGAAGTCACCGGCAGCATTCGCTCCAAGCAGCAGCATCAAGCGGTCTTTTGTTGCTTTAAAATCTGGCGCTCTTTTCTTCTCCTTGGAGATATAGGTCTTCTCAGGCATCCTCTTCCAAAAGAGGCCAGTATTATCCACATTGAAGACTTGCTTCGGTGAGTCGCCTCCCTGCTGGATAATCCGTTTGAATTCTGGCGGAAATGTTTCGGCAGCAACTGTATCTGAACTCGCAGCTTCACCAGTCACCTTAATATTGTGGAAGTTATAACGATGCTTAAATCGTTGAAACCATCCTCAACTGGCCGAAAAGGTCCTTTCTTTGATCCTTCACCTTCTTCTGCCTTTAAGTCGTCAAACAGGGATCTGGCCTTATGTTGGATAACCATAAGGCTCACAGGGGCAGTGCGTTGGTTCTGGTCCTCCACCCACATATACAGTTGTACCCCACTTAACGTGGTCAATAGAACCCAGAGGGTCCCGTGTTAAGTGAAATCCGCATTAAGTGAACAACAGAACATATGGGATTAATTCCAATAGAAACCGGCCCGACCCCCAAACTCCACTTTTTGAAGACACATAACTATGTTGTAGTAAAAATAACATCTTAATTTTATGATGGTACATGCACACAATTAATACTTAAGAGAAATAGAGAAATACAGTCGCCAAGTTAATATCCATTCAAATAATGGACTCAACTCCCTGCCCCTCTCACACTACACTGCCGGCTCTTCCCTCTCTGAGAAATTTTTGGGGGAAAACCACTAAATTTTAATAAATAATACCTCAAACTAAAGTTAGGATAATACAATTGACATTGCTGGATTCCTTGTAAGACCAGGAATATTTTGAATATAAATGTCATATATTTTGCACAAAAGATAACATAGTTACCCAGAGAAATAATTTTATCTAAAATTTGTATGTCTAATGCAAAATATATGATGTTTATATTCAAAATGATCACCAAATTATAAGAATTCCAGCAATGTAAATTATATTCTGACCGGGTAATTTGTATGAATTTTATGAGCTAAAACAAATATCTCCAGTTAATAAAAAAAAAAATATTCTTCAGGACACTATCTGTCAATCAAAGTACCCCACCTTGCCTCCCCCCTCTTCCAACCGCGCGGTCAGTCCCAACCCTCCCCCCCCACCAATTGTCCCTTCAAGAGAAGAGTGGGTGAAAAAAATTAATTTTAACATTTTGTTTTAAATAATACCTCAGATTAAAGTTAGGATAATATAATTGACATTGCTGGATTCCTTGTAAGACCAGGAATATTTTCAATATAAATGTCATATATTTTGCACAAAAGATAACATATTTACTCAGAAAACATTTTATCTAAAATTTGTATGTCTAATGCAAAATATATGATGTTTATATTCAAAATGATCATCAAATTATAAGAATTCCAGCAATGTAAATTATATTCTGGCCGGGTAATTTGTATGAATTTTATGAGCTAAAACAAATATCTTCAGTTAATAAAAAAAAAAAATATTCTTCACAGGGTAACAGATGGTCGGTCGGTCCCTCCCTCCCCCCCACCAACCGTCCCAAAGAGATGTGTGGGAAAACCAGAATACTTAACTTTTTTGTAATAAATGATACCTCAAACTAAAGTTAGGATAATATAATTGGCATTGCTGGATTCCTTGTAAGACCAGGAATATTTTGAATATGAATGTCATATATTTTGCACAAAAGATAACATTGTTACTCAGAGAAAATTTTTTTTCTAAAATTTGTATGTCTAATGCAAAATCTATGATGTTTATATTCAAAATGATCACCAAATTATAAGAATTCCAGCAATGTAAATTATATTCTGACCGGGTAATTTGTATGAATTTTATGAGCTAAAACAGGCAGTCAGGCAGGGTGGTGGGTGGGGGCAAATCTAAAAATAGTGTCTCGAGCCGGACACTCACCGCGTATATGTTGAAAAAATCCGTTTTAAGTGAAAGTTCAGCTCTGGCGAGGCACCGCGTATATGGTAAAACGCGTTAAGTGAAACCGCGTTAGGCGGGGTAATACTGTACAGTATATGTAAATTGTTTGACATCACATGTTCAATTGATTTATGTGTTTTGTTTGTGAAGAATTGCAGAAATAATTTATGTAATATATATATGTATACAGTATACCTGTACAGTATATGTAAATTGTAAAATTTTAAATAAAAGAGAAAACAAATTACATAGCGTTTTACACCTGCGCTCTGTTTACATCACACACATAGTGTTTACAGTTCATGTTCGACATCACATGTTCAATTGATTTATGTGTTTTGTTTGTGAAGAATTGCATAAATAATTTATGTAATATATATGTATACAGTATACCTGTACAGTATATGTAAATTGTAAAATTTTAAATAAGAGAGAAAAGCAAAATACGTTTAGCGTTTTACACCCGCGCTCTGTTTACATCACACACACATAAATATTACATAAATTATTTCTGCAATTCTTCACGAACAAAACACATAAATCAATTGAAAATGTGATGTCGAACGTGAACTGTAAACACTGCATAACTCCGCGCCAAGCTACAACAACCGTTCGAGTGGAATCGCGTTAAGCCAACGTGTTCTCGTTTTACAAATATTGTTCTTCTATTCATCAATCGCGTTAAGGCCAATTCGCGTTGACAAAACACGCGTTATAGCAGAACTCACTGTATCCGACACTATTTCGTAGGCTTGGTTTTGCAGCATGGGGCCAGTGAGAGGAAGTTTTCGGCGCTGCCTGTCTTCTACCCATAACTTAAGTGCTTCTTCCGTCACCATACATAGCAATCTTCAGGTGGAGTTTACCCTTGGCAACATCTGGTGAAGCATAGGCTGCTCTAATTTTCTTCTCGTTGAGTTTTATAGTGCGGACAGAGCTATCCGACAGTCCAAATTGACGTCCCACACTTGAAGCACCATTTCCACGCTGTAGTACTTCCAGCACCTTGATTTTCTGCTCCAGTGTAATTGCTTGCCTTGGTTTCTTGGCCTGTGGGGTAGTTAATGATGTAGTCGCTGGCCTCTTGGACATAATGGCGATGGTTGATACACGTGGTAGAAGAGATAGTGTCACACAGTATGTCCGTTCACTAGAGCGTCAGCGCGAGAACTGAGGATGTGGGAGGGTGGCGGGCAGCCGTGTAGCGTGTCCAGAGACGCTTCTGGTGGGAAACATTAGGCGCAAAATTTAAAATATGATGCACCTTGATTGACTTGTGCAAAATGGGAAAGATTCCCTTCAAATTACAACATTGTCCTTAATTGTAGGTTTCGCTTTAAATCAATAATCTTAAATAGATTCGCGTTAAATCGACTTTCTACTGTATAACCTTTTTCTTCTCTATTTTTAATTTTTCTGTTCTTATTTTTTTGCCCTCAAGGCCCCGTTGTGGGTCGTTTGACCAGTGCCTGGGTGGGTTAATTCCCGTAACAGAAAAAAAAATAAATAAAAAATAAATAAAAAATAAATAATAAATAACAAAGAACTGACCAACTGCCCAAAAAAAGCTAGTAAAGCTGACAAGTGGTGAAATGATGTCTTAAAATACAGTACTGTTTACATTGAAAGTGAACTACTTACTCTACAAAGACTAGCTGTGGTAAGCTACATAATTAACCAAACTTGGTCTATATACAAGTCAAATACTTCTACAGTATATCTGATTTTGGCTACAGTTGTATTTTAGCTGTTCTATTTGGCTGTGTTGCTAAATGTTGATAATAATGTACAGTATATAGAAGGTGGTTTTTTACTTGGTGCATAAGTAATTCATGATGGGATTAAAATTTGTAACAATCAAATTTCAGACTAAACATTTATGAAAAAGAATAGATATGTCAGAGCTTCTGTGTGGTAATACTTATATGGACTAGAGTATTACAACATGTCTTCTGTATCTACCTATCACAGTACAGCTAGACCCCGACTTAAGACTGCTTCGACTTAAGACCGTCGGGGCTTACGACCGCCGCAGTTGTGACTATTTTTTTTTTTTTTTTCTTCAAATGACACACGCATTTTCTATACCGAAACGTTTCCAGTTAATGTAGTCTCCATGTATAATTAGAAAATTATGGGTGCCCCATGTGCATTCAGCTGACTACATTAAAGGTAAGTGCTCAGTCACACTGTATCCATCCCTCATTATTTCTTACGTTTACTGTACAGTTAACCCTCACTTTACGTGGTCCCACATTCCGCGTTTCCACGTTTACGCGGTGCCTTGCCAGAACCTAACGTGCTCACATTACGCGGTACGTGAACCCCATTACGCGGAGAGTGTCCGGCGCGACGCTATTTTTAGATTCGCCCCACCCGCCCGCCTGCCTGCCTGTGCTCCTCACCTCTCCCTCCTCCTCCCTCCGCTTGGGCAAGCCACGCGGTAAGGTTGCGCAGTGTGTGTCTTTGTTGCATTATCACTGACGTCATATGACGTATCGGACTGTGATTGGCCATGCATCCCTACCCCCCTCTGCTGCAAACTGTAATTGGCTTAAAGTATTATGACGTGTCCACCCGGGGGAGGGAGGGAGGGAGGGGAGGAAAGAAAGACCATCCTTGACCTAGCCGTGCCAGTTTCATCCCTCCACGCCAGACCGTGTAAACGTGCATCCATTGTTCTCTAAAATGGCTTCCGCCGGACCACCACCCCCAGAGAGAAACCTTTCCTTACCTGGACCCAGCGGCACTAAGCCAAAGAAGACACGACGTTCCTTAAGCTACGAGGTGAAGTATACCATCATCCAAGAGTTGGAGAAAGGAACAAGGCAGGTTGATTAGGCGCGCCAGCATGGTGTGAATGAATCTACGATTCGAACAATAAAGAAGGATGCAGCCAAGATAAAGGAGCACAAGAAGATCACAAAGTCTACAGGTGCTTCTATGATCAAGTATTTTCACAACCAGGTGCTTCTCAAGACAGAAAAATTACTTGTGAGGTACTTGGTGCGTCAGGTGCGACGGAACATGGCGGTCGACACGCGCTCTGTTAAGGACTACGCATGTGAACTGTACATGGCAGTGGCACGAAAGATGGGAACTACAGAGCCCAAACCCTTTAATGCTTCCTCTGGGTGGTTACAGAGGTTTAAGATCCGGAACAAGATCATCAATATAAACATTGGTGGTGAAGAAGCGAGTGCTGACCGTGCCTGGGCTAGGGAATTTCCTCCGTTTTTACGTGAGATTATGGAGGAAGGACAGTACAGTGACGACCAGGTGTTTAACATGGACAAATCTGGTCTTTTCTGGAAAAAGCTACCTTCCAAGTCCTTCGTTGTGAAGAATGCCAGCAAGATTCGGGGCCGGAAGATGCAGAAGGAACGCATCACCGTCCTGTTTACCACCAATGCCTCCGGTACCTGTAAGCTCAAGTTGTCGGTGATCCACACAGCACGCAAGCCGCACGCCTACAAAACCATGGACATGACCAAGCTAAATGTCCACTGGCTGACCGCACGTAAGGCGTGGATGTTCTCTACACTGTCCCTCTCCTGGTTTGATGACTGTTTTGTTCCCGATGTAAAGAAATTCCGTGAGCGACAGAATGTGCCATTCAAGATTTTGTTACTGCTGGACAACGCACCAGGACACTCCCCCCTACTGTTAGATCGTCACCCCAACGTAAAAGTGGTCTTCCTTCCTCCCAGCACTACGTCTATATTACAGCCCATGGACCAAGAGCTAATCTGTAATGTAAAAGCTGCATTCTCTACGAAAAAATTCAAACTCCTGAACGACTACACCAACACCAGGGAAGAGTTGCGTAACCTGAGTGACACCACCACCGATAGCAAGAGCGAAGAAGATGAGGATCAACAGTTGGCACAGCAAAAAATACTGTTCAAACAATTCTGGAGAATATTTAACATCAAGAAAGCTGTGGACTTCTTGGTGGAGTCATGGGATCAGCTGTCTATTGCTACAATTCGTCACGCATGGAGACATGTGTTGCATGGAATACCAGGTGAGAGGAGTCAATCTGTGACTGGTGAGGTTCAGAATGTTGCAGTAGCAGTGGACCTTGCCAGAGAAGCTGCGCAGACTGTTACAGTTCCAGGCTTCTCCGAGACCACCAACGACGACATCCTGGAGGTGATCAGAGATCCTGAAGTGACTGCCGACGAGATGTTGGAAGAAGATCACGTCAGTGAAGAGGAGGAAGAAGGTGCGTCATTCTCCGAAGAACACAGTTTAAGTCAGTGATATTATGGGTGCCATGGAGTGTGCAGAGAAAATGAAGTCCTTCCTTTACCGCGACAATGACGATGACCGCTATGAAGTCTTCCATACCCGGCTGGTGCAGGCTATGGAGCCGTACATCACGGTGTATCAAGACAACATAAACACCAGCCGTCAAAAAAGCATAACCAAGTTCTTCGCCCGCAACCCACCACAGCCAGCCCAAGCCAGTGACAGTGAAGATGACTTTGAGGGATTTGTCAGGGAAGCCCTGACAACTGTAAGTGACAGTGATGGTGATTCACCTAGTAATGGTGATTCACCTGAGGGCCAGTAATCTGCCCTCTGCCTCGGAACCAGCCTCCATCCCCGTGGGCCGACCCATCTCTTCTAACGTAAGTGTTCCACATAACTTTTAGTTTTCCTAACCTAACCTTTATTTTTCCTATGTTAACCTTTATTTTTCCTAACCTAACCTCTTCTATATTACTTGTTTTTTCATACCATCATAAAGTTAAGATAAAATTTTTACTACAACATAGTTGTGTGTCGTCAAAAAGTGGAGTTTGGGGGTCGGCCCGGACTCTATTTCAATTAATCCCATATGTTATGTTATTCAATTTACGCGTTCCTCACTTTCCGCGGGACCCTGCGGGTTACATTAACCGCATAAAGTGAGGGTTAACTGTACTGTATTTCATTGTAGATTTTTTATTAATTTTTTTTTTTTTTTTTTTTTTTTTTTTTATTATCTATGTCGGACTTATGACCATTCGGACTTACGACCTGGATTTGGATCCCTAACCCCGCCTTAAGTCGGGGTCTAGCTGTACAGTGCTCTTATTTATCCTCACAGGACCAAACCTCTCCTTCATTGGTGGGGTCGAGACCCCATGTTTGTATTTATGTACTGCATATTGATCATATTATTCAAACTGTGTGTCCTGATGTATCAGCAGTTGTTATATGTGAATTGTATTCAACAAGTTTTGACCGAATTATACTCATTGCGTCAACGACGAGGGTCTTATTGTCCTGCACAACCACAATTGCTCCTATGAGCGATTATAATTACTCTTTGATTCTAATTGATGAGTAGCTGAATTTTTTGCACCACGTTACATCTGGAAGGGGGGGGGGCAGTGGTACTTAGTTCTTTAAGCAGAATTTTATATACACTCAGTCTCACACAGTATAGATACAGGCTTTATATCTAAGATGGAATTATGTAAAGCATTTTAAAATTAGAGTCTCTTCAAAATTCATTTTAGGTACAGATACATGCAACGAGCAACTGACGTCTAATTGGAAGACCAAGCCCCTGAAGGAAAGGTGGGAGAGAAGAGGGGATTCGATGGGGAAGGGGGGGGGGGGAGATAAGAGGGTATGCCAGGTGAGGTGGGTGGTCAAGGTGCTAATGGACACAAGAAGATTAAAGAAAGGCTGCATCTAGTGAGGGAGGGACGGTGGCAGTGTCCTTCCTGTGTTGGTGCTTGTCTACCTCAGTTTGCAGTGTGCTAACTCAAAAGTATTGACACTTTCTCGTGTGGTGCTTCTCCAAGCGTTACGGTGTGGAGTAATCATCTCCCAGGTGTTGGGGTCGATTTGGCACTTTTTCAGTTTGTCTTAAGACTATCCTTATACCTTTTCAGTTGCCCAACGGCATTACATTTACTATTCATTAGGTGACTGTAAAGTAGCTGCTTTGACAGTCTACTGTCGTCCATGCGGGTAACATGGCCAGTCCAGTGTAGTTGTTGTTGGATAATGGTAGCCTCGATGCTCCTACAGTTGGTGTAAGCAAGAATACTGGCATTTGTTCTCTTTGTCTTCCCAGCAAACTCGGAAGATGGAACTTCGACTACGTTGGTGAAAGTTTTCAAGTGCCTTGAGGTGTCTCCTGTATGTGACCCATGTCTCACTGCCATATAGTAGGGTGGATAGGACTGCTACTTGATATACATGTAGCTTTGTAGATAATTTCAGTTCCCGACAGCTGAAGACACAGTTACGGAGTCTGTCAAAGGTTTGAGATGCACTTCTGATCCGATGATGATCTCTTCATCGATGTCTGAGGTGGTGGACAGGTGGGAGCCGAGATACCGAAAGTGGGTAACATTAGAGAGGGTAGTACCGTTGAGCTGGATAGATGGTAGAGGTGTGTCTGAACCAGGGGCAGGCTGAAAGAGAATCTGAATCTTACACACACACTCACCTCAAAGCCAAAGTGTGCATACACATCTGTGCAGGTGTTCAGGATCTCCTGTAGGTTGTGTTCAGTGTGAGCAACAAGGGTGAGGTCGTCTGCATACTGAAGTTCAGTAATGGAAACTGCCGACACCTTAGTTCTTGCCTGGAGTCGTCTTATGTTGAAAAGACCCTTCAGCCGGTATTCTATGTCCACCCCGTTGGCTAAATTGGCACTGACAGGAGTAAGGAAGGCAGCCAAGAAAATGGAAAAGAGAGTTGGTGCCAGTAAACACCCATGTTTAACCCCTGTCTGGATGGAGAAGAACTCACACTAGGTGCCGTTGTGCAGGACACTGCCATTCTTGCCATCGTGGAGTTGCCTCACAATGGGGATGAATTTTGGTGGACAGCCAAAACGGCTGAGGGTCCATCAGAGGGCTTCTCTGTTGACCTAGTCGAAGGCCTTGGTTAGGTCAATGAAAGCCATGTACAGGTCACAACGCTGTTCTCTGCACTTTTCCTGTATCTGGCGGGCAGCAAAGATTATGTCAGTGGTGCCATGTAATGGTCTAAAGTCACATTGAGATTCTGGGAGGAAGTTTTCCACCTCAGGTAGTAGTCTGTTTAGGAAGACTCGGACGATAATCTTGCCAGCTACAGACAGCAGCGAGATCCCACGGAAGTTGCCACAGTCTGACCGGTCTCCCATGTTCTAATAAATATTGACAATGAAGGTGTCTTTAAGAGCTTGGGGGATTTCCTTCTTTTCCTATATATTCTCCAGGAGAGAGTGGTGATGGCTGGTAAGCAGAGGTCCTCCTGCCTTATACACCCCGGCTGTGATTCCATCAGGCCCTGAGGCTTTGTTATTTTTCATCCGTTTGATGGCAGTAACTACCTCATCCAGGGATGGAGGATAGCTGAGGGACCTGCTGGGTAGTCAGAACATCCACATCAGTGTTTCGGTTGAGCAGTGAATGGTAGTGCTCTTTCCATCCCTGAAGGAGGCCTTCATCGTCTTTAATTATGAGGTTACCATCAGATGAGCGGAGGGGGCTGTGCCACGAAGATGTTTTAATGGAATTGAAAAATTTGCACATCTTGTGCTGATCTGCAAGCTTTTGTGCTTCACATGCTTTATTTTTAAGCCAGTCATTCTTTACATTGCGAAGTTCCTGCTGGGCTGCCGCTTTCTTCTTGCGGAAGGTATCCTCTTTTGTCTGAGACTGGGGCTATGTGACCGCGTGGTGTCTCCCCACACCATACCCGTCACCCACACCATACCCTTCATGGCTTCACCTATACCATACCCTCCACCCACACAACTCTTTTACTGTGGTTAATAATTAATTAATTAATTAAAAAAATTTTTATTAGTTTGCCACAGACATTGAAACTCTTTGTTTGGGGACATGTAACGGGTAACGATTTATTTTTTATTTTTTCAAATGTATTGGAGTAAAAGTATTAGAAACCCATACTTAAGTAATAGTACTGAAAAATTTAAGTACTTTTTAAATTAAAAAGTAAATACCCAAAAATGTTGCTCTGCTTGTACAGTAGGGTCGGGATATATCGCGAGATAGGGTCCAAGGATGTTCACTATATACAAAATCGCGATATATAATTACTGTACAAGTAATCAATGGGGAAAATAGGGTTCGGTTCTGGAGGCCAATAAAAGTGACTAAACTTGACTAACAAGTTTATTTTCTTACTAACTAAAGCACCAATGAACACTAGACTCGGGAACAACAGACTGTTTCAATATCAATATCAAGGAACATTGGCCTCAGGAACACCAAACTCGGCAGCTGACGCACCATCCCAGGATCACCAGACGCCACACTGCCACCCTCACTTGACAATCCCACACCTACGTAAACGAACAAACAAAAAATATTAGTTACAGTATTAAATCTTTTCCATTAAGTTTTCCATTATCCTCACTTCCCTTTTCATGTCACTAGCAACCCATTTACACTCACCTTAGAAGTCGGAATCAGCAGCAGAGTCGGCTGCTGACTCGTCACTTATTCAGAAAGACTGCGGAATAGCGTGAACGCGTGAGTGAGCAGCCACGGTGGCACCTCTGGTGAGCAAATAATGCATTTGTTTGCCATGGCGGTACATTTGAAATATTTCCTGCCCGATTTCCCTTGCAAAATAAAAAAAATTATCGCTAAAGGAAAATTTTGATAATTTTGGTAGCCGCGATAAAAAAAAATTGTTATATAAAGTCACGATATATCCCGACCCTACTGTACTCGTACAGTATACCAGTACTGTAATTGTAAGGTAATATAAGCTGGGGTGCCTAGTCTTCACATGATCCCAAATTTTTGGCATAGCTTGAGTTAATCAGTACAAACATCCAGCAATATGAATAAATACATTACTGTGCATCAAATAATGCAAGCAATAAAATGTATCCATTAGGGTTACATTTTAGAAACTCTTATCACTACATATTTTCTGCATTAATTTACTGATTTCCTTAATTAAAATCCAGGTAATAACATTGTCTGACTTGGAGTGTGACTACCTGAATGCTCAACAATGCTGCTACAGGCTGAACGTTGTGAGTCTTGCCTATCTTTTTTATATAAAGTATTTAGTGCCTTTAACATTTTTTTTGTGTGCAGTTCAGTAAAACCTCATCAATTAGGGGAAAAGATCTTAAATTAGGTGAATTTTTAATTAGTTATACACTGAAGATATGGTATTAGCCTGACAAGATACATTTTTTTAACAGAAATTTGAAATTGATTTGGAAATTTTAATGTACAGTACAGTACAGCACTGTATAGTTAGAATTACCTGCAATATTACAGATAAGTGACACCTTGCATTGAAACCTGATTTTTTATTGGATAGTTCAAATACTGTATAGTACAGTACTGTTAGAATTAGCTGTAGTTATTCTGGCTTATTTCAAAATGGAGAGATTTGAATAAATAAGGTTTGGAGGTTCAGGCATTGACTGTTATACGATGGATCTATGTATGATTGATCAGTTTTACGATGTTAAAACTTTAAAACCGTTTACCATCATGCGATGGCTAAGATCACTTTTCTTGCATTGTCACTGCTATGAAAAAGAGATGTGCAATAACTAGATGATGCAATCTCAAAATAGCGTAACACATGCAATCCACACAGGATGTGTGGGAGGTTCTGCTCATCCTCAGTGACTGCCAGGCTGAATAGTTGAACTGTCACATCACCCAGAGGATGGTATGCATATGGAAGAAGCTATCCTGTGCACATAAGAATATATATGGGCACCCGTATACTGTACCAGTAAATGTGAGGAATAAGTAAAATTAAAGAACAAAACTCTGCATTGCCATTTGTCATTCATGTCACTATGCACGGGACACGAGTTAGCGAGCCGAGATCCCCCATTCTGTATGAATGATTGTTTGTGCATGTAACAATTAAAAAATGAGGAAAATAAACTTATTTCTATTTGAAATTACAAGTTATAATAACTACTGGGTGATAACCTGGCTCTTCAGGGTCTCAGAAATGATCAATCACCTAATAACTTTTTGAATTCCCTAACCCCATCGTATAATAGTCAACACCTGTATGTACTGTACTGGTAGTACACTGTATACTATAATTACAAGTTACAATTAAAACTTTTTCCAGCCACAGTTAATCAATACATTTTTCCCCTTGATAATTTTATTCAGCATGGCAAAAATCATTCTAAATTCTTATTAATGAAACAGCCAGCTTTTCATTAGTAATATTAGATACAGGCTATCCATAAATTACCGAACTCATTTTAAAACTAATTAACCTCAATAATTTATAGACACCCATTTTTTGGGCAAGACCCGCAAAATGGTGACAGTTATGTAGGAGTATTTTCAAACAGTAATTACATACCGGTACAGTATATATAATGTAACATCTGACTTACTCTTGAGAGAATTCTGTTATCAAAGAATATTATTTTCTTGTTTACAGTGGGTCATCCCCAAGATTGGAGCACATGTTGTATTGTCCCTTGTGTTCCTCCTGACGGGCCACTACTACCTCCTCTTGGCCTCCATTCCCCTTGCTGTGTTCCTCATCCGCGAGTATGTTCACCTGCTGTATATGTTACTCTAATAATGTACAATACTGTGTTTAGAGGAGTTTCTATTTAAGTAAACTTAGTGTCAAGCTTGGAAAGATACTTAGGATATATTTTGACAAATCAGGCATGATGTTGTTCATAGTACACACCAGTAGTTTTAATGAAGTAGTACACATCTGTGTTTCCTTTCCATAATTAGGGCTTCCATTTTGGATAATTTTGTTATAAAATTATTTCAAAACATACCGGATGATTACAAATGATCTTCACGATTTTAATCATTTATTATGAGGAAACTGAGAATGCAACTTTTTCCTCTGTGGTTATATCAGAAATGAAGTATCTTGTCATCCACAAGTGTATCTCCTGGAGGGTACCTGGAGATGTTAGTTGCCAGCCAAGTGAGAGCTCAAGGTCCTCACTTTTCCACAATCATGCATGTGCTCCATCATTCACATTTGTTATGTTGGTAACAGAATGGACAATGCAGCTGACCTACATACTATATAAAGAGACGACCTCCTCCTCATTTGTTCTACTTACAGTATTTCAGCAGCCCAGTGGTTTTTCGTCATATTTTGTGTGCTTCTCTTATGGAAATTATTTTGTATATTTCCACCAAGAATTCATGATTAATGAATATTTCACTGGCAGCGTGCCAACCGGAGTTCTGTAGTGTCTTCATGTGTACAGATAGTGGACCTCTGTGATAATTCATTGTTGAATGGGTTTGATGTTAGGGATGGGCTATGGATTTCTCTGTACAGTGTACCATATATAATTTATGTAATCCATGATTCACTTGTATAAATGAATAAATAATGGTGTTTGATTATTACTATTACCGGTACTGTATTAATAATTAAATACAGTGGTCCCTCGGTTAACGAGCACAATTCGTTCCAGAAGGTTGCTCGTTAACCGAAATCATTGTTTCAATGGGTTTTTGGGTAATTTGTTCCAGCTCACCAAAAATTGCCTAAAATCAACAAAAAAGATAGTAAAGTTCACTTACTTTGAGGTGTGTATGTAGAAGGCTCCTGGATGATGATGACGTGAATTAGAATGGGGGTGGAGGAGAAGGGAGAAGAGAAGGCGTTGAGGTGGAAGAGAAGTCACCCCATGGTGCCATTTCATCCATAAAATTTTAGTTTTCTTGGTGTAATTCAAGATTATTTTCTTTAAATCAACACTGCATTTATTTTACATATTGACAATAGTCAATATGTAAAATAAATTTCAAATTGACCAATAATTTGCTTGGAAACACAGAAAAATGCATTTAGTTGAAGAGAGTCTCAAGCAAGATGTTACCTTCACTGAAAAGACACAGAGACTGACGCCTGTATGGTGTGTTGACAGGCTGTTTGGCGCGCAAGAAACTAGCTTCCTGTACTTCAATTAGGTTCAATAATTGTTAAAATGACTAAAAAATTTAATATAAAACTTTTAGAATAATTGAATAGTACAAACTTCTTGATATTTACTAAAATAGTAAGGAATTTAGGCCCTAGAACCGATTACTGTATTGGCGGACTAATACTACAGCTGGTGGACAGCCAAATGCAAACGAAAACATGTGGAGGGGCGCTCGTTAAAAACTCGTTAATCGAGGGATTGCTCGTTAACCGAAGTTAAGAATCTTATGGAAGGTAATTCGTTTACCGAAATCTCGTTAACCGAGGCACTCGTTAATAGAGGGCTCACTGTACTGTAATATGATGAGCATAAGTGGACATCGGATTTGTTCAAGTTAAGACGAATTAAATATTTCTTATAAATCACTATAACCCTGGTGAATTAATTTATAATAAATAAACTAAGATTACCGGGGTATATTATAATTGTATTGTAAATACTAATTTTATTAAATATTGTTGAGCCTGTCAATGTAGAAAATAATCTTAAGTTTGAGATGACATATGTGTCATGTGATGATTGGTTCCTGCTGGTTTGGTGGGTTTGGTCAGTCAGAACTTTTGACACCACCTTGGAACACTGATAGGTTAAGATAAAACCACAACTTAGTACTGTGCACTTTATATTTACACAACTTTTGTTCTGCATGGTTGCAATCCTCAACACTGGCAGAGCCTCGGCAAGAATAAAATAATGGGTTCATAACACCTTTCTGCTAATGATTTTAGCTGTATGACAGTTACATGTAGGAGAAAGGTTGAATTCGGACAGGAGGTAAGCCTCCATTAATTAAAAACAATTTCATTCAATGTCACAACATTTGACACTGTTAACCACTCAGTCTTAGGCAGTAATATTAATGTCGAGTGGATTCAGTGCTTGCATCCTTTTCCAGGGGTCTGTGGTTTGATTCCTGGGCACTACCAGTTCACCCAGCTGTAAATGGTTAACTAAGTTTACAACTTGGGAAAGTGAATGCAGTTGAGGGCAGTACCGGCCATGCTGCCTCCTTGTGTACTGTAGGCTTAGTGTGCGCTGATGTTCATTTAGTAGATTATTATGGTTTAATGGTGTTGACTGTTATCGTAACTGCTAATCCAGTACTTGTTGATTAGCAGAACAATAGAAATAATGTAAGAAATTTAGATTGGGAGTTATATATATGTTGCATTTAATTTAGGTTATATTGAGTTAAAGTAATATTTGATGGTTACCTGAATTGTAAATAATTACTCCTGATTTAAATAAGAGTCTTGCGCAAGTCTACATTCCTTTGTCTGCGCCCACATCCTGCTAGTTGCTGTTGAATGTCAAATTATCTGCCATCTTCAGTTCCCTAACGATCCTGACCAGAGAAACACAACACTCACCACCTTCAGTAAAAACCTGTGATCATGGAGGGACTCACCAACTAAGCTCAACCATTAATTCCTGACCTCCATCCACAGCAGCAAACATTGAATATCAATTATATTGTTGGATATCCTAACTTTATACTTTGTACGTATAGTTTGATGTTATGATGTAATATAAACTCCGACATTGCTACTTAAGGTTATCCCCCATTTCGAGTGTTTATTTAATTCATATAACGTAATGCAAATATTTCTTCTCCTGATATCAACCAATTCAGGATAACTGTATTCTGTACTGTTTATGTAATGAATTTATCTTCTCTATATTAATATTATGTATAGAGCAATACCCCGATTTACGCGGTCAATTGAACCCGCGGAGGTCCATGTAAAACGAGAAATGCGTAAATGGAATAACAGAACATGTGGGATTAATTGAAATAGAGACTGGGCCGACTCCCAAACTCCACTTTTTCCTCCCTCTCTGAGAAATGTTTGTGTGAAAACACTAGATTTTAAGGTAAAGTAATAAATAATACCTCAGACTAAAGTTAGGATAATATAATTGACATTGCTGGATTCCTTGCAAGACCAGGAATATTTTGAATATACACGTCATATATTTTGCACAAAAGATAACATATTTGCTCTGTGTAAACAAAATTCTTGCATTAGATCTAAAATTTGTATGTCTAATGCAAAATCCATGATGTTTACATTCAAAATGTTCATCATATTGTAAGAATTCCAGCAATGTAAATTATATTCTGGCCGGATAATTTGTATGAATTTTATGAGCTAAATAAAAAAAAATTATACTTCACCCGGGTATATGAGTAGATGCTCCGCGTAAAGTGGGAATTCTGGTTCTGGCAGGGTACCGCGTAAATGTAGAAACGCGTAAACCAGAACCGCGTAAAGCGGGGTATTACTGTATCTGTATTTTGCTACAGACAGTTATGTTTGCTGAATAAAGCCTAGTGGTGCGTCTTGACTTGAGCTTTTTAGTCCAAATGAATCGAACAAGCCGAGAGTGCACGAATGAACCGAACAAGCTGTTTGAGCGCACGCTCGCTGTATTCTGCGTGTTTGCTGGTGCTCCACTTATTCCCACCATTTTCCTCAATTTAAGTATGGATTTAACAGTGGCAGCAGTATGCTTTCTTCATTATTTATTCCCTAGCTCAAAAGAGAGGAAATCGAGGAGACTGTGGTTAAAGCAATTTCGACCCATCCACTTCCTGTGTGCTTGTTAAAACAAAAATTATTATTTAAACACTTTGTATTATAATATAATATGATTTCTTATTTATTTATAGCTATTATTTTTCATCATATACATCAATTTTGATGTTTCATAATTAATTAGTAAAATTGCTTCCCTTTGCTAGTCCCGACAGTTTTCTTTCCCTTCGCCTTTTCCCTCCTGAAGCTGGCAAGCAAGCTTTACATTTTGTTCTTCTCTTCTCCCGGTACATTCAATAACTTGTGCAATGCTAACCCAACAATCATGCTTCTTGGCATTATGTTGGGTATTCCAGAGCTCAGAATACTTCTCATACTCATCAAATAAGGTTAAACATTTCTTTCTGTCCCACTCCATGATAAATATAAAACATACTGAATAGCTGGAACAGCTCGAACACCCATCCTGACTGCGCACCGATGAACAACTGAATTCTTTTGAGCATACATTATTTGCTGACAAGCTATGGAAAAAGTTTAAGCTATGGAAAAAGTTTGACACTCTGTGCTCAGTTAACGAACACAATTCGTTCCAGAAGGTCGTTCGTTAACCGAAACCATTGTTTCAATGGGATTTTGGGTAATTGCTTCCAGCTCACCGAAAATTACATACAAACTAAAAATGAAAGCAGTAAAGTATACTTACTTTGAGGTGTGCATGTTGGATGCTCCTGGTTGATGATGATGATGATGGGAATTAGAAGTGGGGGTGGAGGAGAAGGGAGAAGAGAAGGCAGTGGGGTGGAAGAGAAATCACCCCATGCTTCATGCCGCCATTTCACCCATAAAATTTTAAGTTCACTAGGTGTAATTCAAGATTATTTTTTTTAAATCAACACGGCACTGCACTATATATTGTCAATATGTAAAATAAATTTCAGAATGACCAATAATTGTACTGTAAAAACGTAAAAATAGTTTATGTTCAAGAGAGTCTCCAGCTAGATGCTTCCTCCACTGAGCAGACACACAAACTGACGCCATTCTGGGTAAGTCAAGTGGCTGTTTGGCGCGCTAAAAATTAGTTCCCTGTACTTCAATTGTTAAAATGACTAAAAATTTTAATATAAGACTTGGAAAATTATTGAATAGTACAACCTTCTTAATATTTACTCAAATGGTAACGAATTTAAGCCCTAAAACCGATTTCTGTATTGGCGGACTAATACTACAGCTGGTGAGCAGGCAAAAGCAGGCGAAAACATGTTGGTAAAAATTCTTAAGGAATTCGTTAACCGAATTGTTTTCGTTAAACGAATTGAATATTCTTATGGAAGGTAATTCGTTAACTGAAATTTCGTTAACCGAAATTTCGTTAACCGAGGCGTTCATTAACCGAGGGATCACCGTATACTTACTTGCCGAATTCTAGTCTGCGCTTTCTGCTCATTCGGTTTGTTTGGACTAAAATGCTTAAGTCAAGACGTACCATAGGAATGTGAGCCTGGTTTTTACTACACTTAGTATACAGTGTGCAGTATCCACACTGTTCCTAACAGGCAGTCATGCCAATGGGACCCACTTTCACTTCTTTTTTTCATGGTATATTATTGTATGGAGGGGCTTCTTGTATTGCCGGTGTGTTTACATTACCATAACAGTCAGGTCAGTAGTTTGCTGGTAAGCAGGATTATATTACACATTTTTTAATACAAACTTAATGGTGTATAGCTCAGTGCCATGTTATACCAGTCTGTCCAGGTGATCCAACAACTCTTAACTATTATTCTGGATTTTTATTTACCATAAATTGCGGCATATAAGTCGACATTTTAAGCTTGATAAATCTCTACAAAACCAGAGGTCGACTTATACTCCGAGTATAAAATGTGAAGCTTTACCACATAGTGGTAAACAAGTAGAACAGCCCCTAGTCAGCAAATGTTCGCGGATTTGGTTATTTGCGGCCAGTTTGAGAACCCAACCCCGCGAATTTTAAGGGCATGCTGTACTAAGATTTAGTCTTAAATTTTTCTTTTCTTTAAAGTGAAAAACAAATTAAAGAATTTCCAAGTACCTTTCTCCTTGTTCAGTTGTAACAAAATTGATGTCTTCATATAACCAATCACTTAGGGAAACTCATTAGTCTTTGATAATAACTGAATTACAGCTGCTGAGGCAGATATATCTCACATACAGTAGTGTTCGGGTGAGCAAGAATATATAAACAGGTGCTCCCCGACTTACGACGGGGTTAGGGACCCAAATCCAGGTCGTAAGTCTGAATGGTCGTAAGTCCGACATAGATACAAAAAAAAAATAAATAAATAAATAAATAAATAAAAATTAAATAAAAAATCTACAATGAAATACAGTACAGTAAAAGTAATAAATGATGAGGAATGGAAAAAGTGTGACTGAGCACTTACCTTTAATGTAGTCAGCTGAATGCACATGGGGCCCCCATAATTTTCTAATTATACATGGAGACTCCATTAACTGGAAACGTTTCGGTATAGAAAATGCGTGTGTCATTTGAAGAAATAAATAAATAAATGGTCACAACTGCAACGGTCGTAAGTCCAAGCAGTCGTAAGTCGGGGAATACCTGTGCTGTACATCCTACCAGTAATTGTTTTAACATAAGAACATAAGAAAATAAGGAGTCTGCAATAGGCCAGTTGGCCTGTGCATGGCAGCTCCTGTCTAGAGTTACTACCACTCTATCATCCATGAATCTATCTAGCCTCCTTTTGAAACTTTCCAGAGTTCCAGCACTTACTACAAAGTTGCTAAGCTTGTTCCACTCGTCCACCACCCTATTTGTGAACCAGTTTCTTCCTATCTCCCTCCTAAACCTAAACTTATCCAACTTAAATCTGTTGCTCCGAGTCCTATCCCGCTCGGATATTATAAGAACTTTATCTATATCCCCTTTATTGATTCCTTTCACCCACTTAAATAGTTCTATCATATCTCCCCGCACTCTTCGTCTTTCTAGGGAATGCAAGTTAAGTTTCTTTAACCTATCCTGAAATGGAAGGTTTCTAAGTCCCGGAATCATTTTTGTCATTCTTCGCTGCACCGACTCTAGTGAATTTATATCCATTCTATGATAAGGGCACCAGAACTGAACCGCATAATCGAGGTGCGGCCTGACTAGTGCAAGATATAGTTGCAATAAAACCTCTGCACTCTTGTTACTTA
This sequence comes from Homarus gammarus, assembly GCA_958450375.1. Taxonomy (NCBI): domain Eukaryota; kingdom Metazoa; phylum Arthropoda; class Malacostraca; order Decapoda; family Nephropidae; genus Homarus; species Homarus gammarus. The sequence goes on along the minus strand of CAUDMG010003421.1, from coordinate 1,180,152 downwards.
CACTTCTAGATATAAAACCCAATACTCTGTTTGTCTTAGTTCGAACATTAACGCACTGTTTTCTAGCCCGAGGTCCGGGCTTACAAGTACCCCTAGGTCTCTTTCACGAGTCGACTTCTCTAGGTTGATATTGTTAAGGCTGTATACATTATCAGTATTTGTTCTTCCAATGTTAAGTACGCTGCAATTGCAGGTGTTGAATTTCATTTGCCATTTTTCAGACCACCCCTGCAGTTTATTTAGATCCTCCTGTAATGCATTTGCATCCTGCCCTGAATTAATCTGCCGCCGTATTTTGGTGTCATCCGCAAACTTGCTTATGTCACTGCTGATCCCAGTATGTAGATCGTTTATGTAGATTATGAACAAGAGTGGGCCTAGTACTGACCCCTGGGGAACCCCACTGGTTACACGGCCCCACTCATATTTAGCACCATCTACGCTGACCCTCTGCGTTCTATCGGTGAGCCATGATTTAATCCAACTTAAAACTTTCCCCTCGATACCATGAGCCTTAATTTTTCTCAGAAGCCTCTGATGCAGTACTCTGTCAAATGCTTTGCTGAAGTCTAAGTAAATACCATCGTAATTTTTGTCATTATCTACTTCCTCGAAGACTTTCCTAAAAAACGTCAGCAGATTTATTAGTCAAGATTTTCCTTTTGTAAACCCATCTTGAGAGTCGTAGATTAATTTGCTTTTCTCTAGATGCGATCGGATGCTATCTGCTATAATTGTTTCAAGAAATTTCCCCACTACTGACGTCAAACTGATCGGCCGGTAATTTGACGCTGATGCTCTGTCTCCCTTTCTGAATATGGGTACTACATTTGCCTGTTTCCACAAGTCTGGCACAACTCCGGTGTCTAATGATTTTGTAAATAAATTTACGAGGGGTCCGCTAATCTGTTCCCTACACTCTTTCAAGACTCGAGGGAAAATTTCGTCCGGCCCTGGGGATTTTGTCTTCTTTAGTTTATTTATCCTCTTAAGAACATCCTCTTTTCTGATAGTGATATTCTTTAATTTCTCTTCTTCCTTTCCCCTAAATATAAGTTCCACCTCTGGAATTTCCTCGCAAATTTCTTCTGTGAAAACTGATTAGTAGTAGTTGTTCAATGCTTTGCTTATTTCTTCACTGTCATTTATCACTTCTCCCCTCCCTGACTTTAAAGACCCAACTTTGTCCTTGACTTTTGTTCTATATACCTGGAAAAATCCCTTGGGATTTGCCTTGGATTCACTTGCTATTTTGATTTCATAGTCTCTCTTTGCTTTCCTTACATTTTTCTTAACAGTCCTAGATAGTTCATTATACCTGTTTCTGAGCTGCTCCTCCCCTCCCTTTAATTTCTTATATATTCCTTTCTGTATTCCTATGTCATGTTTAAGTTTTCTGGTCATCCACCTTGGCTCATTCTTATTTGACCTAATTTTTCTGTATGGTACATTTTGTTCTTGTGCTTTATGTAGTATACTAGTGAATATATTATAGTCATGATCAATTGTTGTGTCATCTATGACCTCACCCCTTCCTACTGGGGACTGACGTGACTGTTCCCAGGTGACCTCACCTAGGTACCTTCTTAACCCCTGATAATCCGCTAACCGAAAGTTTGGGACTCTGACCATATTGTCATTGTTCTTTGTTTCCCAATTTAGGGTGAACCTGATTTCTCCGTGATCACTGTTACCTAGTTCTTCCCCTACTGTGATATCTCTGATAATATTTTCTTTATTTGTTAATACTAGGTTTAATATATTGTCACCTCTAGTAGGTTCTGTAATTAGTTTTTTCAAAAAATTGTCTTGTACTGCGTCTAGGAGGTCTTCAGATTCATAGTCACCTACAATGTTGTCCCAGTCAATATTTCTGAAGTTTAAATCCCCCATATGCACAGGTTGTTATATTTTGCTGCCCTACTCATTTCCTGCGATATAGGCCCAGCTGCTTCTTTCCCAAGACTTGGGGGCCTGTACATCACTCCCATAATTAGTTTTTCTCTTCCTCCCGTGATTTCTACCCATACAGACTTGGTTCCTATTTCACCCTTTATTGAATTATTAATACAACATTTTAATGTATCCTTGACGAAGAGTGCAATCCCTCCCCCCTTCCTACCTTCCCTGTCCTTGTGAAAAAGGTTGTACCCTTCTATGTGGTACTCTGATAAAAAATTTTTGCTCGCCAGATTCATCCAAGTTTCGGTGATTGCTATGACGTCTACATTCTCGGTACTTACAACCGCTCTCAGCAAGTCTATTTTATTTCTGACGCTCCTACTGTTTGTATAGTATCCATTTAAACCTACCCTTCCCTGGTCCTGTTTTACCCCTTGTCCTGAGTAACTAATTTTACTTCCCAGGACTTGCTTGTTTTTTGACTCCCACTTTCCCCGACCTCTCTCTACTGGCGAAACCCCCCCTTTGGAGGGACAATTTCACGCTCCAGGGATGCAGACAACGTCTTTACCCCCACACGAGACAAGTGTACTTCGTCATGACTGTACAGGTAGTCCTTGCCATAGAATCGTTGCCAGCTATCAATGAATGCCCAACCAATGTTTGCACAATGTTTTTCCAGTCGGCAATTTATAGCAATTGCCCTGGACAGCCATTCACGACCAACCCCTCTTCTAGCCAAGACACCACATACTATCTCGATCCCTCCCCTATCTCTAATCTTCCCCAGCGCCTCCCTATACCCCTTGAAAATTTCCTCACTCCTAACCTTTCCTATGTCGTTTCCTCCCACACTAAGACACACTACTGGATTGGTACCCTCCCCTGACAACACCCTGTCTAACCTCTCAGCTACATGCCCTATCCCAGCCCCAGGAAAACACACCCTAGTCCTACGTTTCCTATCTCTTGTACAAAAAGTCCTATCTAAAAACCTCACCTGGCTGTCCCCAACTACCACGACCTTACCTCTGGGCAGGGTTTGTACAGCTGCCCTTTCCTCTACCTGCACCACACTTTCCTGCCTCTTCTCTTCCTCGCCAGCTTCCTCCAGCACCTGGTAGGGGTTTCTCCATTCCACACCCTGGTCAGCTTTCCTGAGCCTGACCCTAGTCCCCTTGGAGACAACCACTCTCCATGCCTGCTCCTCCTTCGCAGGTGTCCTGCTAGGCAGGACACCTACCTGAAGGGGTTCAGTCCTGAGGGCTTTATTTTTCCCCTTTAGAGTGTCAACCTCACTCTTCAACTGCCCCAGCTGCCTTAGCAGAGTGGCCAGGAGGTTGTCTTTCCCCACACTACTCTCCTCTTCCCTCAAGACACAACGATCCAAGGCGGCCATTTTCCTTGGTCACTACGGGAGAACTTGGGGGCACGTTCTTCTCCAAACTGGGTCAGGTAGCAACCTGAGCTTTGTAACTTCGGTAATATTTTTGAGGGGGGAAGGTTAAGCCAGATGTAGGTCTTGCATGTCAGTCATGAGGCTGTGTAGGTTACTCATAAAGGATTGATGTATGAAATCCTGTTTTGTGGCCCATGAGACAAACAAGTGACCTGGATTTTTTCACTCTTCCCTCGAGAGAATTCCCAAACCTGCAGAGAACTGAAGATGAAGTACAAAATTCTGTCGTGGTTGACTAAGGATAAGATGATCATTCTCAACTGTGTTGCCTGACCTGGGGCGGGGGGGGTCCTCACTGGTCTTTGAGGAGACTGTTAGACTCATAGTCAACACTGACATCTACATAACTGGTCAGTCATTTGGGTTTGCTAGGTTGTAAGGCTGTAATGTATTCATCAGTTAAAGCTGTGTTGGTCACCTGTCACCTGTCCTCTGCCATCTTAAAAATCCAAGTAAGTGGACCTCCTTTGGAGCCCGATCCCCCCAAAAAAAATAAATTGCTGCCTAAATGTTGGATAATTATCCGTTTCTTTGTCAATGGCTGAAGCATGGATACCTCTTGCTGCCCAACTATCGGTTTTGATAAGGCTTCGGACGTATGAAATTTTATCTACGTCATTAGTGACATTGTTATTGCTCATTACATCTTCGCATTTACGCAAAAATGCTAAACTAGTATAATCAAGATCCTCGGCAGTAATCTCTTATACCTTAATGTTATTTGGAAATACCTTTACAGTTTGACAGACCGATGCAGTCTCTGGGTTAGTAGAACCACCTGTTGCCATTTTGTTGTGTTAGTTAAAGCACTAGCGTTAGTAACAGGTGAAGGTAATGGGTAAATGTTACCTGACCTTAATTATCTACTGTGTAAATCCTCAAACTGAGAATCAATGAAATTTTCACCGCTAGCTAAAGAGTCGGTAGGTGTTAACTCTGTTTGGCTAATTTGTGGTAATTCTTCCTCACTATCAGTTGCCACTTGTTCTTGTGAATTATTAGATGATTGGCTATCAGAGTCTGAGTCACTAATTTCCTGTTTGATACCCAAAAATTTTGGAAGAGGGTCCATGTATAGGACTATTTATCACTTCACTCACTGTATAAAGGCTCACTGCATTGGCCACTCATAGAGTAATGCAAAAAATATTTATGATGAGTTATTGAAATGAAGAGAAAATATATACAGGTTGTACCTCTCTAGTCCGGCACTCTGTGGTCCAGAAACTCCCGTGGTCCGGAACGATTTTAGTTTGTCCAATAGGTAGATAGGCAGCTTTTTTTCTTTTTTTTTTTTTTTATCTGATTATTATTATTATTATTATTATTATTACAGGAGTATTAAATTTTTGCCCCTCAGGCCCCAATGTGGGTCAGTGACCTATGCCCGGGTGGGCTAATCCCCTTAAAAAAAAAAAAAAAAGCCGCGGAAATTAAGGTTTGTTTACAACCGGCAGTTCGACTGCTCTCTCTCTCTCTGCTTGTCTATACAAAGTACAACATTTAACCCTTCAATAAATATGAGCAGTAAATAAGTGTTGCTTTAATATTCTTATGTAGAGTAATGACATGTTTTCACATGTGCGCACTTACATCAGCGCAGTCTCACTTTTTTTTTTACCATTAATGGTTAGCTACTTATATTGTTCCATTTATTAACATTAAATAACATTACAGGTACTTCAAACAACCATATTAATTTTTTTACATTAATTTTACTACAGCTAAACTCAGGGTCTTATTTTCTTCAGTTTTATATGTAGAACCAATCAGTCACTGGTTTCGTAAGCTTTAACATAAACAATGCCGGCAGCGGTCTCGTCTCTAATATTCCACGGATTATTAATAGATTGTATTGTTAATTTTGCACACGCAAACATTAAATCAACAAAAACAAATTCAGAAACATTAATTAGAATATATATGAACAGTAAATAAGTGTTGCTTTCATATTCTTATGTAAAGTAATGACGATATGTTTTCACGTGTGCGCACTTACATATGTGATCTCTCTTTTTTCTTTACCATTATCGTTAGCTACTTTTATTGTTCCATTTATTAACATTAAATAACATTACTTAAAACAACCATGCCAGACCATGGAAATTCACCCTTTTCCTGGATAGATAGTGACTTGTGGTTATGCCCGGAAGCACTAGCACCACTTTCTCTGCATCATGGTCTCTTTGAAGACATATTGAAGGGTTAAATGTCGTATGGTAGCTTCTCAAATTCCGCGAGTTTTTAATTCTTAACGTATTTTATTGGAACACAAAAAAATAAATAAATAAAAATTTTGACGGTGGAAATTTGAATTTCGACGGGTTTGAACGGCCCGCCAACGTGCAGACGACGTGCATAATCGTGTAAACAGCGTCATTTCTCTTATGTACAAAAGATTCATTATCGTTTATTACTGAATGTCTTTTTTATTTAATTAATGTTTATGTGTGCAAAATGAGCAATACAATTCATTAATAATACGTAGAATATTAAAACACATGAGGAAATGACACAGCATTGTTTTCGTCAATTACAAAACCAGTGACTGACTGGTTCTACATATAAAACTGAAGAAAGTAAGACCTTGGTTGTAGCTGTAGTAAAATTAATATGGTTGTTTTAAGTAATGTTATTTAATGTTAATAAATGGAACAATAGAAGTAGCTAACGATAATGGTAAAGAAAAAAGAATATGAAAGCAACACTTATTTACTGTTCATATATATTTTAATTAATGTTTCTGAATTTATTTTCATTGAATCAGTGTACGTGTGTGCAAAATTAACAATACAATTTATTAATAATACGTGGAATATTAGAGGAGACGAGACGGCTGCCGGCATTGTTTATGTTAAAGCTTACGAAACCAGTGACTGATTGGTTCTACATGTAAAACTGAAGAAAATAAGACCCTGAGTTTAGCTGTAGTAAAATTAATGTAAAAAATGAATATGGTTGCTTGAAGTACCTGTAATGTTATTTAATGTTAATAAATGGAACAATATAAGTAGCTAACCATTAATGGTAAAAAAAAGTGAGACTGCTCGTTTGTAAGTGCGCACATGTGAAAATATATCGTCATTACTCTACATAAGAATATGAAAGCAACACTTATTTACTGCTCATATATATTGAAGGGTTAAATGTTGTACTCTGTATAGACAAGCAGAGAGAGAGAGAGAGCAGCCGAACTGCCAGATATAAACAAACCTTAATTTCCCGCGGCTTTTTTTTTTTTTAAGGGGATTAGCCCACCTGGGCATAGGTCACTGACCCACATTGGGGCCTGAGGGGCAAAAATTTAATACTCCTGTAATAATAATAATAATTCAGATAATTAAAAAAAAAAAAAAAAAAAAAAAAAAAAACTGCCTATCTACCTATTGGACAAACTAAAATCGTTCCGGACCACTGGAGTTTCCGGACCACAGAATGCCGGACTAGAGAGGTACAACCTGTATATATATATATATATATATATATATATATATATATATATATATATTGTACAGTAATACCCCGATTTACTCGGTTTCGCTTTATGCGATTCTACATTTACCCATTACTTCGCCAGAACCGGAATTTTATTTTATGCGGTGAAGTATAATTTTTTATTTAGCTCATAAAATTCATACAAATTACCCGGCCAGAATATAATTTACATTGTTGGAATTTTTACAATATTATTTATTACTAAAAATGTAAATATACTGTTTTCACCCAAACATTTCTCTGGAAGGGAGGGAAGGTGGGGGGTGGGGGGTAGGAAGGGAGGGAGGGAGGGACCAACCCAGCTAGGGCGGAGGTGGGGCATTGTGATTGACAGATAGTGTCCGTGAAGAATATTTTTTGTTTATTTACTGAAGATATTTGTTTTAGCTCATAAAATTCATACAAATTACCCGGCCAGATTATAATTTACATAGCTGGAATTCTTACAATATAAACACGCGTACTTCTACATACAATCAACACCTCAACCCACTAGGATTCGAACCCATGGCCCACGAGGCCATGACTGTGACCGCTTGCTTTATTGGGTTAATGAAATATATATGGATCCTCGTGCTTCGAAGCCGGATTTGGTAAAACGTTACTCTGACCACCTACGTGATACGGGTAGTCCCCATTAGAGGTTCATGGCGCCTTAAGCTCGTTGAACAGGCTTTGTGTGAAATATAACAAAGTCTAGGACTGCTTTTAGTATCCTGGTGGTCCAGCGGTTAGCCTTTCCCGGTCACAGTCATGGGCTTGTGGGCCGTGGGTTCAAATCCTGGCGGGTTGAGGTATTGATTGTATGTAGAAGTCCGCGTGCTTTATTGGGCTAATGAAATATATATATATATATATATATATATATATATATATATATATATATATATAATATATATATATATATATATATATATATATATATATATATATATACAGTGACCCCTCGGTTAACGAACTCAATCCGTTCCAGAAGGTCGTTCGTTAACCGAAAATTCGTTAACCGAAACCATTGTTTCAATGGGTTTTTGGGTAATTGGTTCCAGCTCACCGAAAATTGCCTAAATTCAACAAAAATGGTAGAAAAGTTCACTTACTTTGAGGTGTGTATGTAGAAGGCTCCTGGATGATGATGATGATGATGATGGGAATTAGAATGGGGGTGGAGGAGAAGGAAGAAGAGAAGGCATTGGGGTGGAAGAGAAAGCACCCCATATCACCATTTCACCCATAAAATTTTAGTTCTCTTGGTGTATTTCAAGATTATTTTCTTTAAATCAACACTGGACTGCATTATATATTGTCAATATGTAAAATATATTTCAAAATGACCAATAATTTGCTTGGAAACACAGAAAAACAGCATTTAGTTGAAGAGAGTCTCAAGCAAGATGTTACCTCCAGTGAAAACAGAGAGAGACTAACGCCTGTTTGCTGTGTTAAGAGGCTGGATGCCGCGCATTAAACTAGTCACTTTACCTTCAATTATGTTCAATAATTGTTAAAATGACTAAAAAATTGAATATTAAACTTTTAAAATTATTGAATCGTATAAACTTCTTGACATTTACTAAAATAGTAAGGAATTTAAGCCCTAGAACCGATTAATGTATTGGCGGACTGATACTAAAGCTGGTTGCCCGGTCAGTGCAAGCGAAAACATGTTGTGGTCGGTTCGTAAGAAATTTGTTAACCGAATTTTTGTTCGTTAACCGAATTGAAGATCCTTATGGAAGGCAGTTCGTTAACCGAAATTTCGTTAACCTAGGCGTTCGTTAAACGAGGGGTCACTGTGTATGTATGTATATATATATATATATATATATATATATATATATATATATATATATATATATATATATATATATATATATATATATATATATATATATATATATGCAAGTAAATCACTGTAGGTGCGCGTGATCTAGGTATATGCTGATAACCACCAGGAAAGAAGAAAACACGAAGTTCCCAAGCGCTTTCGTGTAATTCACATCTTCAGGGGTGAGTACAGACTAGATAGAGTAATGCAGAACAAGATGAATATATACAGAGGAGGGTGAGACCAGGTCCACAATGGTCAGGTAATGACCCTACTAATCTTTAAATGGCACACAACGGTTGGTGGTTGGGTCAGATGGGACAGTGACCCGCCCTCTCACCTGATCACAAATCTTCTTAATTACAAAGTTGTCCAGCTTGTACATGCCGTTACTCAAATTCATGTTGAATACTTCGGTATGTTTAATAAGACTAGATTCTATGATGTTCCTACTATCAATTGAATTACATGGTAATATTGAGGAGGCATTATCCCAGTCAATGCAATGCTTGTTATCCCTCAAATGAACAAACAGAGCATTGGATTCCTGGCCTGTCCTGACACTGTATTTATGTTGTTTAATTCTAGTTACAAGATCTTTACCTGTCTGGCCTAAGTAAAACATATTACATTCCTTGCAAGGAACTTTATAAATGCAACCAATTGTGTTGTTGGGGGAGTTCTTGATTAACATTTGTTTAACAGTGCATGAGTTTTTAAATGCCACATTGACGTTCCAAGATTTTAGCTGTGCCGGAATGTGTGAGAAATTTTTGTGAAATGGTAATATTAAGATATTCTTATGGTCATGGGTGGGCTTGGGATCAGTTCTATAAAAAGTTTTCTTAGTAATGTTTAAGCATTTGTCTATGAAAGATCTAGGGTATTTAAGGTTTGAGCCAATATTATATATATATTTGTATTCCTCATCGATGAATTCCGGACTGCAAATTCTCAAGGCACGTAAAAACATTGTTGTAAATACTGACTGTTTGACTTTATTATGGTGGGCAGAATAATAATGAATGTATGAACACACATTGGTTGGTTTTCTATAAATACTGAACTTAAAAGTGTTACCTATTCTGTGTATCAGACAGTCTAGGAATGGCAATTTACAGTCTTGCTCTAATTCCACAGTGAATTTGATCGAGGGCGGGTCACTGTCCCATCTGACCCAACCACCAACCGTTGTGTGCCATTTAAAGATTAGTAGGGTCATTACCTGACCATTGTGGACCTGGTCTCACCCTCCTCTGTATATATTCATCTTGTTCTGCATTACTCTATCTAGTCTGTACTCACCCCTGAAGATGTGAATTACACGAAAGCGCTTGGGAACTTCGTGTTTTCTTCTTTCCTGGTGGTTATCAGCATATATATATATATATATATATATATACAGTGGGGTATGCTATAACGAACGGATCCTACTACGAATATTCCTATAACGAACGGTTTTACCTATAAAATTGAGAATGCTATAACGAACGCGGATGAATACGGGACTATTTCGCCTGGGGCATGAGTGTTGTTGTACCGCGACCCACAACAAGAGCGTCAGGCGCCATCTTTGTCTCATTGTGCACCGCTGTTAGTGTTGAAATTTCGTCGTTTGATGTGGAAATTCGCGTTATTTGTATAACTATTTTGTTATACAAGTATACAATTGTAACAATGAGTCGTCCAAAGCGAGTGAGAAAGCTAATAACCCTTGAAACTAAGAAAGAAATTATAAAGAAACGTGAGAATGGAAGAAGCATTGCGAAACTTAGTGATGAATATGGGATGGCTAAATCGACTATATGTACGATTTTGAAGAATAAACAGGAGTTAAAAACTGTGCAAGTGGCTAAGGGAATCTTTAGACTTAGCAAAGCAAAGTGTAATGTGATTGAAGAGATGGAAAATTTAGTCTTAGTGTGGATAAAAGAGAAAGAAATGGCAGGTGGTAACATTAGTGAAGCTATAATTTTTGAGAAGGCTAAACAATTGTTTGAGGACCTTAAAGCCAAGACTCCATAGTGATGTGCCAGTATTTAGGGGTACCTGCATGCTGAATAACACTAAGGTAAGATAAAGTACCGTATTTTTTACATTTTCCACAGAATTTTTTCAGTGTTAGGTGGTTGTATTTGGGGGCCTGGGACGGATTAATCCTATAACGAACGAATGCTATAACGAACGAAGTTCTGGAACCAATTACGTTCGTTATAGCATACTCCACTGTATATATATACAGTAAGTCCCCAAGTTACGTACATAATGGGGACCAAAAGGTTGTACTTAACTCGAAATGTACTTAACTCGAAAATCCCCCAACCCTATAATGTTATCTGGAAAATCCTGTGCTGTTTTCCAATCAGCACTCGCCGCCTCACCAGTCACTCGAACATTATGCAGCTTATTTCGCACCTTGAATCGGTTAAACCACCCATTGCTAGCATTGAATGTCACAGTATCATCAGGGTGATCTTTCTTTAGATCGTTGAAAAGACTTAGGGCTTTCTCCTGAATCATACTGAGACACCACAACAGGGGTCAAACCTTACCAGGTACCGGCGCGCCACAGGACGGTCTGCACTCACACCTCACTCGACGTGAGTTCCGACCGGCAAAAGTAGCCGATGCGTTGTTCCGACCGGCAAAAGTCGCCGATGCGTTAATTTCATGTTTATGCATTTCTGTAGAGATGTTGTATTAAACATACTACAAATTGTACTATTGACTCAAACTTTTAATATCCTTGTGTTTTAACTGAATGTTTTCTCGAAGTCTACTTTTAAATTTACTCCATGGATAAAACGAAAAGATGAACGAAATAACCATCGCTGTGCGCGAGACCTGGAGTAAACAAACGTCCTGTACAGCGCCGTCCTCTCTGGGACCGGCGCGCCAGAGGACGGTAAGCTTTTGAACACTACTCCTCCCACTGGCTTCACCACTCTTACGCTTTACACCAGTCATTGCACACAGAGTAAAGTGTACAAAATAGGGCAGAAATTCACAGGAGAAGTACTGTATGCACAATGACCACACTTGTTGTTTTGGTGCGTCTAGCGTGTCGTCTGCATGGTCAGTGATAGTGGCGGCGCGGTGCGGCTGGCTCGCCCGCCAAATTTAAAAATTGCTCGCCCTTTTAAGACAATATTTTTGCAATTAAAGACTTCAGAAACGATGTACGTATCGGCCGTTTGTACGTAATTCGGATGTACGTAATTCGGGGACGAACTGTATATATATATATATATATATATATATATATATATATATATATATATATATATATATATATATATATATATTTCATTAGCCCAATAAAGCACGCGGACTTCTACATACAATCAACACCTCAACCCGCCAGGATTTGAACCCACGGCCCACAAGCCTATGACTGTGACCGGGGAACGCTAACCGCTGGACCACCAGGATGCTAAAAGCAGTCCTAGACTTTGTTATATTTCACACAAAGCCTGTTCAACGAGCTTATGGCGCCGTGAACCTCTAATGGGGACCACCCGCACCACTTAGGTGGTCAGAGTAACGTTTTACCAAATCCGGCTTCGAAACACGAGGATCCATATATATTTCATTAGCCCAATAAAGCACCCTCACTTTACGCGGTCCCACATTCCGCGTTTCCACGTTTACGCGGTGCCCTGCCGGAACCCAGGATGCTCACATTCCGCGGTGCGTGTACCCCTTTACGCGGAGAGCAGCTGGCGAGCCGCGCAATTTTTGGATCCAAACCTCCCGCCATCCGCCATGTTGTGTAAGCGGCGTGAACATGGTGCGCACAAGGTCGCCCAGTCATCAAAACATTACCAGTTCTTCACCCGCCACCCACCACAGCCGGCCCAAGTCAGTGATAGTGATAATTATGGTGAGGATATGGACTTATATGGACTTTGGGGAGTTTGACAAAGAGGCCCTGCAAGCCTCTGTGGTGGATAGTGATACAAGTGACACAGGTGAGGGCCAATAATCTGCCCTCTGCCTCGGAACCAACCGCCCATCCCCGTGTGCCCAGCCATTTTTTCTACTAATGTAAGTGTTAAAAAACCTAATATTATTGATATTTCTCTTAATTATTAATTGTGTGTGCATACCATCATATAGTTAAGATAATATTTTTACTACAACATAGTTGTGTGTCGTCAAAAAGTGGAGTTTGGGGATCGGCCCGGACTCCGTTTCAATTAATCCCATATGTTATGTTATTCACTTTACGCGTTTCTCACTTTACGCGGGACCCTCCGGGTTACATTAACCGCGTAAAGTGAGGGTTAACTGTATATATATATATATACATATATATATACATATATATATACATATATACATATATATATACATATATATATATATATATATATATATATATATATATATATATATATATATATATATATATATATATATATATATATATATATTAGTTCTTGATTTGATAAGTGGCAGGGCTGAATTAAACACTTTGTTGGTTTTGCTTTATTGTAGAAAAATATAGTTTTACAGGTACTGAGTTCAGTTGAGAGTATATTGTACCTTTTGTGCTCAGGGAAGTGTCTTAGTGCACTTGTATAGGAGAACACTTAAGTGAGGTGTTCACTGGGTAACAGATAATATGATAGTCTCTCTCTCACACCAGCGAGAGAGAGTAGTCAGGCGAGTCTTAAAGGAAATGCGTCAGGTTGTTGTTGCTGAGCTGCGCTCACCAATTGATTCATACTCATGGGTGAATGACTTGGTGATTAAATTCGTAATATACATTTGGGTAAATATTTATATAATACAAATGTTGCTGTTACAAAGCAACACATTGTCTTGGTTGTTCTAATGTCATTAAGCAGTGCATAGCACTTGGGCACTGACAGGCTTTACTGAAAGGTGATTGGTTATTTTTTTTTTTTATTTATTTATATTTTTTTACAGGTATTTGCCCACCCGGGCTCAGGTCACTGACCCTTATCGAGACCTAAGGGGCGAAAATGTAATAAGAATGGCAATTCATAATAAAAGTAAATAAATAAAAATAAAAATGATTAAATAATAATGATAATAGTATTAATAATAATAATAATAATAATAATAATAAAGACACACAAGAAAAGAGATCAAGAGTGAGAAACGATATACAGTGAACCCTTACTTTACGCGGTCAATTGAACCCACGGAGGCCCGCGTAAAGCGAGAAACGCGTAAAGTGAACAACATAACATATGGGATTAAATGAAATAGAGACCGGCTGACCCCCAAACTCCACTTTTTCCGACATAATACCTATGTTCTAGTAAAAATAACATCTTAATTTTATGATGGTACATGCACAATTAATACTTAAGAGAAATAGAGAAATACAGTCGTCAAGTTAATGTCCATTCAAATAATGGACTCAACTCCCTCCCCCTCTTCTCACACTCCTGGCTCTTCCCTCTCTGAGAAATGTCTGGGGGAAAACCACTAGATTTTAAGGTATATTAATAAATAATACCTCAAACTAAAGTTAGGGTAATATAATTGACATTGCTGGATTCCTTGTAAGACCAGGAATATTTTGAATATAAATGTCATATATTTTGCACAAAAGATAATATATTTACTCAGAGTAAACAAAATACTTAAAGTAGATCTAAAATTTGTATGTCTAATGCAAAATCTATGATGTTTATATTCAAAATGATCATCAAATTGTAAGAATTCCAGCAATGTAAATTATATTCTGGCCGAGTAATTTGTATGAATTTTATGAGCTAAAACAAATATCTTCAATAAATAAACAAAATATGCTTACCCAAATACTATCTGTCAATCAAAATACCCCACCTCCCCCCCTCTTCCCACCTGCTCCCGGGGTCCCTCCCTCCCTCCCTCCCTACCCCTCACCCCCACCTTCCCTCCCTACCAGAGAAATGATTGGGTTCTAACAGTATACAGTATATTTACATTTTTAGTAATAAATAATTCCTCAGACTAAAGTTAGGATAATATAATTGACATTGCTGGATTCCTTGCAAGACCAGGAATATTTTGAATACAGGTGGCCTATCAAAAATCCGGCAACCGATAAACCGGAACCTTCAGTTTTCCGGCATGGATTTCAGAGCGCATTTTCAAATATTTCTTTGTTTATTTAATGAAGATATATGTTTTAGCTCATAAAATTCATACAAATTACCCGGCCAGAATATAATTTGCATTGCTGGAATTCTTACAATTTGATGATCATTTTGAATATAAACATCATAGATTTTGCATTAGACATACAAATTTTAGATATAATGTAAGTATTTTGTTTACTCTGAGTAAATATGTTATCTTTTGTACAAAAGACTGTACAGCAAATATAACCATCAGTTTTCCGGCATTTTCGAAAATCCGGCACGCCTCAGGTCCCGAGGTTGCCGGATTTTTGATAGGCCACCTGTATATACTTCATATATTTTGCACAAAAGATAACATATTTTCTGTGAGTAAACAAAATACTTGCATTAGATCTAAAATTTGTATGTCTAATGCAAAATCTATGATGCTTATATTCAAAATGATCATCAAATTGTAAGAATTCCAGCAATGTAAATTATATTCTGGCTGGATAATTTGTATGAATTTTATGAGCTAAATAAAAAAATTATACTTCACCCGCGTATATGAGTAGATGCACCGCGTAAAGTGGGAATTCCGGTTCTGGCAAGGTACCACGTAAATGTAGAAACGCGTAAAGCGAGTGTTCACTGCACAGTATTACCCCGCTTTACACGCTTTACACGGTTTACACGGTTTCACTTTCCTTGATTTCTCATTTGATTTATCATTTACGCGGTACCTTGCCAGAACCGGACTTTCACTTTCCACGGTGCATCTACTCATATACGCGGTGAAGTATAATTTTTTTTTTTTTATTATTTAGCTCATAAAATTCATACAAATTACCCTGCCAGAATACAATTTACATTGCTGGAATTCTTAGAATATGATGATCATTTTGAATATAAACATTATGGATTTTGCATTAGACATATAAATTTTATATCTAATGAAATAATTTGGTTTACACAAAGCAAATATTTTATCTTTTGTGCAAAATATATGAAGTTTACATTCAAAATATTCCCTGACCTGCAAGGAATCCAGAAATGTCAATTATATTATCCTAACTTTAGTCTGAGGTATTATTTATTACTAAACGTTAAAATCTAGTGTTTCACCCAATCATTTCCCAGAGAGGTAGGAGCTGGTGAGCTGGGAAGAGGGGGGGGGGGGGGGGGATTTTTGAGTCCATTATTTGAATGGACATTAACCTGGCGACTGTATTTCTCTTAAATATTAATTGTGTGAGCATACCATCATAAAATTTAGATGTTATTTTTACTACAACATAGGTATTGTGTCAGAAAAAGTGGAGTTTGGGGGTCAGACCATTCTCTATTGGAATTAATTCCATATGTTCTGTTGTTCACTTTACGCGGTTTTCACTTTCCGCAGTACCCTGTGGGTTCAATTGACCGCGTAAATCGTAAATTTGGGTACTACTGAATGTATGTTATGTTGTCAAAGTAAGAGAAACATTTGAGACCCTGCAATTGTGTGTAAATGTGGCAGAACGTCAGATCAGCAACCTGGGACTTGGTCACAATTTTCGTGATGCCATATAGCAGCAGGGTCTACCATTAGACAATAAATTATGCTTCCAATATCCTCCCTGTTAGGTAGCTCCCTTTTACCTACTACCTGTTGTTGACCATCCCACACTAGTCATTCACTCATCTCTTCAGCCACAAATGGACTTCATACAGTATCTCAATCCTTCAGTCTCATTAACTTTGAATAAATATACCTGTATCTTGATTTCAGGTATGTGAAGGTGCCAACCGGGAACTTTGGAGTGTACGACCCAACAGAGATTCACCGCATGGGTCAACTGAAGACCCACATGAGAGATGCTGTCATTGGTCTTGCATACTACTTGGTCTTCTTTTTTATTTGTTTGTATTGGTAAGTTATCTTCAGGTTTTCATATTTAAATATTTGTATTCTTGAATAGCCCATTACTTTTGAAGGAGAACCTTTTACCCCCAGGCTTCAGTTAACGCCATATGATGTGTACTAACAGGGTTTTGGTTCACATCTTAACACTCTTAGGTATAGGCCTGTAACTCGCCTCACAGCACTAGACTGCACTACATGAGAGGTAATTGTATGTAATGAGTCATAGCAAGCTTGCTATTTCAGATGAAAAGGTGGGATTTGTTTCATTAGCATTGCAAATAAATTATCTACAAACAGTTTTATATGAGTGATCACGATGTACAGTAGTACCCCGCTTAACGCGGTCAATAAAACCCACAGGGTACCGTGTTAAGTGAAAACCTTTTCACCGCGCTAAGTGAACAACAGAACATATGGGATTAATTCCAATAGAAACTGGCCCGACCCCCAAACTCCACTTTTTCCGACACAATACCTATGTTCTAGTAAAAATAACATCTTAATTTTATGATGGTACATGCACACAATTAATACTTAAGAGAAATAGAGAAATACAGTCCCCAAGTTAATGTCCATTCAAATAATGGACTCAACTCCCTCCCCCTCTTCTCACACTACACTGCTGGCTCTTCCCTCTCTGAGAAATTTTGGGGGGAAAACAACTAAATTTTAATAAATAATACCTCAAACTAAAGTTAGGATAATATAATTGACATTGCTGGATTCCTTGTAAGACCAGGAATGTTTTGAATATAAATGTCATATATTTTGCACAAAAGATAACATATTTACTCAGAGTAAACGTTATATCTAAAATTTGTATGTCTAATGCAAAATCTATGATGTTTATATTCAAAATGATCACCAAATTGTAAGAATTCCAGCAATGTAAATTATATTCTGGCCGGGTAATTTGTATGAATTTTATGAGCTAAAACAAATATCTTCAGTTAATAAAAAAAAAATATTCTTCACGACACTATCTGTCAATCAAAGTACCCCACCTTGCCTCCCCCCCCACCCCCCACCAATCCTCCCTTCAAGAGATGTTGGGTGAAAAAACTAAATTTTAACATTTAGTATTAAATAATACCTCAGATTAAAGTTAGGATAATATAATTGACATTGCTGGATTCCTTGTAAGACCAGGAATATTTTGAATATAAATGTCATATATTTTGCACAAAAGATAACATATTTACTCAGAGTAAACATTACATCTAAAATTTGTATGTCTAATGCAAAATCTATGATGTTTATATTCAAAATGATCATCAAATTATAAGAATTCCAGCAATGTAAATTATATTCTGGCCGAGTAATTTGTATGAATTTTATGAGCTAAAACAAATATCTTCAGTTCATAAAAAAAAAAAAAATATTCTTCACACGGTAACAGATGGTCGGTCGGTCCCTCCCTCCCCCCCACCCCCCACCAACCTTCCCTACCAGATGTGTGGGAAAACCAGAATATTTACCTTTTTAGTAATAAATAATACCTCAAACTAAAGTTAGGATAATATAATCGACATTGCTGGATTCCTTGTAAGACCAGGAATATTTTGAATACAAATGTCATATATTTTGCACAAAAAATAACATATTTACTCAGAGTAAACATTATATCTAAAATTTGTATGTCTAATGCAAAATCTATGATGTTTATATTCAAAATGATCATCATATTGTAAGAATTCCAGCAATGTAAATTATATTCTGGCCGAGTAATTTGTATGAATTTTATGAGCTAAAACAGGCAGGCAGGCAGGGTGGCGTGTGGGGCGAATCTAAAAATAGCTCGCGAGCCGGACACTCTGCGCGTATATGTGGAAAAACCCGCGTTAAGTGAAAGTTCAGCTCTGGCGAGACACCGCGTATACGTGAAATCGCGCTAAGCGAAACCGTGTTAAGCGGGGTATTACTGTAATATTATTTCTATACGTAAGCGCGAATAGAACTAAATTTTTTTATACGCTTAACTCCTAAGCCCCGGCTTAGGGCGCTCGCGGAGATAAATCGTTAAATCGAGAAAAAAAAATAAACTAAAAAAAAAAAAAGGCGAGAAAATAGGCTGACGTTCTGGAAAGTCACCCGGGGCCTAAGGGTTAACAATAAAATGATATTTCACGTGATTGCAATGTGAACCTTATTCTATTATAAAGTACAGTATACATGTTTAAAAAAAGCCGTTTTTTCTAAAAGCCAGTTTTTGTGATATAGCTCGAATGTGACGTCAGCAAATGCTACCTAGGTATGTTAATTCCTAGCCAATTCGCCAGGCCAACATACAGGCAATTAAAACATCTAATAATTACTTAATAAGTAATATTAGGAGGACACGTCGCTACCTGGCATTTAAAGAAGAAAGATTGTGAATTTATTTTATTTTACTAGGTATTAGTTGTGTAAATTGTGTGTTCTGATGAGCGTGCCCAGGCCAAGTGCAGATTTTTTATTTTATCCCTCCGAGCGCATAAGATGATTGTACATATTGAGACATAGCAATTTACTATTGGAGATAAAAAGGTCGGGTTTGTTGCATTAGCATAAATACATTGTCTACAATTAGTTTAATTAGGTAATCACGATAAAAATATTAAATCAATACGTAAGCGCGAGTATAACACAAATTGTAGTGCATGGCTGCCATTCAAGTTCTCAAATGCGAGTATTCCTCACCAAAAGTTTTTATACTTTTTACATAAATTATACATGATGTGTTTATAAATGCTTACTATTTTCGAAACTCATATAAAATGATAATTGCAAACTATTGTTTATATATATACAACTACTCCCCGACTTACAACCTACTCGACTTACGACCTACTCGACCTACGACCACCTGCACTTATGACCTGCCTCAGTTGGTAAGACCACCCGCACATGCAACTGCCGTAGTCGGTACCAAAATTTTTTTCAAATGACTCATGTCTTTTCTAGACCGAAACGTTTCCGTCCCGTGGCTTGGGTCGCCGCGTGGGTACAGCACTCACGCTGTAGAGCGCTTAGTTGGTGTTTGGCTGTCGTTGTATCCGCAACTGATCGCGCTGTGTACTGACATTATTTTCGTATCTAATTAACTTTAGAATGACTGGAAAGTGTACAAGTGAGAGTACCGGTGGAGCTCAGAAGAAAAGGAGACAGTCAATTACTTTTGAGACGAAAATGAAAATAATAATGCAGCATGAAAATGGAAAACCTGTAGCAACCATTTCACGCGACCTGGGTTTCTCGCACTCGACCATATCTACTATTTTGAAGGACAAGGAATGTAATCATGAGGTAGTGAAAGGATCAGCACCTATAAAGGGAACTATAATAACGAAGAAAAGACATGGTCCCATTCATGAGATGGAAAAATTACTTGTGATATGGATGGAAGACCAGATACAAAAGCGTGTACCCTTAAGCCTTCTAACCCTACAGGCTAAGGCAAGAAGCCTTTTCGAAAGCCTGAAGGAGCAGGCAGGAGATAAGTGCGACCAAACCTTCAAAGCAAGTCATGGGTGGTTTAACAGATTTAAGAACCGCTTCAGTTAACATAATGTAAAGGTGAGTGGAGAGGCAGCTAGTGCTGATGTGGGTGCTGCCGAAGCTTTTAAGGAGGAGCTAGATCGTGTGATCGTCGAGGGAAATTATTTGCCTGAGCAAATATTCAATGTGGATAAACTGGATTATTATGGAAGCGCATGCCTGAACGGACATACATCCACAAAGAGGCGAAAACAATGCCAGGAATCAAGGCTTTCAAGGACTGAATTACACTTCTGTTGGGGGGGAATGTAGCTGGTTTCAAGATAAAGTCCTTCATGATCTATCATTCAGAGAACCCAAGGGCTTTAAACCTGTCAGCAAGCTTACACTGCTAGTGTTTAATCGAAGTAACAAGAAAGCCTGGATGGCCTTAGTTCTGTTTGAGGATTGGTTCATGGCTTGGTTCATTCCACGAGCCAAGGAGTATTGTGTGCAACAACGGATTCCATTCAAGATTTTGGATAATGCTCCTGGACACCCACCACACCTGGACGACATGCACCCTGATGTTAAGGTAGTCTACATTCCACCTAACACTACCTCTGTCATCCAACCCATGGATCAAGGTGCTATTGCAGCTTTTAAAGCTAATTATTTATGTGCGACCTTCGCTCAGGCTGTTGCTGCTCAGAGAGTTTTGGAAGGACTACAACATTTTGAAATGTATAAAGAACATTGGTGCAGCATGGGATGAGGTTACAGAACAATGCATGAATGGAATATGGAAGAAAGTCTTGAAAAGATATGTGAACAGTTTCAGAGGATTTAATGAAGATGAAGTAATTTCTGAGATTAGTAACAAGATAGTGGAGTTGGGTAAACAGCTTGGGTTAGAAATTGAAAATGAAGATGTTGAGCAGTTGGTTGAAAGTGTAGCAGAAAAGCTAAGTAACGAGGAGCTTATCGAACTGGAAGCAAAGAAAAATGCAGAGGAAGAAGAGAGTCAAAATGTAGAAGAAGAACCTGCACCCCTAAAAATTTTTCAGTGAAGCAAATGGCAGAGGCATTTGCTACAATTAATAAGGGGATGCAAATGTTTGATGGAATGGATCAAAGTGTTGAGCGTTTTGCCAAAGTTGACAGAATGGTCCAAGATGCACTTTCTTGCTACAGAGAGATTTATAATGAAAAGAAAAAGCAAACTGTGCAGTCTAAATTGGGCATCTATTTTAAGAAGTCCCCCATTGCTGTCTCCTCACACCCCACCAGTGCTGTCTCTTCACTCCCTAAAGATGATCCAATACCTTCAATCAGTAAGTTTCCCCTCTACATAAACCTGTCTGAAGAAAGTGACATTGATGACCCACCCAGCCCTGTCTCCTCCTCTGCTTCATCCAATTAATATAGTCTCCATGTATACCTGTAAATAGAAAATTATGGGGGCCCCGTGTGCATTCAACTGATTACATTAAAGGTAAGTGCACAGTAACACTGTATGCATTCTTCATTCTTGATTACTTTTACTGTATTGTATTTCATTTCAGATTTTATATGTACGGTACTGTATTATTTTTAGCATTTCTGACTTAGGACCATTCTGACTTACGACCTGGATTTGGGTCCCTAACCCCGTCGTAAGTCGGGGAGTAGCTGTAATGCATTAAAATATTACTGTAGGGCTGGGATATATCATGAGATAGGGTCCAAGGATGTTCGCCATATACTAAATCGCGATATATAATTACATGTAATCAATGGGGAATATAGGGTTAGGTTCTGGAGGCCAATAAAGGTGACTAAACTTGACTTAACGAGTTTATTTTCTTACTAACTAAAGCACCAGACTGTTTCAATATCAAGAAACACCGGACTCAGGAACACCAGACTCGACAGCTGACGCACCATCCTGGGAACACCAGACTCAGCAGCAGACGCCACACTGCCACCCTCACTTGACAATCTCACACCTACGTAAACGAGCAATATTAATAGTATTAAATCTTTTCCATTCTCTTCACTTCACTTTTCACGTCTGACAAACTATCACTCGCACTAAAAGGGCCAGAGACACTAGGAGAGGCCTCAGGAGGCACCACACTATAATTACATGGTGCAATCTACTTGTACTTTTTACATTTTCCCACCCTTGCTACCAACATAAGGCATGGTTCAACAACTGTATCACAACGCTGTTACAGTAGAACGTTGATATAACACGAGATACGTTCCAAGAGAGGTCGCTTTAAACCGAATTTGCACTAAATCGAAGCATTGATTCAATGGAATAATTTAGTTTGGTACTTGAGAGAAACACAAAATACTAAAAAGACTGAGTCTACCCAGATGCACCTCAGCCCATCTAGAATAAACAAAACATTGTGTTTTGTAGTATTATGGTAAAACAAACACTCATAAATGAACATGGCTAAAATTACGGGATGCTAAATGGTCTGTTTACTAGCAATCAGCTGATGTGAGAGGGTGGTCTCACTGGTGCCATGCATCACCCGCCTCTCGTCTGACTCATCAAGCACTTTCACTTTCCTCTCAACTTAATTTTTCATTGCTTTATGCTGGCACCTTCCCCTGCCCCAACTGAGAGTCTACCCAGATACACTAGAACTTATAAATCACTACTGTAATGTAATAAAGGTCCACAATCCCTTATCCCTTATTTGAGGTGTGCAATGTCTACATTCAAATTATTCACTGTCTTGCAAGGATTCCAGCAATGCAAATTATATTCTCCTAACTTTAGTCTGTGACATTTTATAAGATAAAAATTTTTTTAAATAAATAATCTACAATGAAATACAGTACAGTGAAAGTAATAAATAATAAGGAATGGTTACAGTGTGACTGAGCACTTACCTTTAATGTAGTCAGCTGAATGCACATGGGGCCCCCATAATTTTCTAATTATACATGGAGACTACATTAACTGGAAACGTTTCGGTATAAAAAATGCGTGTGTCATTTGAAGAAAAAAAGAAAAAAAAAAAAATTAATAAAAAATCTGAGGCGGTCGTAAGTCCAGACGGTCGTAAGTCGAAGCAGTCGTAAGTCGGGGTCTGTCTGTATATATATATATATATATATATATATATATGCAAGTAAATCACTGTAGGTGCGCGTGATCTAGGTATATGCTGATAACCACCAGGAAAGAAGAAAACACGAAGTTCCCAAGCGCTTTCGTGTAATTCACATATTCAGGGGTGAGTACAGACTAGAGAGAGTAATACAAATCAAGGTGTATATATACAGAGGAGGGTGAGACCAGGTCCACAATGGTCAGGTATTAGGTAATGACCCTACTAATCTTTAAATAGCACACAACGGTTGGTGGTCAGGTCAGATGGTCAAGTGACCCGGCCTTCTCACCTGATCACAAATCTTCTTAATTACAAAATTGTCCAGCTTGTACATGCCGTTACTGGAACGTCAATGTGGCATTTAAAAACTCATACACTGTTAAACAAATGTTAATCAAGAACTCCCCCAACAACACAATTGGTTGCATTTATAAAGTTCCTTGCAAGGAATGTAATATGTTTTACTTAGGCCAGACAGGTAAAGATCTTGCAACTAGAATTAAACAACACAAATACAGTGTTAGGACAGGCCAGGAATCCAATGCTCTGTTTGTTCATTTGAGGGATAACAAGCATTGCATTGACTGGGATAATGCCTCCTCAATATTACCATGTAATTCAATTGATAGTAGGAACATCATAGAATCTAGTCTTATTAAACATACCGAAGCATTCAACATGAATTTGAGTAACGGCATGTACAAGCTGGACAATTTTGTAATTAAGAAGATTTGTGACCAGGTGAGAAGGCCGGGTCACTTGACCATCTGACCTGACCACCAACCGTTGTGTGCTATTTAAAGATTAGTAGGGTCATTACCTAATACCTGACCATTGTGGACCTGGTCTCACCCTCCTCTGTATATATACACCTTGATTTGTATTACTCTCTCTAGTCTGTACTCACCCCTGAAGATGTGAATTACACGAAAGCGCTTGGGAACTTCATGTTTTCTTCTTTTCTTGTGGTTATCAGCATATACCTAGATCACGCGCACCTACAGTGATTTATATATATATATATATATATATATATATATATATATATATATATATATATATATATATATATATATATATATATATATATATATATATATATATAACCTTTTTCACTCAAATCCTAATGAAACACCACAATTAGAATACGGTGGTAGCTGTTGTATAAATAGTGGGAACACAGTCCCACCACCGAGACAAGGTAACACTCCCACCACCGATCGTCTCGTGCGAAGCAAGCGTATAAATTAAAGAAAATACTTGCAGTGTGTTTAATATGTTACAGAATATTATAAATAAATAAATAAATAAACAAATAAATTGGTAAATCCATTTCAAGTAAATGGAAAAATTTTACTCGACACCGACATTAGTTCCAGTTACCGGTAAATAGCAGACGCTTCAGTGACGTCACTAGTGTTTACACTGCACCAGCGGGTAACATTTGATGACATTACTTGAAGTGAATTGGCCATATTTTAAAAAACCAAGGATGGTTGGTAGAGGACTACTGTGTCAGTGGGTAAGTGTCACATTTGGGGTACTGGTCTTATACAGCGAATAGAGCTCAAAAGCTACTTTTTAAATGGAAATTTGGGGGGCCGTCTTATGCACCCTGACGCCTTATAGGCCGAGATATACGGTATATATATATATATATATATATATATATATATATATATATATATATATATATATATATATATATATTGACAATCCCGTATTCAAAACCCTTAGGACCAGATGCACTTTGGTTTTTGGAATTTTTTGGTTTTCAGAATGGTTATTTTTTTTTTTTTCTTTTTTTTTTTTACAGGGATCAGCCCCACCTGGGCACAGGTCACTGACCCACATTGGGGCCGGGGGACTAAAATATTATAATAATAATAATAATAATAATAATAATAATAATTCATAGGTCTAGGTTGTGTTTCTCACTTTTGATCTTTTTTTCATTCTTGTATTCCTTTATTATTATTATTATTATTATTATTATTATTTTATTATTACAGTATTATTGTTATTATTATTATTGTTATCATTCTTATTTTATTTTTGTTTATTTTTTTTAAATTTTATTTACCATGAATAATTATTATTATTACTGTATTATCATTATTATTATAATTATTATTACTATTACATTTTCACCCCCCAGGCCTCGATGTGGGTCAGTGACCTGTGCCCGGGTGGGGTGTTACAAAAAAAAAAAAAAAAAAAAAAAAAAAAAAAAAAAAATATATATATATATATATACAGGTAGTCATCGACTTACGACCTAGATTGGTTACGGCCGACCGGTCGTAAGTTGATCTGGTCGTAAGTCGGCCTATGTTATAATTACCTTACGTATATTATACTGTAATGTGTAATGATAATATAATCATCTTTAAGTCATATTTTATCAACATTTTCTTTGTTCAATATTGTTAAGGTCGTCAGGTTTAAGTAAATCACTGCATACTACAGTACAATTGGTTTATTATTTACACTGGGGCTGGGGCCAAAACTGTCGTACCGCCGGTCGTAAAGTCGAACAGACGTAAGTCGCATAGGTCGTAAGTCGACGACTACCTGTATATATAAGTATCTTGATAAAATCACACGGGAAAATGGAAACAACGGAGTACCTTAGCTTTCGTCTTTATTCAAGACATCTTCAGAGGCAACTGGATTACATGGACAGAGAGAGGCTTAAATATACAGGGTGACCTAAAAAACATGAAGTCAGGTCAAAATGATGACATCCACTAATCCCCACACCAACACACACGTTTTCATTGTGGATTTTCATAAAATATACATATATATATATATATATATATATATATATATATATATATATACAGTCGACTCTCGTTAATTCGGACTAATAGGGTGGAAGGGTGTCTGTTTTAGCCGATTAACCGAATTAACCGATTTAGGGGTTAATATCGCATTATATTTCAAAGTCATTGTTTTCGTCACTATTTTATCCCACTTTCCACTGTAATACGTACGTAATTTCAGCAAAAATATTACATTTCCATGAATGTATTATATCAAGCACAGTATGAATAGAATATCATTGTAATATAACAGTATTTTAACCGAAAACTTCTAAAAAAACGAATAACATCTCAAGAACATCGGAAGCTTAGGTAAAGTCTTTTGTTTTCGTCATGTATTTTATCCTATTTTACACTGAAATACATCACGTTTCAGCAAAACTACTATTTATTTCCAAGAATATATTCATTCAGGCGCAGTTTAGGTAAAATATACGTGTGATGTAACAATTTTTTAACTGAAAACGATTCGAAAAACACGTGTACCGTGTAGCTGATACAGCTGGTGGTGCGTCATGTGTCGTTTTTAACAATAGGAGGTTGAAGTAGATTACCGGGTATTATATTAAGTGTGAAATATCAAAAAGGTTTTTATTACCGGTATTTTTTGTAGATCAATGAGAACTGTGATACCGTATATGATATGATAAGTTAGCCTGTGCGAAGAACTTCAACTTAGACTACTGAAAACACGTTGTAAGGTAATTTAGCCTTTTGTAAGTTGGTGAGCTTCATTTGCTGAAGGAACTGCACAACTTTTCATTACTAATTGGTACAAATTTTACGTTTCCATTGTTTACTGGCAGTAAATGGTAAATAGTTTTCATGTCTGAAGCTAAAAGTTGCATCCCCCCCCCCCCCCCCCCCCCACACTAGTGGTGGAGATGTTACATTTTACCAAAAAGACGCTGGTGTTTTATCCCAGCAGTGGGTGGACCAGCATTTTAGCTTAAGGTCCGTGTAGGTAATATTCCTGCAAATCTTAAAAAAAAAAAAAAAAAAAAAAAGAAGTTCGTTCAGATTTTGTCCGAATTATCCGAAATCCGGATTAAAGGGGTCCGAATTAACGAGGGTCGACTGTATATATATATATATATATATATATATATATATATATATATATATATATATATATATATATATATATATAATATCAACGACCTCACCAGCAAGGAATCGAACCCTCGACCTACTGGGTGTGACTAGGGAACGCTTACCGGCTAGGCCACAAGGACACTAAAAGCAGTTCTAGACTCTGTTATATTTCACACAAAGCCTGTTCATCGAGCTGATGGCGCCGTGAACCTCAATGGGAAACTGCCCGTGCCACTTATGTGGTGTCAGTAGCATTTTACCGAATCCAGCTGGTATGAAACGCGAGGTACATATATATACTTCATTTTTAGTCCATTTAACACGCGGACTTTGAACATATGATCAACGACCTCACCAGCAAGGTTGATTATATGTTCAAAGTCCGCGTGTTAAATGGACTAAAAATGAAGTATATATATGTACCTCGCGTTTCATGCCAGCTGGATTCGGTAAAATGCTACTGACACCACATAAGTGGCACGGGCAGTTTCCCATTGAGGTTCACGGCGCCATCAGCTCGATGAACAGGCTTTGTGTGAAATATAACAGAGTCTAGAACTGCTTTTAGTGTCCTTGTGGCCTAGCCGGTAAGCGTTCCCTAGTCACACCCAGTAGGTCGAGGGTTCGATTCCTTGCTGGTGAGGTCGTTGATTATATGTTCAAAGTCCGCGTGTTAAATGGACTAAAAATGAAGTATATATATATATATATACATACACACCTAGACCCCGACTTACGACGGGGTTAGGGACCCAAATCCAGGTCGTAAAGTCCGACATAGAAAAAAAAAAAAAAAAAAAAAATTTTTTTTTTTTTTTTTTTTTTAATAAAAAATCTACAATGAAATACAGTACAGTAAAAGTAATGAATGATGATGAATGGATACAGTACAGTGAAAGTAATAAATAATGATGAATGGATACAGTGTGACTGAGCACTTAACCTTTAATGTAGTCAGCTGAATGCACATGGGGCCCCCATAATTTTCTAATTATACATGGAGACTACATTAACTGGAAACGTTTCGGTATAGAAAATGCGTGTCATTTGAAGAAAGAAAGAAATTTTTTTTTTTTTTTTTTTTTTTTTTTTTTTTTTTTATCTATATCTGAGGCGGTCGTAAGTCCACGTAGTCGTAAGTCGGGGGTCTAGGTGTATACATATATATATATATACACAGTCAACCCTCACTTTACGTGGTCCCACATTCCGCGTTCCCACGTTTACACGGTACCGTGCCGGAACCCGGGATGCTCACATTCCGCGGTGCGTATACCCCTTTACGCGGGTGAAGTATAATTTTTTTATTTAGCTCATGAAATTCATACAAATTATCCGGCCAGAATATAATTTACATTGCTGGAATTCTTACAATTTGATGATCATTTTGAATATAAGCATCATAGATTTTGCATTAGACATACAAATTTTAGATCTAATGTAAGTATTTTGTTTACTCAGAGCAAATATGTTATCTTTTGTGCAAAATATATGAAGTGTATATTCAAAATATTCCTGTTCTTGCAAGGAATCCAGCAATGTCAATTATGTTATCCTAACTTTAGTCTGAGGTATTATTTATTACTAAAAAGGTAAATATTATGGTTTCTCCCAAACATTTATCTGGTAGGGAGGGTTGGTGGGGGGGGGGGGGGGAGGAGGAACCGACCGACCATCTGGCGCGGTTGGAAGAGGGGGGGGAGGCAAGGTGGGGTACTTTGATTGACAGATAGTGTCGTGAAGAGTATTT
Organism: Homarus gammarus; assembly: GCA_958450375.1. Classification (NCBI taxonomy): domain Eukaryota; kingdom Metazoa; phylum Arthropoda; class Malacostraca; order Decapoda; family Nephropidae; genus Homarus; species Homarus gammarus. The sequence goes on along the minus strand of CAUDMG010003421.1, from coordinate 1,151,237 downwards.
TTTTTTTATTAACTGAATACTGTATATTTGTTTTAGCTCATAAAATTCATACAAATTACCCGGCCAGAATATAATTTACATTGCTGGAATTCTTACAATTTGATGATCATTTTGAATATTAACATCATAGATTTTGCATTAGACATACAAATTTTAGATCTAATGTAAGTATTTTGTTTACTCTGAGTAAATATGTTATCTTTTGTGCAAAATATATGACATTTATATTCAAAATATTCTTGGTCTTACAAGGAATCCAGCGATGTCAATTATATTATCTTAACTTTAGTTTGAGGTATTATTTATTACTATACCTTAAAATCTAGTGGTTTTCCCCCAAAAATTTCTCAGAGAGGGAAGAGCCAGCGAGTGTAGTGTGAGAAGAGGGGGAGGGAGTTGAGTCCATTATTTGAATGGACATTAACTTTGCGACTGTATTTCTCTATTTCTCTTAAGTATTAATTGTGTGCATGTACCATCATAAAATTAAGATGTTATTTTTACTAGAACATAGGTATTGTGTCGGAAAAAGTGGAGTTTGGGGGTCAGCCGGTCTCTATTTCAATTAATCCCATATATTATGTTGTTCACTTTACTCGTTTCTCACTTTCTGCGGTACCCTGTGGGTTGAATTAACCGCGTAAAGTGAGGGTTGATATATATATATATATATATATATATATATATATATATATAATATATATATATATATATATAGATATATATATATATATATATATTGATTATATATATATATATACAGTCAACCCTCACTTTACGCGGTTAATGTAACCCACAGGGCACCGCGGAAAGTGAGAAACGCATAAAGTGAATAACATAACATATGGGATTAAATGAAATAGAGACCAGCTGACCCCCAAACTCCACTTTTTCCAACACAATACCTATGTTCTAGTAAAAATAACATCTTAATTTTATGATGGTACAAGCACACAATTAATACTTAAGAGAAATAGAGAAATACAGTCGCCAAGTTAATGTCCATTCAAATAATGGAAGAGATGGGTCGGCGTACGGGGATGGAGGCTGGTTCCAAGGCAGAGGGCAGGCTACTGGCCCTCAGGTGAGTCACCATCACTGTCATCCACACTTGTCAGGGCCTCCCTGACAAATCCCTCAAAGTCATCATCACTGTCTCTACCTCTGTCACTATCACTGGCTTGGGCTGGCTGTGGTGGGTTGCGGGCAAAGAACTCTGTTATGCTTTGCTGACGGCTGGTGTTTATGTTGTCGTGATAAACCTTGAAGTAGGGTTCCATAGTCTGCAACAGCTGGGTAGTGAAGATTTCATACCTGTTTGCGTCAGGGTCGTCGGAAAGGAGGAGCTTGACTTTCTCGATACACTCGATGGCACCCCTAACATTACTATGGGATAAGCGGTGTTCTTCTTGGGATGACGCACCACCTGCCTCTTCACTGACGTCATCATCATCTACCATCTCGTCGGTATTCACATCAGGATCCCTTATCACCTCCAGGATGTCGTCGTTGGTGGTCTCGGAGAAGCCTGCAGCTGTAACACTCTGCGCAGCTTCTCTGGCAAGGTCCACTGCTACTGTAACAGTCTGAACCTCACCAGTCACAGATTGACTCTGCATAACGGCCGGAATGCCTTGCAACACATGTCTCCATGCGTGACGATCAGTTGCTACAGACAGCTGATCCCATGCCTCCACCAAGAAGTCCACAGCTTTCTTGATGTTGAATGTTCTCCAAAATTGTTTTAAAAGTACTTGTTGCTCTGCCAACTGTTGATCCTCGTCGTCTTCGCTCTTGCTATCGGTGGTGGTGTCACTCAGGTTACGCAACTCTTCCCTGGTGTTGGTGTAGTCGTTCAGGAGCTTGAATTTTTTCGTAGAGAATGCAGCTTTTACATTACAGATTAACTCTTGGTCCATGGGCTGTAATATAGACGTAGTGTTGGGAGGAAGGAAGACCACTTTTACGTTGGGGTGACGATCTAACAGTAGGGGTGAGTGTCCTGGTGCGTTGTCCAGCAGCAACAAAATCTTGAATGGCACATTCTGTTGCTCACAGAATTTCTTCACATCGGGAACGAAACAGTCATCAAACCAGGAGAGGGACAGTGTAGAGAACATCCACGCATTACGTGCGGTCAGCCAGTGGACATTTAGCTTGGTCATGTCCATGCTCTTGTAGTTGTGCGGCTTGCGTGCTGTGTGGATCACTGATAACTTGAGCTTACAGGTACCGGAGGCATTGGTGGTAAACAGGACGGTGATGCGTTCCTTCTGCAACTTCCGGCCCTGAATCTTGCTGGCATTCTTCACAACGAAGGTCTTGGAAGGTAGCTTTTTCCAAAAAAGAACAGATTCGTCCATGTTAAACACCTGGTCGTCGGTGTACTGTCCTTCCTCCATAATCTCACGTAAAAACGGAGGAAATTTCCTAGCCGCAACACGGTCAGCACTATCTTCTTCACCACCAATGTTGATATTGGTGATCTTGTTCCTCTTCTTAAACCTCTGTAACACCCAGAGGAAGCATTAAAGGGTTTCGCTCTGTAATTCCCATCTTTCGTGACACTGCAGCATACAGTTCACGTGCGTACTCCTTAACAGAGCACGTGTCCACCGCCATGTTCCGTCGCGCCTGACGCACCAAGTAGCTCACAAGTAATTTTTCCGTCTTGAGAAGCACCTGGTTGTGGAAATACCTGATCATAGAAGCACCTGTAGAATTTGTGCTCCTTTATCTTGGCTGCATCCTTCTTTATCGTCCGGATCGTAGATTCGTTCACACCATGCTGGTGCGCCAAATCAACCTGTCTTGTTCCTTTCTCCAACTCTTGGATGATCTTGTACTTCACCTCGTAGCTTAAGGAACGTCGTGTCTTCTTTGGCTTAGGGCGGCTGGGTCCAGGCAAGGAAAGGTTTCTCTCTGGGGGCGGTGGCCCGGCGGAAGCCATTTTACAGAACAATGGATGCACGATTACACGGTGTGGCCTGGAGGGATGAAACTGCCACGGCTAGGTCAAGCGTCGTCTTTCTTCCCCCCCTCCGTCCCCCGGGTGGACACGTCATATTACTTTAAACCAATTACAGCTAGCAGCGGAGGGAGGTAGGGATGCATGGCCAATCACAGTCCGATACGTCATATGACGTCAGTGATAACGCAACAGAGACATGCACTGCGCAACCTTACCGCGTTGCTTGCCCAGGCGGAGGCGGGAGCAGGCGGGAGGGGCGAATCTAAAAATAGCGTCGAGCCAGACACTCTCCGCGTAAAGGGGAACACGCACCACGGAATGTGAGCATCCTGGTTTCGGCAGGGTACCGCGTAAACGTGGAAATGCGGAATGTGGGACCGCGTAAAGCGAGGGCTGACTGTATATATATATATATATATATATATATATATATATATATATATATATATATATATATATATATATATATATATATATATATATATATATATATATATATATATATACAGTGGGGTATGCTATAACGAACGTAATTGGTTCCAGAACCTCGTTCGTTATAGGATTAATCCGTTCCAGGCCCCCAAATACAACCGCTTAACACTGAAAAAATTCTGTGGAAAATGTAAAAAATACGGTACTTTATCTTACCTCAGTGTTATTCAGCATGCAGGTACCCCTAAACACTGGCACATCACTATCACTTCCACTGGGAGTCTTGGCTTTAAGGTCCTCAAACAATTGTTTAGCCTTCTCACAAATTATAGCTTCACTAATGTTACCACCTGCCATTTCTTTCTCCTTTATCCACACTAAGAGTAAATTTTCCATCTCTTCAATCACATTACACCTTGCTTTGTTAAGTCTAAGGATTCCCTTAGCCACTTGCACAGTTTTTAACTCCTCTTTATTCTTCAAAATCGTACATATAGTCGATTTAGCCATCCCATATTCATCACTAAGTTTCGCAATGCTTCTTCCATTCTCACGTTTCTTTATAATTTCTTTCTTAGTTTTAAGGGTTATTAGCTTTCTCACTCGCTTTGGACGATTCATTGTTACAATTGTATACTTGTATAACAAAATAGTTATAAAAATAACGCGAATTTCCACATCAAAAGACGAAATTTCAACAATAACAGTGGTGCACTGGCTACACAATGAGACAAAGATGGCGCCTGACGCTCTTGTTGTGGGTCGCGGTACAACAATATTCATGGGCCAGGCGAAGTAGTCCGGTATTCATCCGCGTTCGTTGTAGGAGTTGCGTTCGTTATAGCATTTTCAATTTTATAGGTAAAACCGTTCGTTATAGGAATATTCGTAGTAGGATCCGTTCGTTATAGCATACCCCACTGTATATATATATATATATATATATATATATATATATATATATATATATATATATATATATATATATATATATATATATATGCAAGTAAATCACTGTAGGTGCGCGTGATCTAGGTATATGCTGATAACCACCAGGAAAGAAGAAAACACGAAGTGGTTATCAGCATATATATATATATATATATATATATATATATATATATACAGTATATATATATATATATATATATATATATTTTTTTTTTTTTTTTTCCTTCCCAATTATGGACGTGCAAGTAATGCATACCATGATATATGTGGCCTCTATCTCCCTCTTCTCATGCTCGTTTACGAAGCTTTTTGGGCTTCCACCCTGGGTTTTCTGATTACTTTCAGCATTCAAGCCAGAGTTAAGTTTTTCTCTTCATAGCTCCATTTTATTCATGTCCTCAGTAGCGGGTTCAGCCTTTCCAGGCGAACTTTAGCGAGGCTGCTAGTCTTAGTGATCCTTCCGAATGCTGACCTTCCGGTCTTACTAGCAATCTAGAGTTATGTTGGGATGAACCTTGTATCCTCAGTATGGGTTAAATGAGAACCATTCAGGGTGGATTTCTCAGCCCAATACTTCTTGTTAGAGTAATGGTGAACGATGTTAGCTAATGGAGCGCTATGGTAGGAGCTCAGCACTGTCACCCCTTTCGGGTGACTTGATGCTCACTCAGGCATCATCGCTGAAGCATGATTAATTGAGATACTGGTGAGAACTTAATGATCCCTCAAAATATAAATGCTTTAAAATGAAGTTTGCTTGATTAAGAAACAAAGTTCATTGAGCTGAGGGATAATTGAGATAGGAGAAGGGAGAGGTGTATGATATAGTTAGTTAGTTGTTTATGATTGTCACACTGGTGACTTATATAACAATAAGATATATTTAATAACATTATTTACTAAAATATCACAGTTATGAGTCATATTGATTATGTTTGGGAGAAAATGTAATCTCCCTTGTATTATTATGATGATACAATGTGAATCCTAGTGTTCCTCCTAGTTTAAATGAGTGATGTGCAACTGGAGGATGAAGGACAGTTGTCTGGACTGCTAGATGATGGAGGAGACCATGGAACGGTCCCTGAGGAACTAGTGTTTAGTGAGGAACTACAAGGACTGGAGGGCTCAGCTCATACACTACATACAAGGAAATGTCCGTCAGTAGAGGATGTGAATTCAGTAGTAGTAGTTTCACTCATGACCCAAGGGGACCATACTACATGCAATTATCAAGGATGTAGAGTCACTTGTATTATCAAGTTAGATCCTCATTTGGCTTGCATAATTCATAGAAGCTGTGTCTCAGACAACCTGTTTTCACCATTGGATTGTGCAGTTTGTTATGATCAAATTTTTAAAATTAATCAAGCTGCAGGAGATAAGAAGGAATTATTGAAGATCCAAATTAAAAATAGGTGGAACAAAGCCTTAAAAAGTAATTTTCTAAATGTAAAACACTGGAAAGATCCCAAGTTAGCAGAAAGCTTAGAATTATGGGTGATAGGTAAGAGACTTAATCCCCAGTTAGACCAACCTGCTTCTGGTAAGAAAAGTAGGTTATTGGATATTCAAGATAATGAGGCAGTAGGAAGGTTGCAAGAACCTCTACTTAGTCAGCCCAATTTTAGTGGATTCCAGGATCAGGATGAGGAAGTTGGCTTTAATCATAGTGTTCAGTCACTAGAGCAGGGAGAACCTGTTGAGACTAACTTCATCCTGTCCCCATTTTGGCAACCACTTCCACCTGGGGCAAAAGTGTTGGTTACTATGAGTGGAAACAGGCTGCTGTTGACTCCCACACAGCTGTTGGATAACACTGAGTGTAAGGATGATCCAAACAGGCCTTGGGTAACATTGGTAAGATCTAAGTCTTCTTTGTTTGAACCACATCTGAGTCTCTGGATTCCTTATTCAAGGTATTTTATGAAAATGTTTCTAAACTTCCTGATCTCTCAGCACTTAAAAAGAGCCAGGAAGGCCAAGCCTCCTAAGCCCCGATGTGGGTCAGTGACCTGTGCCTAGGTGGGCTAATCCCCGTAAAGAAAATAAAAGCAAGTGTGGATCATCATTTATTGTTTTTAGAAGGTGATACTACAATTTCTTGGCCTGATATTTGCTCCAAAATTATCTCTGAAATATATGAAGTCTGGGCTAATATATTGAAAGACTTAACATTCATTCCCTCATATAGGAATGCTCACAAGTTTAGTGTTTTGAAGTTCCAATTTAATGACAAAAAGAGTTCCTTATAAGAACTTTCCCAGTATTTGTTGGCTCCAAATTATGCTGACATAAGTTATGAAATAAATTTGAAACCAGTTGCTTCTGCACTGTTGCTTGAAGAGTTCAAATTTAGGAAGTTGGCAGCAGATATTTGGTTTGCAATCATGATGTGTCAGTTATTGACTAAATTTGTGCTGGACTATGAGGACAGTTCAGAAGTAGACAGATGTTTTGCTGCTGCTATACAAGGGATTCTATATTCCCTGTAGTACAACTCATTTATGGAAATGTTGTTGAAAGCCCTAAAACTAAAAGCCCAGCTAAGGAAGCAAGCCACTAATAATGCTTTTAAGTGGTAGTGCTTATTTATTGCTACGTTCTTCCCCTCTTTCTCCTGCTTTGTTTGATGAACAAACATTAGTTAAGTATAGATCAGCTGTTGAGCAAACTATTCATTACTGTTCCCAGGAGTTCTAAGACCTTTTGGAAATTCAAAAGAGAAATGTCTAACAGGGGAACAGGACCAGTTGCTAGGTTCAGTTATCAACCTAGAGGAAACTTTGGAGGAGGAAACAATTCCAGACGTAGTAAGGGCGACCGTTTGTTGAGAAGTGGAAGGAGACCTTATTCCACCACATCAGCGACCACTCCCGTCCAATGAAGCCAGACAGCTGGGTCGTCTAGGGGGTTGGGAAAACAGGTGGACTTCTTCCATATGGGCGTATAAATAATCAAATGGGGCCTCACATGGACTTGGTTGAGGCGCCCTCCCCTATGTTACCAAAAAGGGGTCAGAAACCAACCCCCTTACTCACAGAATTTGTAATTCAACTGTTAAACAAAGGTGTGATAGAACTGTTGCAGTCAGAGAAGTGTTTCATGTCTCACCTGTTCCCAGTCCCCAAGAAAGGCAGTGACAAATTGAGGTGGATTTTAGATCTTTCCATCCTGAACAAGTTCATTACCAAAAAACAAAGTTTCAAGATGCTCACTTACGATCATCTGAGGTATCTACTTCCGCCCAATGCTTGGAACTCAAAAGTACATCTCTTAGATGCCTATTATCACGTGCCTATTGCTCCCAGGTACAGAAAGTTTCCAGTGTTCACAGTGGGGGATGTAAGTTATCAATTCACAGTGATGCCATTCGGCCTAATAATTGCGCCAAAAGTGTTTATAAAACTGGCGAACATCCCCAGGGAGATTCTTGCAAAGGAGGGCATCAGAACTTTTGCTTATCTAGACGATTGGCTGATAGTGGGAAACTCTTTCGAAGACTGTCAAAGGGCGATCCGACGTACACTAGTACTATTTCAAAACCTAGGATTAAAGATTATCTAGATCAAATCAAATCTCCTACCATGTCAGAAATTGGATTGGTTAGGCCTCCATTGGGACACCAATCAGCAGTCAGTCAGTCTACCAGAAGCAAAGGTAACATGTGATAAACCAAGTAGAAGCCTTTTGTGTAAAGCAAGAGGTTTCTTGGCACGATTGGGAAAAACTATTGGGTCTGTTGAATTTTGCCACCATGGTAGTTCCTTTGGGCAAGTTAAGGAAGAAGCAACTAACTCATCTGGGGTCGAAGATGCTTCACAGAAACAAAAATATTGATTCTTCTCTCCCTATTCAGATCGAGATTCATCTGTCATGGTGGACAAATTTGGATAATCTAATCGGTTCATCTCCCTGGGTTCCCCCTCAAACAGACTTGGTCATTTGTATAAACGCGTTCGAGATAGGATGGGGATACCATTCCTCAAAAGGAGAGTTCCATCAAGGGAAGTGGAGCAATTCCCTTTGGGACAAACACATAAACATAAAACAATTAGCAGTAGCCCTATTCTTTTTGTTGGCAAACCCAAATTTCAAAAATATGACGTTTCTATTTGCCATGGACAACAGAGCGACAGTGTTTGGTCTCAATCATCAAGGCTCAACCAGGTATTGGCCCCTTCTCACACTGTCCAAAAAAAAAAAAAAAAAAAAAAAAGATCAAAGTTTGTGTAATACAAACACTTTACCTCAAAGCAACTCACATATCGGGAGTACAAAACAATTGGGCAGATGCATTGTCCCGTCTCAGGCCAGTATCGACGGAAACAGAATGGTCCCAAAAGATATCGAAGTTCAAGAGTCTAGTGAGAAGGTTTGGGACTCCACAAATAGATCTCTTTGCCTCACAAAACAATCACAAGATGCCAACTTATGCATCTCTGGAACGATCGAATCTTTTAGGAAATGCTCTACTCATAGATTGGAACCGCTGGAATTCAATCTATCTGTTCCCACCTGTGAAAATGTTGCCCAAAGTGGTTCACAAACTCAGATCATTCCAGGGAAAGGTCCTCTTAATTGCACCGTATTGGATCCTACAACCGTGGCGTCTGGATCTGTTGGAATGGTGCTCGCATCCATTATAATTGCAACAAGGATGTCCAGACCAGGTACTGCACCCTCAGTTCGAGATATCCTTGGCACTTCACGCTTGGAGTTTCTCAAAAGATGTTTAAATAGATTGTTGGGTAATTCCAATATAATTAACCAAGTGATAGCAGGTCATAGACCCTAAACTTCTATGCAATATGAGAAAGCTTGGAAACTTTTTCAACAATTTATCAGGTTAACGACTCCAATCACATTGTTGGAAACAGTGGTGTTAGAATTTTTAGATTTTCTGTTCAGAGTTAAAAGCCTTCAAGGATCTACAATTGCATCTTATAAATCAGCATTGGTTGACCCTATGGTGTGGGGTTTTAATATTACTTTGAACCCAAGAATTTATCAACTGCTCAGATATTCTTTTTTCATTCAGAGACCCCCCTCAGCCTAAGAGAATCCCACCTTGGTTTCTAGGTAAAGTTACTAAATTTCTTATGGGGCCTAATTACAATACAAATCTGAACCAGGACAGATTGCTCCAGAAGGCAGCCTTCCTTCTAGCAATAGCAACAGGCATGAGAATCAGTGAAATGACTTCAATTTCCAATAATCCATCACTATTGGTATTTTCTGAGGAAGATGTCACCCTTTTTCCTATGGAGATCCTAAGAAAAAATGAAAGGAAGGTTTTCAAGCTCAACCTATCAGGATAAAATGGCTAATGGATGAGACAAGGGTTCCTCATAAATTGTGCCCAGTTAAGTATCTTCAAGAACGGTTAACCAGATTCCCTAATCGAGGCCCCTATGTATTATCATCACAGGATGGAAAGAAATTGTCTCCAAGTCAAATGACAAAATATTTATCTCAGTTAGTGATTCAAGCAGACCCTGGCAAGAAAATTTTTGGCACATTACACCAGGAAATATGCAGGGTCTGTGGCCTATCTGCAGCATATGAGCCTCAGTCAGATCAAAGAAGTGGGCTTTTGGAATTCTTCAAAACCTTTCAAAACAGCTATCTTCATCTATCTCTGAAAGATGCTACACATGTGGTGGTGCTGGGTTCCCCTCCCCCAGCTAGTTAATCTCCACAACCAGGACCTTCTTCTACCTCATCAGAATAAAGTGAGTACTGTATCCTAATTGGATATGTAAATTAACATTTTACCTTTTGGTAAATGTTCCTAATATTGGAAAATATTCCAAAAAGTTTATAATTATAATCTGGACCTAAGCTAGCGGAGCCTTATGTGCAATGTCACCTCCCTCTCCACCTCCTGCTCGGGTAATCAAAGCTAGAAGTGGCTTTCTGGATTGAACAAAAAGACGTTTTTTTCTGAAAACCATTTTTTGTGATACTGTATAGTCCAGAATGTGAAGTTGACATCCCACCCATTTCCACTCCCCTGAGAGTTGACATTTGTTTACTGCTCACTCTAGGGCAAGAGATGACGGTAGCAATGCATGTGATGGAGGATTGCAATTAAATGCCAGGTAGCGACGTGTCCTCCAAATATTATGTATTTAAGTAATTATTAGATGTTTTAATTGCCTGTATGTTGGCCTGGCAAGTTAATGCTAGGCATTTACATACCTTGGTATAAAACTAGACGTTGCATTCTGGACTATATCACAAAAACTGTTTTTGAGAAAAAATGGCTTTTTCATAAAGCATAATTACAGGGTATTGACTTGACATTTCTTTAATAACATCCTCTATGGACCATTTTTCTTTCTCTACAGTCTCTTGACCCATCTCCTGCGATCAAATCCTCTGCCCAAGCCAGACTACGCAGATGATACCGGATTATAAGTTACATCTAGGATCTAGTCCAGCCATACTTTTAAAAATTATTTGGATTCCTTTCATGCAAAATTGATGTTAGACATTGTTAATCTCAACTGATCAATTAGACTTTACTTGGAAGGACTGGAGGGTATTGTCTCATTTTCCTGCTCATAGTACAGTACAGTACAGTAGTTTCAAGCAGGAAGGAACCAGTGTATCTTTCTGCTAACATACAATTTGAGTTAATTGTCTATCATATTTATAACCACATTTGATTGTTGACTTTAGCTCAGTACTGATGGCAAAAATTAATTTTGTGTTAATTCTTCATTATCAAAGTTTCACCGAGGGTGAGCAGCAGCATCGTAATACATCACTGCTCTCTAGCAACTTAAACCATAATTGTAAATCCCTCCCCCATAAAAATTTTTTTTTTAAAGGAATTTGAGTTGGGAAGAAAATTCCGTAATTCTGAAAAAAAAAT